>OY813002.1:4221353-4821353 GCA_963681545.1 Germaria angustata | reverse complement strand
AAATTATATTAATATTAATAATATTTTTATATTAATTATATTTTATGTATATGTACATCTTTAAGCCGTACAAATTCGCCAGTAGTCACGATTTTTTCATCTTATTTTAAATCAATTTCGTCATTATTTGATGAAGAAAAATTATGTTTTTAAGTAGATTTAAAGAAAGAAGTTCACTGATGATTTGGTTTAGCGACTAATGAAATGTTGGCATATGAACAACTAAGGCCACAACAAACAAAAAAGTTCAAATACTGTATTGATACAATCCCAATAAATTTCAATATTAAGGATTCGTTTGTATTTCATTTTACTTATTTTTTTTTAATAATAATGTATCTATATTTTTTGACCTCTTTTATAATAATCCGTTTTTTTAATTTTTAAGCTTAAGGTCTTTTATTTGTTTAAAAAATTTAATTAAAAATAACAATCAATATTTCGATACTTAATATTTGTACTCGCATAAATTTAACATTTGTGAACCGATTTTCAAAATTATTTTTTTATATATATTTATTAATTTCTTCGACCTTAAAGTATGTACTACTATAATTTATTTTTTGTTTGAAAGGGTTTACTTGTAGTTTAGTTCCGTGTTTTTTTTTTAATTTTTCGGATATTTAATACTGAAATATACAAAATAATAAGCTTTAATAACTACTGACATTCAAGATTTGTCAATCTCGAAAATTTTCGGGACTTTCGGGATAAGAATTTCAGGATTGGCATATCTGTAGTAACAATATTTTTTGATAGAAAACTCCATTTATAACAAACCTGCGATGGAAATTTATATGTATAACAATATTTTATATAGGAAATTTAGTATATAATTTCAAGTAAATTATCAATAATTATAGCAACAATTAATAATATATTTTGTAATCGAGCTTTAGGGCTTTTTATAAAAAAAACAAACAAATTTATTTTATTCAACATTTCGACGCCTCTTTGGGCGTCTTCTTCAGAAAAAAAAAAACGGTCGTATAATTAATTATCCCTGAAGAGCCCATCCACAGCGATAGCGAAGTGTTGAATTAATAAATATTATAATTAGTTGCTGTTATAATTATTGGAACTCGAGCTTTAATAATTTATGTGTAAATAAAGAAAAAGGTCAAAGTAACTAGAATAGCCATTTAGTGTATAATAAATAATATATGTAATAAAAAAAAATATTGTTTTATTATTTTCCAATGAAAATTGTTTATATAATAATACTTCCTATATGCATGACATTATATTGTAAAAAAAATATTATGTGTCATAATATAGTTGCTATGGAAATTTTTTTTAGATAATTTGGGATGTACGAGTAATATAATTTCTTATATAAAATTTTAAATATAAAAATCGCCCTATTCACAAGCCACTTGTATTGTTGTAAATGTTGTATTATTGTACTACTGTGTATACGACAAGTACTTGTTGTTGGTTTGGTAATTTTCATTGCAAAAAACAATGTGATATTGAATCCACACATGTGATCAATTTATTTGTTTAAATAACCACTTAATAAAATCTTTTGAGCATGTGTGAGTTTACACTAAAAAAAAATCAACCAGTTTTAAAAGTTTTAAAAGCTAAAATTATTTTGTGCCTAGTTTTTACTTCTTGACGTTTGACAATATACAAACGATCCTGTGAGTTGAGAAAATATTTTACAATCGACTAGAAATATTTTTTTAATTCATTATTCGAGATATTCTCAAACATGAATGGTTTCCAAAAATGACTTTTCTAAGGGTGCTGATGATTTGGCTATCGCCAATGAAAATGCAGGCCCATTATCAGCTGAGCCAACAACAAACAAATTTTTTTTATCTAATAAAACTTCGTAGACTAGTAGGTAGTGTACTAGACTCGTAGTGCGAAGGTCGCAGGTTCGAATCCTGCCGCAGAACTCTGGCAGTTTGTGTTTGATAATTAAAGGGAGCGCACAACAAGCCTTCACTGGCTTAAGTGTACATATGTCGTATGACATGTTCTTATCACACCGCTCCAATCAACCTAACCTAACCTAACCTAATGAAACTAACTCTGCACACCTTTTTCCACCACCCTCGTATGTGTGAATGAAACAGCTTATAGTTATTTTATTCACACATAATTCTTCTGCCTTTTAAATATTTAATAATAGGTATTTACTATTATTCTACTACATCTGCTACCACATGAATATCCCCCCGCCGCTCCACTTAATTGGCCATTAAAAGAATTAAATATTTATTAATGAATTCTCTTCAAATGAATGCTCGCTCACATAAACCAGAAAGAATGTTTGCTACGAACAGATAAATGGTTTGAAAATATTTCTCCACTTTTTTCTATGCGAACACAATAAAATGCGAGAATGGGGGTTAGACTGCAAGAAATTACTCATCTCTTATCACTCACACATCGAGTTCAAATACATATTTATCGCGTTAGCGACAGCTTGATTATTCTCCTCAGCGTGTGTGTAAATAGAGAATATAAAAAAATAAATTGACCTTGAAATATAAAATGTTATAAATACTTTTGTTTTGGACATGATTTTCATGTCGGTTTGAAAAGATTTCTATATTCATTTTATCCGTATTCCGGTTAAACGAGATCCAGGCCAGATCCATTGGCCAAGTCGAAAAATTCGTTGAGTTTGACAAATCTTTTAAAACTTTTTGTTTTAGCACATGAAAATGTGACAAAATGTGTCTTCCTGGTTTCTTCTTTTTAAATATACTTCTACATACATATGTACATACATATGTATGTACGTATGCATGTATGTATGTATGTATGTATGTACGTGCATTGGAGAGAATGACAACGAGGCACTAATGCATAAGTTAAAGTTGGAATCACACTCACATGGATTCCGCATATGAATACATAGTTCCAAGGAAGTCAGTAAAATCCACAACCTGTAGTGAAAAATAGAATCTTTTACAATGATTTTAACATAGATATGTTATTGCATGATGTTCTTTTATTTGGATCCGATTCCCTGGACTTGCAAGTCATGTTTAAAATGTTATGAAAAAACCATATTTTTTGAAGTGCTTCAAATGTTATTCGTTTCAAAGTATATGTTTATATGTAGACCGTAATATATACATATATACATACGAGTATATATATGTAAAGTAATTTATTTATTAAGCAATATTTTGATTCAGAAGCAATTACACATGAGACAATTATGTAAGGAAACAAAAGCCGTGGTATACCTCCTAACAAATATTCATTACCGTGTTATCTTCCTTTTGATTACTTCTCATTGTTGTGTAATACCAAATGTATACATTTTTGATGGATCCTAGTTAAAATCTCACCAGACTCCATGAGCAAATGATGTTTATTTATGAATGTTAGAATGTCACAAACGAAACAAACCCCGTTCATGCCAATATAGACACATAGGGCAAACGGGACGGAGGATCATAACAGGATTAGGGACTATAATAGGAAACTAAGGGAACGAGGATCAACATACAAACAGAAAACATTTGACAGAAGAATAATACGCGTAAATGAACAGATAAACACCGCAGCAGACATAATATTTGAACCATTACAACATTTTTTCACAAAACAAATCAAACAAATCAAATGAAAGCCATCAACGCAACAACACATGACCAAAACAAGAGAGGAAGCAAGAAACGAACCAGATTACCAAGCGCAGAGAGAGGAAACGCCAGGCAACTACGCGCCGACGCAATCCAATAGGATGATATACAGACAGGCATGAAGAGAGAATGGGTTTACCATCCACCCTAGGGAGGGACACAAGCAAATGGGCAACGACGACGAGAGAAGGACACGAAACAGATCAGAATGTATACGGAGTCACACAAGCGGACATACACAACCGAAGCCGAAACCTGTCTGCTTACAAATCAAATTTGACGTGAGATGACTGAAAATCGTTTCAAAATTACTCCTAATGTTTTTTATGATTAGAAAAGCTCACAGAAATATAAAATTTTTTCCTCTTTTTATTATTCCAAGGAACATAATGACATGTTTCCTATAACAATGCCGAACATAATTACATTACAATCATTAGGCCAAATATTAACGATATTATTAACCATGTCTTTTATTTGCATGTTGCAGTTTTAAGCTCAAATACATCAACCACAAATAGATGTGCTCTTAATGAAAAACGCGTTATTCAAACATCAGAGCGGGCTTTAGGAACAGTTTCCCTGTTTATAGTAACGATAAAATATCCCATGTAGCGCCAATGCTCCAGTCTGTCAATAGCATTCTAATTCACTAACATGAGCAGTTAATAATCCCTAGAGTTTATTTTCGATAATGAATCTGAACTAAAGTTTCAAACTGCAAAAGAAACTTTTCATAAACGTATCCAAATGTCTATCTAACTGGCAGATGGACGGATGAATGAGTCACCACGTTTGTGTGAGTAACACAAAATTTTATTTATTTTTATAAAAAAAAAGTTTTTCATATAGTCAAACTTAAATTGTTGCATTTTGACACTAAAAGCATTTTTTTAAATACAGCTGAAGAATTGCAAGATTTTTTCGTTTATTTTTTTTTTTAAATCATAAATAGAAACATGTGTTAGAAATGATGGGGGTACCGATGATGGGTTCCTCTCTGACAGTTGCCCCCGCTGACATTTTCTGTTTGTCATAAGAGAATTTATTGGCGTTGAACTTTATATATTTTGTTATACAAAACTCATTTAAGAAAAATATTGCATTGCGCATTTCAAATTATATTCGTATGTTGGTGTATGTCTCTGTGTGTGTGTGTGTGTGTGTGTGAATAAATAAAATTTTTTTTTGTTATTTTAATAATCATAAAACTTTGCACATATGCATGTATTTGAGTCCCTTCTTTCCCCTTCCCCCTTCGCCCGTCGCTCACTCTTTCGTCGCATCTCATTTTCTTTTATTAGAGCACTTGCATACATTTTTAAATTTTCGTTGCGATTTTTTGTGTCCCCAAACATGCCGTCTGTCGCTGGTGTTGTTGCATTTGTGTGGCGTTTGTTCGGTTGTTGTTCAGTTAGTATGCACGTCAAGTCCATTGAACTGCTTTAATTTTATTTATTTTATTTAAACGAAATTAAAATTCAATTGTTAAATACAAACAAAAATTACTTTGAAAATTAAATAACAAGTCACTTTTCATGTTTCTTTTATTTTCCCTCTCTCTTTCTCTTTTGTGGTTTTAATCATTTGATTATTAAATTTAATAATGTTTAAAATAAATGAAATTTACTAATTTCACACCGGCGAGACAAAATATCAAATAGAAAACATAGACAGCAAGTCTCTCCGTCTACCGCAACTTGCTTGTTTGCACGTCTTTGTTCATTTTTAATTGCAACATTTAATTAAAAATTTAAATGACATCATTATAAGTAAATCAATTAAATTAAATTAATTCAATAGTAGGCTCTGTTGCTTTTAAAATAGATTTAATTATAGAGAAAATTATAGGAAAAAAAGTGTTCAACTTGCATGCAATATTTTAATAATATTTTTCATATAGAATTATATATTTAGAGAGTATTTTTAATATCATTGCAAGTTTTAATCTGAACGGGGTCTTATGCCGAAGCTCAATGATCTCAACTTGACTGGCTTCTACCGTAAACAATTGTTATATCTGTTGCGGCTGCCAAAGCCAAGTTTTTGGTACCACCAAGAGTGTTCAATTCTGTACTGTAAAAACACTTCATCAATATTGATTGATGGTTTTATAGGCTGCGTTCAAATTTAAAGATGGGCACCCATCATCTTTGTCTAATGGAATTTTCTGGGACCTTTTTTTCCTAACTGCTCAAGGCCTCGTTAGCCGAAAGTTGCTGTAGTTTTGCTGTGACGTACCGTACCGTTACATAACATTTTTAAACATATCATACGTCATGGAAAAGAAACAACACAGTGATGGGAACCAAAAGTATTCCAATGATGGATTTCGTGAAGAAAAAGTACCGAAACAGTATTTTTTGTTATATATCGGGTCTTCCCATAGGGAACTTTTACGGTTGATAGCACCCATATTATTGATGGATGGCCATAGCGCTCGACAAAATGTGCAAATAACAAAATTTATTTATCGAAATGGGTGTTCTGTTCAGGAAACGCCCTGCGCGCTTCGCCGATGTTACGTCCGTCATAATCGTCCTATCGAGAGGAACATTTTTAGTGTGGTGAATAAATTTGAGTCCATTGGTTTAGTAAACAATGAACCAACACCCGTACGATGAAGAAACGCAAGATCTGCCGAAAACATCGCCGCCATCCGTGAGAGTTTGCACGAGAATCCGGATCGCGTTGCTAACAATAACACGCCCTTTCGCAGACCACAACTTGGCGAATTTCGCGTACTACCTTGGGCCTACTCCTGTGAAGGTAGACGACTATAGATAACGACGTGTGTTCGCTGAATGAGACCTGGAACAGTTTGAAACTGACCGTAGTTTTCATAAAAAAATCATCTTCAGATATGAGACCCTCTTCTTAATGAATGTTTATGTCAACAAACAAAATTATCGAATACCAATACACACGAGAAATAAGAGCGACCAAGGAACGCAACCTGAAAAAGTCGCTGTTTGGTGTGGATTTCGGGCTGGCGGCATTATCGGTCCTTTTTTGTTTGAGAATGACATTGGCCAGGCCATTACCATCAACGATGAGCGCTATATATCGATGATTACCAACTTCTTTTATTCTGAATTGCATGATGTGGATACCATCGATATTTGGTTTCAATAGGACGGCGATAGGTGCAACACAGTTTATATCACATTGGACATTCTGCACGAGCGATTTGAGGTCATGGTCATCTCACGTGGTGGTGATTTGAACTGGCCATTGAGATCATGCGATTCTAAATCGTTTGACTGTTTCTTGTGGGTTTTTTTTTACGTCGTAGGTCTAGGAGTATGTGCGGTCCTCAGTAAAATTCAGCCCGAATTATGCTCCAGAGAGTTGAGCGCCACACAGCGAACATGCGGCAAACATTTGCATGGTATTATATTTATACATAATGACATCAATAGGACTTTCAAATTAATAAAAAACTTTTGACTTTGTTTTAAAGCTGATCTCTATTTCATGGCCAATTGCAGAAGTAGAGAGGGTTTGCATCGAAATCAATCTTGTTAAGTATAAAATGAGAAACAAACTCAATCTGACAAACGTTGATTCGATTTTATCAATAAAATGAAAACGGCTTATAAATTATTGTATTGCATATTTCAATAATATATTAAATTTGGATTGAGAGGATCCGGCAGTTGCTGCTATGACTTTCTCACAGTTGTTGAAAACATGTATCCATGCATCCATCCAACGACACCTTTGACAAAAACAAAAATGATGTGTAAAAATTACATTGATTTATATACAAACATATTTATGTATTTTTATTTAAAAAGTTTTTTGTTTGCCTCTTAAACGCCTCTAAAGTAGAAATCATTAGTTATTTAAAAAAATACTTAAAGAAAAAAACTTGTCCATTTGAGAATATGAGAATTACAATATTTATTTTAAATGAATACTCATGATTTTTACATTCAGTGGTGTTAAGTCAATTATTAACTAGTTTTTAGTTATTTTAGCGATTTTTTCCCTACATTTATCGAAGAAATTCTGACAACATTGGCTCGCTTTCTGAGCACACCTCTCACATACATGCTTTAATTATTCTGATAATTAGTTTAAAAAATAAAATTTCATCACGGTTTAATTAATTTTCTTATTTATACCAATCAGTCACTCTTCCTTAATCAGAATTATTTTATTTAATTTTTTTTTGCAAACATTTTCTCATTAAACGCCCAAAAAACAGGTTGTCATCAAAATTCGTTGACAGCACAACAAAAATAGCCACACAGCCCAATTGTTATAGGAAGAAAATAAAGGAAACTTTTCTCTTTGATGTTCGTTGCAGAAAGAATTGTGTGTATCTGTAAAACATCCTTCCCTTGTGCAAACAACTTTTTTTCTTTACCCACAATCATCCAAATCTATTCCAGCCAGCTCCATATGTGTTTTGGCAGCCATGGAGAGGAAGAGAAAGAAAAAGGGAAGAAGGAGGAGCAAAGCAAGGAGAAGCAATAAAAACGTGTATTGTTCGCTATTAGACAGACTATAAAACGCTACTATAAGACGACTCCAAGCTCTCTCTCCCCGATTTTTATTATTCTTTGATTTTTTATGTCTTCTATTATTATGATTCTTTGTTTGTCAACATCATCCTGCAACAAAAGCAAGTTTCTTTTATTGTTGCTATTTTCTTTAATACATGTACATACATATTTTTTATATATTTTGTTGTAAACTTTGTACATACTCGTACAGCGTGTGGCAATAAAATGGGAACTTTTCCAAATGTTCGCCTATGAATGCCAATTAATTGAAAATTTCCATTAATTTACAATATTCGTAAATTAACTTTTATTGAAATTCATCGGGACTAAAGCAAACAAAAAATTTGTTCGAATAATTAACTTTTCAAATTTGTTTGTTGTGGCTTTAGCAGTTCAAACTGCTTAAAGTTCACTGGCGATTTGGTTGAGCGACCAATTAAATTTGTGCTTACGAACAGCTAAAGCCACAAGAAACAAATTTGAAAAGCTCGTAAATTTATTTAACCCAAATTAAACGCAAATTAAATTAAAATAAATATAAATTAAATGGTACAGAGGAATATATTCAGTTTTTCTAATCATTTCTACTCGTACAACGATGGTCATTATGTTCGCAGATTTTGATCGTGGCTCACTTCGCTTAAAAAACTTCAATTCATATTAAGAAGATTAATTAAAATTATTGTTCGGGATATTTTCTAGAGTAATTAATAAGATTTGTTATAATTTAGTTTTTTGTTTGTTTTGCCTAATAAATAGCAAAGCCCATTTATAAGGCGAATTGATTACAACGAAGCCTAGGATACAATTGTCAAAATCTTTATAAAAAAGTTAAAGGAATAACTATTATACATATATTTTTATATATAGAGCTTGACAATTATCTTACCTACGAGTATCTCCTGACCCTTCATAAATACGATTATTGCCACCAAGACGAATTCATAACAGGTGAAATTGACAGCCCGCTTGATAAGTTTTTTGTTAATTTATTTTAATTTTTTTTTTTGCTTTTTATAGAAATTTTTTGATTTCTCTTGTTTACACGTTTATTTTATTTTATTTTATTTTATTTTTTTTTGTTTTAATTACTTTTGAATATTTTCCTTTGCTTGACATTTTTTGACATTGAGTAATGAGAGAGTTTTATATTTTTCACTGGTGACTTAACTCTGGTATCAATTCGCCTGGGTATACAGATTTTGTAAAAAAAGAATTGTAAGACTACAAAAACATGATTGAATTATTAAAATTTTATGAGTTGCAAATTTGCTTTTCAAACATGATGGCCGAAGTGCACTGATTCTTTGATTAACGGCATTAAATTGCAGTCATATGCACAACTGAAGCCACAACAAATTACAGGATTTTTTTTAATTAATTGTTTTTTAATATCTTGAATAATATTTTTAAATAAAAATAAAAATTTTGTTAAAACAAAATATGAGAAATTTTAAGGCGATTTTTTGACGATTCTTATGAATCCTTTTCAACATCTGGACAATCTTGATTTTACCCTTGATTCCGCTGGCAGCTATGATTTTGATCGCTCTCATTGTTATTGTTCGTCAAATATATAACAATTCAGTATTAATTTCTCTGAGAAATTATGACTATTGACAAGATTGTAGAGTCTCCAGATTTAGAAAGTCTAAACTCATCGGTGTATAACTTATCGGAATTTAATGCAAAATGATTTTCCTCGCAAGATAAATATTGCCATAAAAATGAGGAACACGTTTTGCATGCTACCCACACATCCTCGTAAAGTGATGCTTTTCTTGATATATTTCGGTCCCAATACGGAGAACAAAAACAAAATTTCAAAATTTCTTTTCTTTTCTGTTATAAGTGCAATATGATTGAAACAGCAATGATGATTATGTTTTCTCTTTCTCACAAATTTTAAACAACTGTTGGATTGTTCGGAAATTAATTTTCTTTTACTGCCTGTTTCACGATGTCGAACGACATCGTTCGTTCGCATAAATACATTAAAACCAAAAACAACATTTTAAAATTTGTTGCTGTTTCAAATGTATTTATGCGAACGAACGATGTCGTTCGACATCGTGAAACAGGCAGTAAGTTTTATAAAAATGGAAGACGATTTTTTTGTTTTGAATAATGAACGGTCAAATTCACCCTCTAAGCCATCTCATGAGTTGTGGAAAATTAATTAAAGTTAATTCCTCTGGGGAAAAAAAGTAATTACCGTATACAATATAAAATTCTCGTATTGTATTTGCTTTGCTGCATACGAGGTTGAATGTTTTCAAACAGCTTAAAGTTCACTGACGATTTGGTTTAGCAACCAAAGAAATATTGGCATATGAACTGCTAAAGCCACTACAAATAATACATTTTGTAATATTATTTGATTCATTTTATTTCAAATTTGTTTTCTCACTTACAAGTTGGAAACCACAAATTGAGAAATTATTCTACAAAAATTTTGACAGTACGAATTTGAAATAAGAGATCTCTTATATGTTATCGCTACTACTCGTATTTAATGTCCATGTATTAAAATGTATTAATTTTTCATAAACCTTTCACACAACAACAATATGCTAATGGAAATAACATACAACAAAACGGAGTATTTGTATAAACAAAGTAGTTAACACAGTTGAAAAAAGTGTAATACACAATGTTGCCGTTTTGGTTATATTCGACAACAAAATTTGTCATATATTTCTCCAATGTGTGCATTTTTTTTTCAAATTGGTTACATTTTCTGGCAATAAAATATAGATTTACTGCCTGTTTCAATATGTCGAACGACATCGTTCGCTTGCATAAATACATTCAAACCAAAAACAACATTTTAAAATTTGTTGCTGTTTCAAACGTATTTATGAAAGCGAACGATGTCGTTCGACATCGTGCAACAGGCAGTTAGTAAATTTTATTTTGAAAATATTTTTTATGCACCAAAGTTTCTACAACTATAAACAAGTTTAATTAAGACTAAAAAATCGTTCTAAATTACTAGAGAAATTCATTAACAAATGGAAAACATTGGATCAAAGATTTTAAAACTGCAGAAAATAATTAATATAATTACAAAATATTAGGATTTGTTCATATTGCAGGAAGCAGCAATCGATATCTTTAACTTAAGAAGAAGGAAAACTGCAATAAACATCTCATAATATAAAATTAAGTAAAATTATCGACAAATGACCAGCTAAAGCTTGGCGAAAGAAAACAATTAAATCGGAAGTACAAAATAGGAAAAATTAAAACTTAGCAATGATTACGTGATATATGCAATTAGTGAAAAAAGTGAGGCAAAAGCAATAGAATTTATTAAAAATAGAAGAAGAATTAAGAAACCAACCAAAAGTCATTTGTCTTAACAACAAAAAACTGCAAAATGTAATCAAACTTTGAGAGAAAAATTTTTCCTAAATAACAACATGTTAATTACACACAAAGAAAATATATATTGATTACTTTCTTCTAATTTTTTTATATAATTTAAATAATTTGGTTAAAATTTTTTTGGTTGCGGCAACACTGTTATCAAACCTTGAAATAAAGTTGAGTGCAAAATATGTTGCATATCCGCATTATTTATTTGCAACATGTTTAGAAGAGAGTACTATAATGTATTTTGCATTACTGCCTTTTTTTTTGAAAAAAAAAAAACACGCAACATGCAAGAGGGCCGAAATATCTATACCATTTTTGTGAGAAACGAAAACGCCATTGGTAAAAAAACGTACCTAAATTAAAAGATAAATTAATGAAAGCCAACAAATTATTGTAGCAAATTTGGGGTAATTGAGGTTTTTTAAAAAAAGTTAGGTTTATACGAGTCAACAATGTCAACAATTTGTGTATTACAATTGAAGAAGCTTTCCGAAATAACTGAATCCTGTTGCAGAAAGGTTTCCGTGTATACGAAAAAATTGGATGAATACTATATATTCGTATTACAAAATGAACTGCTGGATTATGGATTGCAACTGAATTTTAGTTGCCAGTAAATTTGAAATAAGCAACTGAAACTTACTTGTTTCAGTCACTTATTGTCACCCATAATATCATTTCTAGCAACTGGCGACTCAACTTAGTTTTGTTTACCATTGATTATCGATCTAAAAGTTTGCATTGTATTGTCACACACTGTATATCCACATTCAACTGCAATAGCAATGGCAACAAAAAATATATGTATGTATGTATGTATGGAAACTAAATAATCGTTACACTTTATGGCCGCTTAGAGCCAAGCAAAGTCAGTGCCAGTGCCATGGCAATAGCAGCCAGTCTGTCAGTCAGTTAGTGGCTGTGGCTGATGGATCAACGAGTGTATGTGTACTCCTATGTTTGTACGTTTATCGTGCAAATGGAGTTTAGTTTGTTTAGTTTAGTAGTCAATGTTCCAGACTCGTTCACTGGATTTGTGTGCCTTCGCATAAATTGTCTGCATGTCTTTTTTAGGTCTGACTTTTTTTGCAATTCTATCATTGCTTTTTGTGTTTGTGTATGAGCTTTTGCAATTTTCTTTTTTTATTATTATTACATACTTATTTACTTTTTTTTGCGGTTTGTTGGTTTGTTCATTCGTTCAGTCAGTCACTCAGTCAACAAAAAAAAGAAAGGAAAATCGAAACAAAGCAGCCTGCACAATCATGTTAATGTTCGTTGTGGGCATGAATGTGATAGAAAAAAAACAACAACATTGAGAGAAAAAAATTGCAAAATGCGCCTTTAAGTTACAATGAATGTGCTACAGAGAATGCAGAATGTTCCTCACCCTCGGGGGGAAGAATTTTACTTCTGGAGTTTTCTTTTCTAAAAAAGTGTAACATCTCTTTCCCTTTCAAGAGGAAAAAGTGGAATGTATTGTTCTTTAATAAGCGCAAACTTATTAGGGAAGACCAGACAATCTCGCAAGGCAGCTAAATTTTTTAGATCAGAGCGATAAATAGATTTTTTAAATAAAATTTCTCAACAAAATGCTGCACTTTTTCCAGAAAAGAAAACGCAATCAATGATTACCAAGAGTTTGATGTTATTAGAACTCGGTTTACAGAACTAGTACCAATACGTCTATACTTAAGTATATCATTACATCTGGAAGCTTAAAACTTTAAGCATTTTTACTCACGATCAGCGTTGCCGTGTTAGTTATATGTATATCACCAAAAATTTTTATTTATTCTTTTATCCAATGTGAAGATGCATACTTTTTATCGTTTTAGTTACTTTTTTAAGCATTAAAAATAGATCAAAATAATTTTCATTTTATTTTTAAAATATATTTTACAAGTTATAATTTTTGGAACTACATATTATTAAATTAAAAACTACAAAAATTACATAAAGTAGAAAGAAACTTATAAAGAAAGCGAAAAACTCAAATAACGATGTAAAAAATGATGATCCAAAAATAACTTAAGTGTAATTTTAAAGAAAGCAAACAGATACGACACCAAGGAAAAGTCATTTGTTACGAAAAACTCCAACATGTTATAAAGCTTTAAGAAAAACCTGCTCTAAAAAACAGCTTATTAATTATAAATTTATAATTAATTATATGCTTTAAATACATAGGTAAATAATAAGTAAAGTCTGTCCTTTCATTTAATATTTACAATTTAAAAAATTTCCAGAGCATTAAAATTTAAAATCATTTGAAAAAATAATTTATTTTTTATTTGTTCAAATACATTTTGTAGTTTTAAAAAGTTATTAGTTGTGGCAACACTGCTCACCGCCATTAGAAGACCTATCCAGCGTTGCCATTTTTTTTTTTGCAAAATTAGCAAATATCGAAAAAAGTCATCTCTAATTTTTTCATTAAATTCTATAAAAGAGGACTAAAGAATAATAATTCGAGTCTTATATATAAAAAAAACAGAATTTATTTATTTTATTTAGGTGATACTAATCGTATATAAATATAAGACTAATGATCAGTTTTTGACTTGATATTTAAATAAGTATTTAGTTAATTTTTATTTAAATTCAAATACAGTTTAATTTTATCATTCATAAATTATAAACTGTTATTTAAGTGGTATGGAAAAATGGCAGCGCTGCAAAGATTCAACAAATGTTCCAATTTCCCAAACAAAAAAAAAAAAAAAACAGCTGTTTAATATAAACAAAGAAATATTACAAAAGGCGTTTGTAAATTGGGGACACAATAAAATTTATGTAAAATAAAAATGTAGAAAGAAACAAAACAGTTTGAGGGAAACATTTTTATAATTTTATTTGTCATAAAACTGCGTATTAAAGTTCTTTTTTGTGAAAAGCAAACAATTTTTACTGGCTGCCAAACAAAAACAAATCATTAGAACCATATGATCAATGTATTTAACTTAAATAGACTTCTAGTAAGCAACATTGGCTATTTAAGTATCATTAAAGCTTCATATAAAAAACATTGAAAAACTGATTTTAATATTTATGTATGTAGAACTTAAAGATAAATGATAATTAAATACGAAGTCCAAAACTAACCATAAGACATATTTAGTATGACTAGCGCGAACATTGTAGCCTACTGGCTACGAAAACAAAATAGAATAATGCATTTCCTTAAAAGTCTAAAGGTGTGTTCTTTTCATTGAGAAAAAGTGTTGCCTTACTTGTTACTCATATGGAACAATCAGAGTTGCGATTTTGATTGTAAAATAATGCGATTATAATGACATATCAACATGGTTGATCATATCTAAAATAATCAAATGGCGAGGCAGCTTTTCCAATAATACCTTGGTTATTTAAGCTTTAATTAAACTTTATTAGAAACAAATATGTAAATATGTAAACGAAAATTAAGTGAAACAAAATCCTTATTTGTGTAAACAAAATATTTAATACAGTTGTAAAAAGGGTAGTATCTTACCCTGGGTGCAAAACATGTTACATGAATAGAAAAGAACATGATTTTTTGCAGAAACACGCTAAAAGGGCAAAATATACATATGTATGTAGCATTATCGTTAGAAAAAAATGCCACTTGAATTTTTAGAAATTTTATATTTTTTGGGTAAAAAAACTTTTTGAAATCTACTCTGTGTAAAATTATTTTTTTCGATGCACTACATACATACGTATGTACATATGTAATGCTATGTATTCATTGCATAGACATATAAAAAGAACACTCTCTCATCCTTAGCCATTATAAAAAATCATAAAAACTGCATATAAGTAAACATGCGCACTTATTTGCATTTAAATAAGTACATATCTAATATATGGGATCTAGAGTTGTGTGTTTATACACCAAAAAGAGAAAAACAACATATGTACAACATGTTTCAAGTAAATATATATAAAACATTCCTACATAGGAGTACGAGTACTTTTATACCCAGTAAATTATTTAAAAGATTGAATGAAGACACATACAAACAACAAAATTCTATTTGTTGACGTTTAATCTAGTCTATACGAGTATGCCTGCATTTCGTTGGTGGTGGTAATGCCGAATCGTCAACGGACCTTCAAACATCATGTTTGAAAATTGCAACTTATATATAATTATATTTAAAAAAATCAAAGAGTAAATGAGAATTACAAAAATATAATCATAATAATTGTCATTTCTTCTTTGGGAGTCTTCATATAGGCATACTAGGTTAATCACTACGCAGACGTGATGGCCGAAGGTCTACTGATGAGTTGGCAGTAGATACTGATTTCAACTCGACTTTTGAAAATCAAGATATTAGGAAATCATACAGTTTTGAGGTCCGAGGAGACTATAAAGTCTGTATGATTGTATGTATGTTTGTGTGTACAAAAACCTCTCATAACTTTTGAACGACTGTGCCGATCTAAAACAAATTTGCGGTTTTCTAAAGACTTTGACTTCCCTTAGATGTATAAATATAAATCGATTTGACAAAAACTTGCAAAAACTATAACAAATTTAAATTTTTCAGTTTAAAATTTTTAATTTCGTATTTTTAATTTTAAATATGCATAACTTTAACATTTGTGAACCGATTTTACAAAAACTCTGTTTGTTTGAAAGGGTTCGTCAGCAGGTTGGTCTCATAGTTGGACCGCCCGAAAATTTTACTATTGTATAAGTATATCCTCCATTTATGAACCGATTAAAAAGATTTTTTTTAAATAGTTATGTAGCTTGCAGGTTGTTCCCATAATTTTCCAAAATCGAACGTGCTATTCGCCCATCCGTAAAATTGAATTATGGACCAACTTTGAAAAAAAAAACTTTTTTATTTGAAATTGTAGCTTGCAGTTGGGTGGAAATCAGACGGACAATGTGGCCACCCAAAATAACAATTATAATGTAATTCCGCTATTTGTGGACCTATTTTAAAATTTTTAATTAAAAAGCTATTTCAATCGTTCCTTGGAGTAAAACATAAACTATAAATGGATTACATATATCGGGTTTTTAAATCTAACACATAGTAGCTGCGGTTTTGTAATCTGTTCAAGCGGTTCTTTGTATTGAAGTCGGTTGATTTTTCTTTATAATAAATAGCAGGCAATACTTGTTTACATTTTAAATATTCGGCCTCTTTCTTGCATTTGCTATTTCTCTCGTTTAATCGTATTGCAATACAAATGTAAGAAAAATTAACTGTCATAAAGGCTTAAGACAGATTTTTTTATTGGCCTTACTTCTCTTAATTTTAGTGCTTTCTGAACTCTTCAGGAAAGTGGCTATTACACAGTGAACATGTTGTCGATCATGTTGGCCATTCAGAATAAATAAATTTTTGAAGAAGACGCTTCGAAATGACGCAGGAGCTTAATAGAGTTGTTGGAAAATAAAGGCGGATTCTCCCATTAGTTCCGAACAAAAGTTTTGTTCCGAATGCTTTTCTAATATGTAGTTTGACGTCGCTCTTTTTGAGAGAGAAAGAGCGTAAATTATGTACGGAATAATTTCAGCTTGAATTGGTTTAATTTTAATTTTCGTTCCGAACAAATTGAACTGTGATGCCAGCTACATAAATTTTTTTTATGCAAAATTGAACTGAGCTGCCACATCATATTATATGTAAGTACATGTATGTATAATAATATACAAGTATATTTGTAAATTTTTTACATTTATTTAACAAAATAGCTATTAGAACATGTACTCCTCTTTTATTCATTTGTATATTTCTATTTTATAAAAATTTGTTTAATTTAGAACACAGCAAATTGCAATCATCTGCCACTGTGCTGCCTGCTTGTAAAAGTAACACACATCATTTACAGAGTGGTTCCATATGGTAGCTTTGTTTCTCCAGAACATTTGTTCGAAGTGGGTGAATCATTTGAGAAGAAACTCTCAGTAAACTAAAATTGTCTCACAACAAAAATTTTGTTCCGATCCAATGGGTGAATCCACCTTAAGTGTAAACAAGAAAAATCGAAAAGAAGAATTTGGACTAGGGAATGACTCTCGCATTTTTTTCAGTTTATATTTTATTATGAACTGCAGATTTGTATGTGTTGGACGAAAAAGCAATTATACAAGTTGGATGGTTCGATGGCAAACTTAAATAACAAAAAAAAAAAATTAAAACACTCCATCATGCTCTACAACTCGTATATTTGCATGATTACACGAGCGAATGTTCGCCAACATGTTCGATGTGCAATAGTCGCTGAACTGCAGGGCATTTATTCGCATACTTGCACATCCACTGGGATTTGTGTGCAATATATGTACATATGTATTCATGTACATATGTATGTAACTATGTTTGTGGGGATGTATGTTTATATGCATGCATATATTTTTCCATACTTTATTTTCACTTTGTGCTTTCATCATTATTGTTTTGTTGTTGTAGTTATTGTTCCTATCATTGTTATTGATGCTGTTTTTCTTGTCCCTGTTGTTGTTTTTATTAATAGCCCGCAGTCGTCTGCTATTTTGTTGTTGTTGCTATTATTGGTGTAGAAACACATTAGATCCACATTCATATGTACATGTATTCGTATGTACTCGTATATAGAAGTTTTTAATATCTCATGTTATTTCTGCATTTTTATTATTATTAGTCTGTGTTTATTTTTCTGTATTTCTTATGCATTTCATTTTGTTGTTGTTTTTTGTTTGTCTCCATTTTTACCCGGTCAGTATATCACATACTTTTTATTGTTGTTGTTCATTTTCAATATATTTCAAGTTGGGGTCTTTTCATTTTTCTGTTACGTTCTCTCTTTATTTTTATATAAATGGCATGGAATACTTACATATATTTTTCTCAATTTGCAAAGCGCACTCACTCACTTGCACACGAACGGACTGATTGTATTAGAAGTTTATGATTTTTTTTAAAGCATTGGAATTGTATTGTAATGGAAAGAATGGAATTGGATTTTTTCCCAATGCATTCATTTTCTGCGAATTGAAATGAATGTCATGAATTCATTGTCGTGTATTTAATGCAAAATACTTCTAATGCTAATGTTAAAAAAAAATTTAAATGTCTTTCGTTGACACTAACAGCCTATTATTTGATACATTCGCTATATTGTTGGTATGTACATATAATCGCCCAAATAAGAAAATCTTAAGGGATCTGACGCAGTCCAAGGCATACGAGTATGTGAGGTAAACAATTTGTGATAAGAAAAATTCCCACTATTGTGGGAAGAGAGGGGAAAATCAACAAAATTAAAAAAAAAAAACAAAAAAAAAATCTACATAGATAGTGAAAAATTAGAAAATTAGAAAATAGAAAAGTCGGTTTTACTTTATAAAAATATTTAAGAAAAAAATTGTTATTTTATGGAAAAAAGTTTAAGAGTTATTACATTTTATCTCACTTTCTTAAATTCTTTGTGGAATGTCCTAAACCAGTTTCGGTTTCTAAAGTATTTCTGCATATAAAGCCTTCTGCCGGGCTCAAAGCTGTCCCGTCTGATGTGCGTCTAAACCCAGATTCGCTTTTTAAAGCATTTCTGCGCAAAGGCATTGTTCTCTGGGGTATGCCAAAAACCGACTCCGCCTACAAAAATAGTTCTTCATTGACGGCTTTCGGCAGGAATCAAGGATTTTCTCCTATTAGGCATGTAAAATCCGGGCTTGGCCTAAAACATCCTTCATATATATATTTACATTTCATTTCATTGGGACTTTTTTCTTCATTTTTTTTTTGTATTAGAGTTATTTCATTATGAAAAAGATTTCAAAACTTGGGTTGTATTTCATGTTCTGACTTGGGAATAATACCATGCACGTACTCCCAAGGACTTAAATTAAATTTTGTTGAGATTTAAGTTTTTATCCCAATTCCTTAGGAATTATAACATTGGAACTTATTCGTCGGACGTAATATCATTCCACTTGCGGATCTTATTGATATTTTTGAAAATTGTTTTTATTTCAACTGTAGAAGAATATCGCGAATAAGATGAAATAGCAAATCCATTGTAATCTCTCATTCCAATCCTAATTAATAGATTTTCATTTTAATTTCTTAAAATGGTGTGTACAGTGGATAAAAAAGCTTTAGAAGCAAAACTAAAACTTTTGCCCACTGTAATATAATCTTTAGAGACTAAAATCATTTACGACTGATATTGACTTCCAAAACATTTAGTGATTCGGAAAGTAAGTATTTTTTTTTTTTGTCAAATTAATAAAAAGAAAAATTTCCATTTAACTTTTTTTCAATCTTGACTTCTTTCTCATTTGCAATATTTGTTGTCTTCTTCTATTTCTTTGTGTTGCTTGTTGTTTTTTTTTTTAATTATTTTTAACAAGTACATACATATTTTGATGTGGAAGTGAAATTCTTAAATATCAAAAATAATCGATCTTCCTATGCCAACAAAGTACGTATAGAATTTGATACTGTATGCGTCGCCAGAACAAATAACAACATTATGTAGACAGACAGTGGCAATAAGTCACCTAGAGATTGAAAAATAAATAAAATATACGAGGGCAATTTTGAAATGATCACTGTTGGCCGAGTAATGGATATTTTGTTGTTGTAATGTGAAGAAATCAATTGATGTTTAAACTTTAAACAGTTTTAGACTGCCTTCGTACATCATCGTTGCTAATCGCTTCAACAACGCCAAAACAAAAACAACAAGCAGACAATTGTACGAACATTCTTACTCGTACTTCTTTTTAATCCATCGTTGGTTTGTTTATTTATTTCATTCACTGTACACGGAGAGGTTGGCTGGTTGGATGGATGGATGGATGGATGCATCATGCCATACATACTTCCAGATACAAAGAAGAAAATGTTTTATTTAAAGTGTGATTGTTCGTACAATTGTTGTTGCTTTTATTATATTATTTATTTATTTAATTTAAGTAATTGTTGTTGTTGTTGTTTCTGTACAATTTTTTTTTACAATAATGCTGCGGAGTTTTGCTTTTTGATTTATACGACATTCCGTCTTATTTAATTTTTATTGTTGGTTGCTATTCAGTTATTGCCATTAACTGTCGGCGGAGGACTATGCCTTGGACAAATCGAACCCCTCCGAATATTTGCTAATCTATGAAATTTCTATTACATCACGTAATTAATCTCTTCTTCATAAGAATTCTTTAGTTACGCTAATGGTCATGGTGCTTTATTCAAAATTAAGATAATAATAGTAGTTGCAACACCAATTTGCACCCAATCAGTCAGTCAGTCCTTCAGTTAAATCAGTTGGTTGTCGTTTCATTTTTTTATAATTTTCTTGGAGAAGTACTTGTACATGTATAAAAAAATATTTTAAAGCTCATGTTTACAGTGTATATTATAAAGTTTCGAAAAATAAACGAATCGAGGAACGATTTTAATGAAATTTGCGGCAATTGGCGTTGTATTTTTTAGGTTTAAATCTGATCTTAGTCTTAATCGAAGGTTGACTTGACATTTATTTAATTTTTTTTAAATTTATTTTCGGAAAATTTGGAAATCTATGTCTAATGAATGAAAAATTTATTCTTGAAAATATTCAATAAATAAAATCTTCATAACTCGGCAAATTTAATACATACCGATCGAAAGATATGAGTGGCTGGCATACATATGTACGCACGCAACAGAAGTATAGTATATGTATGTATAATTACATATGTACATATAAACAGACATACGGACATCATTGCACAAATGTTTGGAATTGCTTCTTAGTACGTCAAAACTTCAAGGTCTTAAGTAGGCTAGTCATTCGAAAGTCGTAATTACGTATTTTTCGTTAGCGGGAATTAAAAAAAAAATTAGTAATGATGGCTTATAAGTGTCGTGGTTTTATTTGTTTTTAATTGTGGAAATTTTTTGGAAGAAAACAGGAGAAGTTTTCTTTTGCAATTATATATGTATGTATGTATGTACCTATGTACGTTGATCTGTTTAAGTTTCTGGCAACTCTGGTTGGCTGTTTGCTAAAAAAAGAAACCTTTTCTATTGCATTCAACATTATAAAATTAAAAATTAATTTTGTTTTTCTAAATTCTTGTTGGTATCAGCTTATATACATACATACATATACAATATACACACTTATATTATTTTTGAAAAGCTATTACTACTTAAAATCTGAAAATTTTCCTTTAAAGTTGTGTTCTCTTTAATTTGCAATTTTAATTTGGCAAATAAAAAGAGTGTACAGTATTCTCAAGGGAGTACTCTCTCTTTATTTTACTCTCGCAGTCTTTCTTTCGTTTAGTATCAACCCAACAAACACAAGATTTGAATAAAAAGTTTTATTTCAACAACACACGAAATAGGGTGAGGCGTGTTTTTTTATTTCATGTGCAGGCTTTTATTACAAGAGTCTTACGGAATATTGACTAAATGAAGATCTGGCACAAAAGTTCTGTTTGGCGTTGCAGTACCGTTTACAGGACCAAATCATATTCTTTTTAATTCAAATCTTAATCATCACCATAGAGGTCTGTAAATATAATTTTTCATTTCCGTGATAAAATTTTTATTTATCTTTTTTCTACTATGCATACATATATTACCATATTTATTAATTCATTATAATGCAATGACAAACAAAATTTGTTTTTTTTTTTATTAAATTGCAACATAATATACGATTTCTAGAAATTTTTATATCTGCAAACTCTTTCTAATCAATCTCCATCATTTTCTTGCCAAATACTAAATAAAATTCATGTTTAGAAATAATTTATTAAGAGTAATATCGTCTACAACCGACTTTCAACTTTTAAATTGAACGGAATACTAAAGATGTTGGGGAAAAATTGTATTCTGTGCCAATAACGAAAAAGTGGTTAAGTTTGATATTGTAGTTTAATACGGGAGCATCTTTAAGTTTGAAGTAGATTTTTAAAAATGAACTTGCTATTACATACATTGTGTTGGCCCTTATATTAGGAATAAACTATCCTATATATCACAAACTAACATACGCAATTTCATGGGTTATTGTTCCAAATGAAATTGTCTATTTAAAAAAAACAAGCAAAAATTCGATACACTGTGCCATTCTGTAAAATTGGGCAAAATGGGAGACATTTTGCTGAGAGGTACTTTGAACTTTCAAGTCGCTTTGAGCCTAACAAGAAAACGAGCATATAATTCTTGCCTTGAGAATTTCAAACGATTAGTCTATATCACCGTCGTAGTAGCGCTTAGGTCCGTAGAGTAAACTATGACTTAAACATTTTCAAATTATTTTTAACCATTTCAAATATTTTGGCACAGTCTGATATTGAAACACTTTCGCTAAACTCAACATCGAATAGAAGTGTTGGCTGGGAAAGCAGACGATATGCATTTACGAATGAAACAACAACAACAACAACAAATAATCGAGCTTAAAAGTGAATAAATTAAAAGCCGGCATGCGATTTCAAATATTTATAAGAACTGCACACAAAGTTTTATATGCATGTATGTGTGTGGTATGTATTTTTATTAGTTTATTTTTTGAGAGCTTTTCAAAATTTTTATTGCACATGCATATTAAGGAGAGTAAAATAGCGTTGTGTGTGTGCATTCGTTTGACATTTTTGTTGTTATTTTCGTACACTTGAACTTGTTCATCTAAGCGCAATTCGTTTTTTTTTTATTTTTTTATGACAAAGTTAAGTTTATCTAATTTTTTGCTTTTCGTGGCAAATTTACACTTTGTTTTTTATAATTTTTTTTTGTTGTAAATAATTGTGTTGAAATTGATTTAAAGCTCCTTTTGCAATTAATTTTTATTTCTTTTCTTTTGTGTGTTTGTCTGTCTTGGCTTATTTTTTTTATCAACTTCAAATAAATTGTCTGGGTTATTTCTTTGTAATTCAATTACTGCAATTTTCAAGACGGTCTTGCATGACTTTTAAATTGTGTATCACATTTTGCTTTCATATTTTCTTAATTTTCTTTTATTGATAGTAAAATTACAGTTTCACTTATTTTAGCAGGTAAAACGAATGCTTTTAATAAAAGTTGCTTAATAAGAAAATTACAAATGATGCCAGACTGTTTGCTTCTGTGCTGTGTTGATTAAAATGGCTGGAATAAAAAATTATCAAGGGCAATAATTGAAACTAGTTAAAAGTCAAAATTTGTTAATATCGTTAGTTTTTCATAAGCCTCAGTTACAGAACATAATAATAACGATTGAAGAAATATATTTTCCATAACAGTCTTCTCCGTTTCGAAAAATACAATTATGGATATTTTTATGTAACTTGCGTCGTTTGTACAGCATCAAGAGTTTTTGCATCTCACTAGCATTTGGCATATTTTGAGTTGTGAATGTTTTTATTTAGTGTGCGGTAAGAATATTTGAAATTTTAAAAACAAGATGCACTTACAGGTAACAGCTCAACTACAAGAACAACTTGGCGTTTTGTGTTTGTTTCTCATCGGGAAATGTCAAGCAAATATTGGGTTGTTCCGCAAATAATTGAATTTAGTTTTATGAAAATTAAAGATAATTTTCCTATTGTGAATAATGAATGGTCAAGTTGTATAAATCTGATCTCCAAATTATCTGACCGTTTGCGGCTGAAGTATGATCTGGGCCGTAGAAAAATTAATTTATTTACTCTGTTAAAAAAAACCTAATAATTTTTCTATATTTACACATTTACATTTGTTTTCTCTCTTACACTTTGGTTGGAAAAGCAAATATCGTAAATTAATTTGTATAATTGAGATAATATCGTATATGGATTTATATTAGTAAACAAATTTTGACATTTCGAAGTTGAAATGACCGACTTTACATTGTCAGATTTTGTTAGTTAATTTTTTATGTTTTCTTCTTTGAAGTTGCATTTACGTTTACGTTCCTTAGTGTTTTTGGCTTGTTTTTTTTTTCTTGTTAAAGAAATTTTTCTCTTTCTTCTGAAAGCCTGCATTATTTTATCAACTAGTTTTATATGTCAAACCAATAGTATTTTAAAAAAATAAAACAGTTTTTTTAATCAAATAATTTACAGTGACTATTTTCTTTCGGGAATAAAATTACTTTTAATCGACGTGTAAGCGAGGGATTTCTCATCAAAAAGGTTGCATCATAAGTATTCTTCAGGAAATAATCACCTTAGATTTATATATATATATATATATATATATATATATATATATATATATATATATATATATATATATATATATATATATATATATATATAGAGTGAAAAATATTTATGTACATTCGAATTCGCATAAATGAACGCGGTTTGAAAGAAAAAATCACTCCGTTGAAAACGAAAATTCTCAACTATTATTGCAATGCAGTTTACCGAAGTTTTAATTGTTTTTGAAAGAAATTCGTTTAAAATATCTCTATATTTTTTACCTTTTTATAACTATTTTAATAAGAAATAAAACTTTTTCACAATTTAATAATACCTTGAGCTTATATAATAATTGAAATTCGTTTAAAATATGCGTCAAAGAAAATTGGGCAACAACCGGTTAGGACTCTTCCAACAGCCCTATCGAAACTCGTCCAATTAGAAGAACTTTTGATTTCTTCAAGAATTCAAGAGTGCAAAGCGCCCGTTGCAACAAAATGAGATTACTGCAAAGCATTGACTAAATGCTGGGGCACATAGAATCCGTCTTCCGTCATCCGTCGACTTTTTCAACTGGCGTTAACGCAATGACGGATGAGGTTGGCACAATGAGTACTTTGTTGACGGATATTAAATCAGCTGTTTTTTTTACATGTTTACAACATTTCTTTTTATTAAAAAGTAAAAATTTTCTATGGATTTTGAAGAAATTACGGAGTTTATTTTAATTATAATTTTGCTTTACAAAGCTCAAGCTTGTCTTGATATAATGGATAAAAGTCGAAGATTTTTGGTCAGACCCAAAAAATCAATTGTTAATTAAAACAAAACATACCAAAAAATCAACTGATAGTTGTCAAAGTACTCAACGTACGTCAAAAGTTAAAAGTTGCCCAACTTTCATACGTTGCGTTGAAGGAGACGTACTGTATGTAACAAAGCTCATAACAAAACCTGTATTTTAACTTAGCTGTCAGTTGAAAAAGTCGACGGATGACGGGTTCTATGTGCCCCAGCCTTAAAACAGGAATCATTTTTGGAACATATTATTCCCGTTTTAGGATTGTCAGGGCTCAATTAAAGAAATTACAATGCTTAACTCTTATGTCAAGGAAACTTCAATGATATTAAAAAATCGTTAAAGTATAACAGCAGATACTTACAAAAAAAAAAGAATTAAAAAGTCTATTATTGGAAAATGGTCTTAAAATTATTTAAAGTTTGCTGCTTCTGGCACCTCTGTTTGTGTCCGTCCTAGTTAAATTCGAAATTTATCTTCAAACACATCTTTCAAATTTAAAATTGAACTTTTCCCCTCCAATAATTTAGGGTATTTCGGGTATTCATTTTAAACGCCTTCGTACTCTTCATTTACAAGTGCAAATAATACTTGCATTCTCTGAATACGTATCCATGTACATACATTTTCTTCAGGAATAATGAAGCAAAATCAACAAATAAAAAATAAATGTACCTATTCCTCATAAAATGTTTTTAAAAGTAATGGAAACAAATGAGAGGGAGAGCGGAGATACGTGCTCTAATGGTAGACCTTGTACTCTTTGGCCAATACAAACAGGGATGACGTTAAAAATCTAAAAAAACAAACTGCATCGGTATTTTTCATTCATTATGGCCTTTCAACACTGGACTAGAAGAAGCAAAGTTTACAAACGCATTAACATGAGAGAATTAATGAAAGAGAGTAGCTGTATATAATATAAAATTCTATACATATACATCTATACATACCATATGCATATATTTGTTAGACACAAAACTCGCAGAATTTGTATACACACTTGCACACCAAAACAAAGAAAAAGAAACATTTGATGGCAATGTCATGCTTGTTAGAATCTTTTTTTTTCTAGCCGGTAAAAACGTAGTCAGTGCTGCCAATACTTTTTTGATAAATTATATTTATATGCTGCTTTTTACGATTTTCAAGTGGATTTTCTTTTTTGTATTTTAATAAGGCCTTAATTAAAAAAAATGTAAAATTTAAAATTGGTAATTTTTGGTACACAAAATTTTTTTCATTGACGTTTTTTGTTGTTTGAAAAATTTTGCACGTTCGCAGCACTAATTTATATATACTTTCATTTGAATGGATAGGAAAGTGTTGCATCCAGCAGTATCGGTTATGGGACCATTGTCTACTACAATTAATTGTTATGCAAAGGCAATAAGAGAAATAAAACAATTATATTAGTTTACTGATTAAATAAAGTTCAAAAGATTTATATACAAATGTACCTGATTATGTATCCTTTCTTAAATTTAATGCTAAAAATTTCCTTGGCTTTTTATTATATTCAACTTAAGATAAAAAAGTAAACGTCTTTGTCATTAGACAATTTCAATTGCGCAAGCTTTAATTTATATGGGAGAAAGATTAAGAGAAAAAATACATGTTTTTTATATTTCTTCTAGTTAAATTAAAACTTGCGCAACTGAAATTGTCTGGTGTAAAGGATATTTTAGTAATGTTTAGCGTTGCCAGAAATCAGCAGAGAAACCTGCATCTTGTTATGAAATATTTAAAAAATCTAATATATGACTCAGGCTTATAAGAAAAATCTTTTAAAAATCATTTAGATTAGTCGGGACGACGACAATAAGAATAAGGGGACTATTTATAAAGATATTTTCTTAGGTCCAGCTTTTGCCGGTTTTATAATGTTACGTAAATAATTCTTTTGTTTTTATTTCGAAAAGTTTCTTCTAGAATACCACATGAAAGTTATCAAAAAATACGAAATACTAAATACAGTAAATAGAATGTATATACGGAAAAACAGTGAACAATTGAATAAAAAAATAATATTCGAAACCCAAGTAAAATTTATAATGTTGATTTATTTATTTTAAAATCATTGGGTGGCATTATCAGGAAATAAAATGTATATGTTTATTCCGAAAAATTTTAACTTTTTAAATGACTGTTTTATCTTATGAAAAGGAGAAAAATTATCTTTTTGTTTTATCGACAAGTACTCCCATTGTCCTTTATTATATATGCTTCCTTACATTAAAAAATATATATTCTTTATGAAATGGAATGAATGAAAACCAAATTCCCGAGTTCAAAACCTTTTGAAATTTCAAAGCCCACGACGCTGATCTCTTATACATTTACATTCAGTATGGATTAGTAATAAAAAAGATGACACTTTCACAATCTCACATTTTTATTATTATTCTTAAATTGTTGTTAAACCTTGCCATCATGAATTTTAATTTTTTTTTATAAAGCATGATTTCCATAATTCAGCTCATCTGAAAACTCCTGAAAAAGATTACTACCTTAACTGGGCAAACCAAACATCAGTTAGTCTGGTAAATAAAATCGAAGAACATGTTCCCAAACATATTCCATTAAGAGTACATTTATTTATAATCGCACTATGCATTACAGAGGATGTTTGTTCTTTAGCCGAACAGTTCGTATGTGCTGTAAACCACTTGCAGGAGTATCTCTTGGTCTCTTTCACATGTAAATATTTTAATTGTATGTCCGCAAAACCTGTATCCTTCTTTCCACTACAGATTTTCTTAGACTTCGCGCATTGCATTGATAAGGGGGCATCTGCTTAACTCTGGTCCTAATTAAAAAAAAATACAAAATTAAAAAGTTTCAACTGTAAAAATTAATTACATATAAATAAGTATATCCCTTCAAAATCGTATGGCAGCCCTTCTTATAAAATGCATACATAGAGGACCGAGTAGAGGAAGGTAAATACACACATACCACTTTTATTATGTTTTTGCTTACTTTAATTTTTTGTTGCCATTCGTTTGTGTACGTTATTTATTAAAGTGTTGTTTTGTATGTTTAAATGTATGTGGGTTAGTCATGCTAAATTGAATGAGTGGCTACGAATGGCTTTTTGTTGCTGTAGGTGTGTGTGTGTGTTTTTTTTTTTGTGTAACTGTTACCAAAAAGAGAGTATTTCATTTGATATAACACGTTTCTTAATTCAAGCTAAATCAACAGTAAAACGTATAAATATTTACACAAAGAGATATGTAGATATAAACTTAAAACCTGTAATTTTTTAAATTTAAAACTTTTATTGAGCGTATTATATCAAAATATTGAGAAAGCTTGACTGAAGAGAAAATAACTGTGTTGTCAGGGCACATTTTTAATATTACACCCGAGAACAGTTGATAAAATTGCCCAATTGATATCACACTAATATCAAGTGATGATTTGCCTTTTTTGTGAATAAAATATCACTTGAATTTTACTCTGTCCCAAAATTTTGATCTGCAACTCTGCATTGTTTTTGTGTTGCATGGACTGTATCAATATTTTGCTTATGGCGAATAATTCGTATGAAAAATATATTGGTCATTTATTTACAATGAGGTCGTTTTATTAACCAAATTGTAAGCTAATCTATTTATCGTTCTGATCACAAAACTACAAGTCCCTCACCGCCGTGCTATTTCCTATTAAGATTGCGCTTATTAAAGAATACTGCAATTTTCTTATTATCCTTGATAAGCATAATTTTTTAATATTTTTTTTGTTGGAAGGAATACACCATTACTTAATACAGCATACATATAATTTAACATAGAACGTGCATCTTAGTTTAAAGTCTGAAGTCTTAGTCTTTAATAAGAGTTTGTTATGTATGTTTTCTATACGATGGAAAATATGTATAACTAAATTATATTCATTATACATCTTCAAATTGTAAATACATATATGACTTTATTAAAACAAACAAAAATTTGTTACATTAAAAATTAACATTTCATTTTTATTTTATCTTTGCAGGTACATATGTCAATTCAAATTTAAAGTTTATATTGCAAGTAAATATATAAACTAAATTGTTAGTATTTCATTGTAAGTATACAAAGATGTTTATATTATTTTTTTAAAGTTTCGCAGAAATTCACACGAGAACTATTTTTGATTGAAAATGCACTTACCGAAGTTTTAAATGAATTTAAAGAAAAGTCGCGATAATATGACTTGTTGCGCTATCATATACTAATGTTTTGCGCATAGGTTGAATTTAAAAATAAAATAGTGCTCGATTTCGTTAGTTCCTTACCTTGAGTATAATTATTTAATAGTTAAAAAGTATTATTAGTATCATCCTATTGAAATTAATTAACGTCGGCTGAAAATTTTTGTATTATAAAAAAAGAACTCCATTGGAGTAACAACTTCATTACTGCAATTCATCTTACTTTTAATTGTTATTATTTATGTATCACGAAGTCAATTACCATGTGTATTTCCTTGAATTATTCCAACAAAAGTAATTATAAATTTGGTTTTTGATTATTTCAAGTTTTTTTTTCGAATTTTTTTTATAAGCGAAAAAAATTCTTAGGGTGAAGTAGGTTTTCACTTATGTATATATATATATATATATATATATATATATATATATATATATATATATATACTTATATTTATATACGATATTAATACAGTGTTGATGCATTGCTTAGTTGATTATACGTTGTATGTATGTAACTTGCATCCCTGACGATGTTTAAAAACATTTACAATTATTACACAAATCACAATTTTTTTTCGAAAAATGCAGAGGAGCAAAGGAAAAAGCAAAGCAAAAACAAACAAACTCATTGACGACTTTGTATGTTTGATTTAACTGGCTTTGCTTTTTTCTGCGCATCGGTGACAACAGTACGCATTTTGAAATAGAACACATTGAAAAAATTGTAAGAACAGTATATAGTAATCAGTTGCAAAATCCCTTCAAAAAAACTCCAATTTACTCTTCCTCAATTCAATTTTCAACCAACTCAGAAAATCGTGGAGGTTAAATACTTACCGGTATGTTTCTTATTTATGCTGTGCAGTGTTTTTAATAATTTAAAAAGCGATTTTGATACATGGTTTTATTTCTATCAGTAAGCCATAGGAACAGGGGGAAAGATACCTCCCATACAAAGTAGTGCTTAATTATCTCTTACGTTAGTGACTACAATAATGTGGATGTTTAAAATTGACATGGGTTACTCAACAGCTAACGCACGTAGTCTCAAGAAAAAGGGATCGTGAAGTTGTATCTCTCACACAAGTTAATCGTTTTTCTGTATGCCTATGATAGTGAATGTTTTCACAATTGGTATACTCCAGAGGTGAGTCCATTTTGTTCAATATGTTAAAGCAGTATACAAATTATATGATATCCTGCTAACCATAATAGTGTCCGACTTCAAAGGTTTAAATTAAAATTAACAAAAATAATTTTTTCATTATTGTATATTTTTTTATTATTATATTGAAAAGCTTCAAAAATAGAAAAAGCTTCCCTGATTTGCAAAATTGCTGGCAACACTTTTTTCCTCTCTTCCCCAAAAGTAAAAAAAGTGTGGTGTATGGAGAGCACAAATGAATGAATATATTTTCTATCTCTGGGTTTTGTATCTGTGTGATTTTATTTTTGGATGTGTGTGTTTTGTCTTCATATAAAAAAATTGCTTTTGCTATTCTAACTGCTACTCTTGTAATCGTTTTTGTAGCTGTTGTATTTAATACACAAAAACTGAGTTCACGACTCTGGCAATGACTGACAAATCATTGATTTAGTATTTGTTTGGACATCGTCGTTGGCGGAGTATTTTTCTTTATTTAATGTGGAACGAAAAGAAAATAAATACACTATAATACAAACTCATGAAGCAAAAAAGATCATAAGTTATGAAGCGTAGTGAGAAATAAAAAAACAATAAAATCTATGAGAAAAGCCTACGCGTTAGAATTTTTACACACGTACTCTAATACAATTGTAAATATATAAAAATGTTTTATAAAAATTTGTTATTTTTATGGAGAAATTACAAAATTTTAATGTGTAAATGAAATATTTTTAAGTTAAAAACGGTCATTAAAAGTAAAGTTGTTTAAAATATTTCGGATGTACATACAACATTTTATCATGTTTCTATTGGAAATATACTTATGTTTTCTATTTATATCAAATAGTAGATACATATGTATGTATGTACATATGTATGTATGAAGAGTGTTTTCTGAATAGTAAGAGAAATGAAAACGTGCTTGTTTAATTAACACCCAAATGTCAAAAAATGTACCTATGGTTATGGAAATAAAATAAATAAATAAAATAAAATAAGAATTATCTATCTGTTTTGGTAAACAAACGAAAAATAATAAAATTTAAACAAGTGAAAAAAGTAAGAAATAAATTTTATACAAATTGTTATTAAAAGCTGTTTAAAAAATTTTAAATGGAAAAATAAAACAATTCTTTTTTTAACTAACCAACACACATGTGCAAACATACATATTAATAAATTTTGTTGTTTAATAGGAAAATCAAAAGCCTAAACAAAACATTTAAAAAAAAAACGTCATTTTAGGCAGACCATTATATATTGGAAAATTTATGTCTCTGCTCCGACACATTCTAAACAGGCAGCAGGCTGGCAGCAACGCCGCCGCATATGTACAATATTTTTAAACACCAAACAACACCAACAACAAACACAACGCAATGTAATGTAAAGTGAAGCTACAACATGTATGTATTTTTGTGCACAAATCATCATTCATACCCACATCCTTCGTCTATTAACAGCCAACAACAGCAACAAGAACAACGGCAACATCAACCATAATAAAAACTTCGTTTGTTCTTCGTACACACAATTGTAAATGGTCGTGTACATTTCTTCGTTCTATATACTTAATTCGTTCAGAGTGCGTATGAGATTGAGAGAGAGATTGTGTATGCATGAAAATAACAAACAATAAAAGAAAAACAACAAGACTCGTGCGTGTTAAGACTGGCCTTTGTTTGGGTCTTGAGTTGTTGTTGTGGATTTCTTCTTAAATGACGTTTCAGTAACTTAATTATTATGAAAAAACAAAAATAAAGAAGCAAATAAACAAAACTTGTGTTTTTGAGAGTGAGCGTGTGCGATGTGATGTGCGTTTCACTCTCTTCATGGTGTTGGTGTAATCCTCAAGGAATTTTTTAGTCTTGTTATAAATTTATGCGTCTGGTTACTAAAAAAAAACACTCAAACAAAAACAACAATAATAAATATATTAAAATAAAAGGAAAATCAAAAATAACATCACACACACCAACAGGACTGTTTTGCTTTTTTTGCTTGTTATTTCCAATCTCTCTTATTTTAACACTAAAAAGGTTTGAGGATCTGCATCGTTTCTTAACAAAAAGAAGAAAAAACTGCAGACAACTTTTAAACTGTAAGAATAAATCTTATAAAAAAGAAAATACCTACATATTTATTATATAAAATACAAAGTTAAAAATACCCCCAAAAGTGCAAAATTTTTTCAATCTCTTAAACAAAATTACCTTACGAAATAATAAATTACCTTCAACACAACAAGGCTCTTAATATTATTTGTTTTAAAGCAACCTGTTGATCATCTTTAAATAAAATTTATTGGGTAAAAAAAATTTTTAATTTTGTTGCTGTAAACACACAAACGTTGACCTGGAAAAATTGTGATACAACAAAAATTGGATCATTTTATTTAAAACTTAAAGAAAAATTAAACAAAAGCATTAAATATATAAAAAAAATTATAAACTAATAGAAAAAACTACAACTACCTGCCAAATGGATTAAGAGAAAATAATTTCTTTTTTAAATGCAATCAGTTTCAAAACCTGCATAAAATACATAAATAAGGTGAATATTAAAACATTTAAAATAATTTTTATAATTGAAAGGAAAAAAAATAATGCCACAAATTACTCATACTTGAAGAAATTGCTTTTATTATTTTTAATAAGTGGCGAGATGTGAAAGTTTAAAAGAACTTTCACACAGCCAAAAAAGGCAAAATATAATAGAAAAAAATAGGGCTTTCGGTAGTTGGTTAAAGTTTGCTTTCTCATGTCATCCAGGCTATGAAGCCGTTCAAAGAAATGACATACTTACATATTTAAAATCCATTGTGGCCTTAGATATAATAATTGTATAAATGAAATAGTCACTTGGGGCTAAATCCGGAGAATAGGGTGAATGAGGGAGCAATTAGTAGTCTAATTCATGGAATTTCGCTATGGAAACTGCACGATTGCTTTCTCATTCTCAAGTTATCATTTAAAATTGAAACCAATGCCTATGGCTTTCACAATCTCTCGAACTTTCAATCTTCGATCGACCCAACACCAATATCGTGCATTTTACCAATTGTTTCGGTTGTAGAGACCTTAACTGGACGTCCATTTCAATTACGATGCTGTACATTTAAAATATGCACGAACTTATTGGCCCGCCCTTGTATATTAATATTTATTTAATATATATTTTCTTAATTTGCATTGGAAAAATCTTTAAACGACAGCTGTGAAGTCAAAATGTTCAGAATATTGGTAACTTTGTTCAGAAGGTACGTTCACATACACACGTACACTTACACATATGTATGTATGTTCTACATACAGTAATCGGAATAGCTTTCTTACTATGACTTCGAACAGGCCGAGATTTTTTTAAAAATCAATGTTCGAAAATCAAAGTTAAATCAGTAACGTGTCGTTTTCTTTAATAATGGGAAGTTAAAAATATAACAAAATTTAATAATAATAGATGTTTTAATTGGTGAAAAAGTTGGTTGAAGTTAGTCGATGTTTTCACATTCAACACAGTCATATTCAACAAATGTCTTATTAAATTTTATTTGAGAATTATTTTTGTAGTTCTAACATTTGTTACAAAGTGTTGGTGTTGCTTTTTATTGCTTTTCTTATTATATTTTTTATTGTTTTGTTTTTCACCATTTTACTTTAATTTTAACTCCCCAATAAAATTGCGTAGTTGGGTTTGCTTCTTTGTTCTTATTAACATAATGGGAGCGACAAGCTAAATAGCAAGTTCGCAATCATCGCGTGTATAATATGTAAAAGCCATGTATAACATTTAGAAAGAAGCCTCCCATGTTCCATGATCAAATAGAAGAGTTTCTATTGCAGATATATTTGAAAGTTTTAAACTTTACTCCACCGAAACTATAAAGGATATTAGTCATTGATTCGTAATGTGTATGGACTAACAATTTTATATCGATCGCGTTTTCTTTTCTTTAAATTGCCCTTACAAAAGGAAAAAAAATGTAATTTGGTGTTCTTTAATAAGTACAAACTTATTAGGAAAAAATCACACAATCCTGTAAGTTTTAAGTTCCGGAAGACTGCATTAACACATAAGGTTACGCTTCGTAGGTTTGCCTCTAGATCTGAGTTGCTGGGCGCCAGTAGACAGACATTGTCTGCGTAATCAAGATCGTTCAGGAGGCCTTGCAATCTCAACACTATCCCCCTGACGTTTCCGAGGGCTCTACAAAGGATCGTGTTCAGAAATCGCACCTCTCCACTTAGCAATTTGCCATGTCTTACCCTACAACAGGCGTTACGGTATAGGCTCTTTATGAGGCGTTAATTAGTTTATCGAATGCTTTCTCGAAGTTTATGAAGCATAGATACAGTGGTAAGCGCCCCACTAACACGTAAGCTCTTTATATAGTCGGTGGTGGACATGTGTTGTCTGAATACAGCTTGTCCTGCCTCAAATGTTGAAGTTACATAAAATTTAATAAATCAAAATTCATTTCTTAAGTAGGAATTCTATGGTTTGAATCTACTGATATAAATACCCTTTTGAGTATTAATGAAATAACAAAAAAAAAAAAAAATCAAGTGGTCTCAAATTCTGCATATTTATTATGCTTATGCTTCAGTTTGGGTATTTTAAGCGGAAATTTGTTTTGCATAAAGAATTTGTAAAATCAAATAAATCGTTTAAATTTTTTATTTTATTTTATTATTTATTAAGCAAACTTAAGTTTTTTTTCGGTTTGTATTTTTGTAAAGTTGGCCCCACCTTTGTGTTTACACCACACAGACAGACATTTAACCAAACCTTTCTTATCTCTTATACCGACTATTAAATGACATCCTTATTTATTTGTTAAGCGAAACAAAACGCACTTAAAATTCATGTTAGTCATATTTCAGATATTAAAAACCTAAAACTTAAAAATAAAAAGTAAAATATGCTTTTCCTTTAAAACGGCCACAAATCAAATGAACTTTTTTTAAATATAAAGAAAAGAAATGAATCGAACACACCCATAATGCCAAGTCATCGCTAATTAAACTTTAAGGAATGCAGTTTTATTTTGGGTGGGATAAGGATTAAAGGAAATAAAAAAGGAATTATAAAGCCTGTGTCAGCAGTTTCCTTTTTAAAATCAATTTATAGAAAAATTTAACAAGTAGTTCTGAGACCGTGTTAAATAATTTTAGTCAAAAATGTTATAAATAACATTTTATGGAAAAAATTACATTAGTTACGATATTGGCTGCTCGCTAAGCAGCGAATTTAATTAATAATAATTTCAATTAGGCTCAAGTTCGCTTTTTATATACGGAAAGAAAATTAATCTTGTTTGATTCAATTAATTTAAAATAGACCTAAAGAGTTTAAAGAAGACCAGCGGGGGAATGTAAAATTTCAAATACGCCAGGTGTCACCGACAAGTGTTAATACTTTTGAGACAATTTTGTTGCAAATGACTGAAATACTCGAATCGATAAAAATAAAATATAGGAGATATTTAATTATTGACATATATTTTTCTTAATCTATCTAATGATGTTTTCTGTTTTATTTTACAAAAATTTACTATTTTTATTCGTGTTTCTGTTCATTTCTAAAAAAACATGCATTTTGTGAAAAAAGAATCATGTTCTTTTCTAAATATATTGCACCAAAAATATGTAAATATGCAAAAAAATTACACTTAAATTTATTTCTGGATAAGGCACTACCATTTTTTTCAACTGTGTTAACTTTGTACAAATAAGGGCTTTCTTTTGTTTTTTTTTTTAAAGATTATAAAAAATCAATAATATTTAATTAAATTCTTCATAACTAATGAATTATTGAAAACATACTCGTTATCAGATGACAATCAGAAGTTTATTTTATTATTATGTATTTATAAATAATCGGTGATATCAATATATCTTTGCAGTGTAAATATTGCTCAAGAATGTATTTCGAGATTGAAAATATTACTATTTATTTCTTTTCATTAATTAATTATCGTATAACTAAAGATTTCATTTTTCGGCGAATAATAAAATTATACAAACTTGTCCCCAAACATCTAATTTTGTGGCACATTTAAGCACCAAATGTGTTTAGGTACGAAATTAACCCTCAAGCACGTTTTAAATTTTTACTTACTCCTGGCGTTCAAGTTGATTTTCTAGCTTCGGTGTATTCGAAGACTGGCATACATTTTTGTTGGACATTTCAACCTGTCATATCACTGTTTAAGGGGAGTTTTTCACAATTTTCACGAAAGGGGACTAAAAGATTCACGCATCAAGGACTTAGAGGATTGAAACTTAAAGTTAGAGGTTTAAAATTTTCCACAAAAAATTTTTCTCATGGTGTCTTTTTCATACAAAACTGCTGTATACTCGTACACCTTATCCGTAAAATATTAGGGATGCGATTGGGGCTACAGTTCCTGAATAAGTACGAAATTAACCCTTAAACAAATTTTATGTTTTGATTTCTTTCCAGCCCTCAAGTTGAATTTCGAGTTTTAACGTACTTGATGACCTTGACTTGATGCTATGCAAATAGCTTTCACCCGCTAAATCTTTATTTAAGAGGAGGAGGTTTTTGTCCCTCTTCAAGTAAGGGAAGGAAAAATACTTCTTACCGTGAAGAGTTTAAGGGTTAAAATGTCCCTCGTAGTGCCTTTCATAAAACTGCTAATTATACCTTTTACCTTAAATATAAGAGTTACAAGATTCCCTATGCCAGTTCACTACAACAATTTCCAAAACGGTTAGAAATGGAATGCAAAGGATGATACTCTAAAATGGTCTATACACATATGTTATAATATATTGGAAGCTTGCGCAATATAGTGGCAAAAATCAAAGGACTTTCGATTTTTATTTCACTACCAAAAAAGTGCAATTAACCTTGTAATTTGTTGACAATATTGTGCAATATCGTTTTGCTTATATCTACATACATATGTATGTACTTGTATAGGTTTTCTTTCTGTTGTGAGATATTGTACCCTTAATTAAGTAATTACTCTAACTTTCAATAATATTGTGCAACTTATAGACCGTTTACGAAATTGATGCCGAAATTTCCTCTGAAAGGATTTCTCTGTAAAAGAAAAGAAACAAAAAATAGGTTTAAAATCAACAAAACTCGATTTATTAGGAAAAGAAATCTTATGGCCTTAATGTGGCAATGGTTGAATATGATTTCGCTCGCGCTTGGTACGTAGATGGCTCAATCAGGATGTTAAATTTTCAAACACCTTTTGCAGCAATTGCCGCCCTATTCTACAAATAACTCACCGAACGTTGTGTTCTACATGTTCAACAGTCTCTAATTTCTTGTCTTAGACATGTGGCTTGTAAATAATCTAAAGGAGAGTTAAATGGCACGATTTCTGTGGCCGACTGACAGGACATGGAAGATGTGATCGTCTCGAAGAACACTTTACATAACTGGTCTTTTATCATGTTTGGCGACTTTCAACTTCGGCAGAGATCGAGCATCATTTTTCTTCAATCTAGTACAAACTATCAAAGTTAAAGTTGAAAATCGTGAATCGGCCACAAACGAAAAACTTTATCGTATTTACATATACATATGTACATACATAAATGTCATATAACATTTGATTCCTCTGCAATTGTTGTTAAAAAAATTTAAGAAAATTACTTTTTTGCTTTACATATGTACATATGTACATATGTACATATGTACATATGTACATATGTACATATGTACATATGTATTTCAAGCAATTAAAATCAATGTTTTTGTAGTAAAATCCTTTAATTTTCTTAAAGATAATTATAAGCCCGTGACTTATTTATAAAATGGACGAAAAATAATAATGGCGTAGTCTTTTTGTTTGTGCAAAATATTGCATTTTTAAACAGAAACAGCAACAACATACGGTTGATTGACATTTTTTATTTTGTGTTTTTTTTAATCTTTAGTTTTCTTTATAATTTTTGACATACACAAACAAAAACAAACAGACAATTGTCATTTGCATAAAACAACAATTTTTTCACACTTACATACACTAAGGCACAAAAGTCTAAGGACGACTATCAAAACTCGATTTTTTTTATAATACAAAACAAAAAAATTCAATTTTATGAGATTCTTTTTAGATTGTTCAATGGAATACTTAAAGTGAACTCTTAATTTTGCAAGAAAAGCTAGAACAAGAAGAAATCTACACTTTCTTTCGTTTTCTTTGCTGTAACGTTTTTGTTGATCAATTTATAAAAATGATATTTATGGGTCCAATTGAAGTAAATTAACACCCTTGTAGGATTGCGTGCTGTTTCATAATAAATTTTGCGCTTATTAAAGAGCACTCACTAAATTGGGTTTTGTTTTCTCTTTGAGAAACCAAAAAAAAAATTAATTCTTTTTAGGAAGAAAACTCCACAATCACACTTCATTAAGTTCAGAAGCTCTATTAAATATTCAATAATAATATTCAACATTCGTGTACCTGAGTTTTTCTTTTTTGTTGGCAATTGACTTAAGATGCTGGATATATGTATGGCAGGTTTGCTTTATGTGCCTTCATTTTCAAATGCGACCACAAGTGTTCCTGGAGGATTTTCTTTAAATCTAATATCTTATAAATTCTTTCTTATAAATTCTTTCTTCACAATTTACTTAAGTTATTGTATAAGTTGTAAAATCATCGTATGCTACAATAATTGCACAAATGTTGTTAGTTTTGTCTCTGCAAACATTTGCTATTATACGTACAACTTTTTCATAAATGTTTTTCAAGACATGGATGGAAATGTCAATACAAATGCATTTGTCGTTAAGATGTTTTAAATTATATATGCAAATTTTTTAATTAACCAAAAAACTAAGTATTATAATATAACATATACTATTAAATTAGCTAAAACTAAGTACAGTAGCAAGAATTTAAAAAAGTGTTATTCCCATGCCTGTTTATTGAATAACATATGAATAGTGTTACCGTTGCAGAATTGTAAAATATGCTACAAAGAGAGCAGTTTTAAAAAAAAAAATATGTACCAAAAAAGGATTTTGCGGAAAATAAACAAATATACCAAATTCATAATTTTTATGATATAATAATAATAAAGGTCTTATAGCATAATAATAAAGGTCTTATAGCATAGTGCATTTGAATTAAACTGATGTTTTTTGACATCTTGCAAAATTTCATTTTCATGATTCTCACTTTTACTTTAAAAATGTCAAAATGGATATTAAATTTAGACACTTTAAATGTGAAACAGCTAAAGCGCACACGTATGTATATCATAATTTAAAAAATGTGTTATTTTACGTGACGAATTTTACGTTCGGATGTAACAATTCGGCCCTATATTCTTAAAGGGATATAGAGGAACACTTTTTCCTGATTAATATAAAAATTAAAATTTTTTAAGGATACGTCTATGTTAGTTCCAATTAAGAATAGCATGTAAATGGATACTTCTTGGCATAACTTCGTTATAACTTACGATATGATTGTGACACATAAAGTGGATAACAAGGAGTACTTTTACATCAGTTACTCAAAAATTTAAAATTTTTGAGATATGTCGTTGTTTCATTAAATACTGCAATATTGATTATATGCATAAGCATACACACACCAACACTTACATATGCACAAAAATATATAAATACATACATACAAGTACATGCATACATTTATAATCAGCAAGAACTTTATGAGCTGCACACAACCTTTTAAAAATTTAAATTTATAAAATTCGTTTATTTTATTTCGCTTCGCCCTCTTCTGCTGCTTCTCTCTTCCTTCCCAAATAGCTTTATCTATAACACCGACCGACCTTGATTGTTAATTAAAAAAAAAAAAAAAAACGACAACCAACAACAACATGGAAAGTGCACAAGAAAGTTAAACGAAAAGAAAACAATACTCCAGCAACATTTCGTTGACAATTTATCTCAAACAAAGTCATTTAAAACGCTACGCGTTTAATGTAGGAAAATAACAAATTAATATTTTGCAATCTTTCTTTGGGGGGAAAGAAATTAAAGAAAAGGCATTAATATGACGCATTTTGAATAACAACAACACGGCAATAAAACATGCATTATCAAACATTTAGTTGTGTTTGTTGCTGCACAAAGTTTAAATTTTTTGAGTATTTGTTTTTTGGTTGTTGTATTTTTTTTTGTTGCTTTATGACAAATCGCATTATTTAAACTACCTGAACGCATACTCGACAAAATTTTGTTTGTTGGGGTCATTGTCATTTGTGTTTTGCTGGATGAGACTCTATATGAAAGAAATGATGGTTTCGCGGCGTGATTAATTTTTAATGGCAAAAGGAAAAAAATTCATGTGATATTTAATTTGAATTTGGCATTCAAAATACTAGATTAAGGTATAAATACATATTTAACCGGTTATTTGCTAATGGATTAACAGAGTATTTTTAATGTTTTATTTTCTGGGTTAAAATTAATTAATAAATACGAGCTTAAAGAAGTAAGAATGCCATATTCGTCTGTGCCAAATCTTTTATGACATTAAAATGCATTAAAAATTTTATTCCATTTAAGTATGTATTTTTTTGTTTGTTGGAAACTTAAGACCTTTTAGTCTTAAGATTTTTGAAAAATACTTTTTAATATTTAGCCTTTTCTTTTTAATTTATTTATTATTATTGTTCATTGCACACTATACCTGCACTGCATTTAATTAATCGTATTTATGATCAGTTCCTTTAAAAAGGCCTTAATTTTGAATTTTTTCTCTTCATTTTAAGGTAACTCATAGATACAATTAAAATATTGTATTGTATTTTTTTTATAACTCCGAAAATTCTTGTCAAATCGGTTTTCTAAATCGTATGACTGTCTTATATATTGAAAACTGCAATATCTTAAAATTTTATTTAAACTAATTCAAAAGACATCATTGTTGAAAATTTTTGAAAACAGTGTTTTATTTTTAACCCCCCTGAAAACTCTTTTTAAATCGAAATCTACAAGGTCAACGATAATTTTTTTATTTTTATTCTTTTCTTATTCTTCAATAAATATTTCGCTGTACCTTGGGCGAATGAAATTTTGTGTTTAAAATTTTGACAAATATCTAGTTTAATATAAATTTAAAAATTTGTGTATACAAATGTATTATATTTATTTCCTCGTCACGAAAGAATAAAATAAGATTTACAATTTTTTTTAAAGAAAAAATATTATATTCCCCCTTATTATGATTGTCGACGTCGCGATGCGTCGACGTCACACCAAGTCGACATCAATATATTGACAATTGTGGGATCGTTATCGAGAACTATTAAATATTATTGATAGGATATTACTACTACTATGGCTTATAAAATTACAATTGGCCATCAATATTAGTTAATTATTGCCTAGAAGGAGTTCAGAACTGCTGTCTTTTTTTTTTACTGTCGACTTGATGTGACGTCGACAATCATAATAAGGGGGATTAAATTTATAATCAATTTATAAAATAAAAATTAAATCAGCTAACTGAGACTTTTATCTATAATTTAAAGTTTTTATTATACAATCGCTATAGATTGTTTATTTTTTCGATAGTTTGAACTATTAATTCATGGCACTTAAACATTAATCTCGCCTTTCACTGACGAAATTTTATTAAAATTTAAATAAGTATTGAAAAACCATCTCGGTTTTTTTTCCATCCGATACAAAATCGTAATATGGAATTTGTACTTGTAATTAAAATAAAAAAAAAATTAATAATAATTATGATTAATGTTTTTCATTTTTTAAACAAAGTTCAAGTAATAAAAACAACATTTACTCTTAAAACTTTTGCACTCTGGATTTTTAATTATACATGGGGTTTTTTTCACGGACTAGTTTTTTTTTATTAAACATTTTTTTCGCAAAAAACAAAACTGTTCATTTAAAATTTGGATAACATTACAAATGCTACAAAATAAAAATTATAGTTATTGAAATTAACTTGCGGAAATCATTGTGATTGCAGGTGTTGTGGCTGTGGTCACTTCTTAACAATTGTTGCGTTAGACCTAGTTTACATTTGTCAAACTTTATTGATGAAATTATTCTTTTTCGACTTTGAAGTTGCATTTACGTATACACTCCTCAATTTTTGTTGATGAACATTTTTTCTTCTCCTTAGGTTCGAATGAGAGAATAAAAGGAAATGAATGCATACGTGTACTAGTTTCTCTTCATCTTGTCCCCTGACCAGCAAACTAAGAATTGTTTTAACACAAGTAGGCAAGTGTAAACGTAATGGTGTTTTTTTTCTAAAAAAGTGTAACATTTCTTATCCTATCAAAGAGAAGAAAAAAATGCGATTTTTCGCTCTTGAATAAAGGTAAACTTATTAGGAAAGATAACTATGTATGTAGATCATGTAAATTAAAAAGATAAATAGTTTTTTTTTTAATAAATTGATAAAAAAAATGTTACACTTTTGTCAGAAAAGAAAACGACAGAAAGTATCATGTGTATGCGGTAGTTGTAATCATACGGATCAGCGGTTGGAATCAATTCTTAACAAAATTCTTTCAAATTCAAGATTTAAGAGGTCTGTTTGTTCGGTTCACTTAAAAGCTGCCATAAACAGTGTTGTTAATAATAATGTCTGGATGTGCCCGATTTTTAAGCGAACAATTAGTTATTCTTTGGTTTTTGTATAATTTTATTTATTTTTTGTTAGTATTATTGGTCGAAATAGTTGTTGCTGCTGCTGCTATTTTCCTTTAGACTTAATAAATAACAAAAAATGTGTTTTTTTTCTTCGTGTTGTTGTTAAAGAGTTGTACAACACAACCTGACGTGTCGTGATTTGCCGCCTGAAAAACTTGTTTGAAAAAAATATAATAATACTTATGTACATATGTATGTATGTATATAAAAGTAAAAAAAAGAACATGGTTGTTTAGTTCGTATTTTTTTACTTTTCATTCTAAATAACATGTATTCACGTTTATTTTTTTCATTTAACTTTGTGTTGTATTTATTTTCGTACCATGAACAAGTAGTTTATTAATTATTATTATTTTTTTTTTTTTTGATTCATCTAAATAATTTTTTTGGTTGGTTGAGTAAATCATTTGTCGCTTGACGTTCTATCATTGTATGGAGTCAATTAAAATAATACTTATAATAATGTGTGTGTCTGTCATCGTTAATGACCATTGGGAATTGTCAAAGTACGATAGCTTTTGTGCGTGTGAGAGTGTGTGTTTGTGTGTGTGTGTGTCTACTGATGTACATATTTAAATTAGTGCTGGAAACTTTAATTATTCCTTATGATTTTCAGTTGGTTACTCGATACATTTAATTCAAATAGTGGCTTTTTATTCATACGTATTCAATATTTGATTAATAGCATAGTCAGTCCCATGTAGTAAAAATAAAAATAAAATTCTAAATAAGTATATCATCTATTAAAAAAAGATAAGAATACCCTAGTCCTTGACGTTATATTTGATATTCATTGCAATTATTAGGCCTTCAATACCTTTAGAATAATTAATCCTTAAACACGTTTGAAGTTCTAAATTGCATGTTGCAATTATATGGGAGATTTTACCATCGAAACAAAATTTTAATACGAAATTGATCATTGAAGGCATTTTTTTTTTTTTTGAACACATTGATGTTTACGAATTTTCAGCGCCAATTCCGAAAAAATACGAAATTTGTGCATTTTAAGTTCTAAATTGCTTCATCCAATTTAATGGGAAATTTCAGCGCTAATTCTGAATAAGTAAGAAACTAAGTTTAAGTTTTTCCCCGATTTTATGGAAAATTTTAGCGACAATTCCGCATGAGTATGAACTTAATTCTTAAATAAACTTCAAGTTCTAGCGATTTTATTGGAAATTTTAGCGTTAATTTCTAATAAATACGAAATAAATCCTTAAACAGTTAAAAAAATTTTTCTTACGATTTCATGGGAAATTTCAGCGCAGATTCCGAAAAACTACGAAATTAATCATTGAACACATTTTAAGTTCTAAATTGTTTCTTTTAATTTCATGAGAAATTTTAGCGCCGATTTCGAACAACTACTAAATTAGTCAAGTTTAATTTTGAATCATGATGTAGTGGGTGGTTGCAGTGATGTTTTCTTTAATACCCGTACGTCGTTATCATGGAGCCTATGCATCCACAGAAAATGACTGTTTGCTGTGAATTTTGGAATGGTGGCATCATTGTTTCTATTTTTTTTAAGATACGTTAATTTTTATATGATCAATAGTGATTTGCTTGTACCTTCGAGAAATGCCGTCAACGAGAGTCGCCGAAAACAGTGTTTCTTTTAACAACTCCGAAATTTTTTGTCAAATTGGTTTTCTAAATTTGCTCACTCTATTTGTCTTCTAAAACTGCCTTTCAATGTCGCAAATTTTATCTTTATCAGTCTATTTGATATTCGAAAATTTTCGAAAACATGTTTTCTTTTTGCAATTAACTCCGAGAACTTGATGTTAGTGTCAAGTTGCAAGAATAGCCTACAAGATCCGTGTTTTTTTACAGGGAAGTTCTAGGACCAAATGCTGTAGATGGCGTATAATTATTTGGGCCAATACTCATATACTCGTCATTTGAACTAAAAGCGGACGAAGCCGCTAATGGAAGCCAGTAAATATACACTAGTATATTTTCAAATTAGCTGCACGATACATTTAAGTGTTGACTACCCATAAAAACAGCAAACACCGTATACCCGGTAATCGCTACTGGATGCTTTGTCGTCGCTATTTGGTATATGCGTCAAGCAATTATGCCGCTTTTTATCGTTTCACCACTCCAGAGGATGGGGGTTCACAAAGACGCTGATTTCACCTAGTGGTTTTGTGTGCATGTGTGACACACAGAAATTATTGGTAATTAATGTGTTGTAAATCTTTTTTTAACAATGTTCTACTCATTTTTATTACTAAGTAAAATAAAAAGTCTTGCTTTACTTTTTTTATAATCAATTTAATATTGTTGGCCACCTTAGGGATTTATTATTTTTCTTTTCCATAAAAGCAACAAGTGACTTATACTAATTATACTATCATATGTAAACTACAACATTGGATCTATTTTTAAATATAATGGTATCAAGCTATTAAATATTTCCTTCAATTTAGTTGAAAAAATAAAGTTCTGAAGAAAACGAGAATCTAATTACTTAAATAAAAAAAAATAAAAAAAAACAATTGGCCTCTAGTTCACCGATGGAACTTTCAGCTAATATGAAATTCGATTAGAGAAGAGTTTTCGGAATAACCAATAGTAAATGTTACTTTCGAAAATTTTCGCTAACGTTTCCTTTTCAACTAATTGATCTATTTAGAAAAAATTATTGAGTTGATGAGAAATTTCGGAGTTATTTAAACTTTTTACAATTTTATTTTTCAAACGAAAAAATTTTTTTAATCATATTTGCATTGTTCGGAGAAGTTTTGAAATTTTCGAAATTTTGGAGTTATTAAAAAAAATATTTTCGGCAAAATCACTTGATTTTAATAAAGTTTGTGTGGCAGTTCATTGTTTTTTTTTTATAGGAGCCATATTTTAAAATTTGTTTAAAGGAAAATTATATTCGGAGAGCCCCAAAATCTGTCACATCCGACCGCTTCATATTCACTTGACATCTCAGTGAAGCAAAAGTCTTTAGAAATTTTAATCCAGTCAATTTGGGTGTTTAAAAGCAATGACATGCTTACAGCCATACACACACAAACGTGCACATAATCGTATATACATATACTACATCATCTCCAAAATAGTTAAGAAAATTTAGTTGAAATCAGTACAAATACTATACACCTTGCCACCTTTTTTAATAGAATTATTTTCTTTTTACCGGACTCCATAAAGAGGAGTTAGTGTTTGTTTACACAGCGATTTTTATATTATTTGCGGTCCGATTTTGCAAGTTATTTTTTTATTTGAAATCGTGTGCTGCAAAGTCGGTCAAATTTAACCAATGTATGAAAGGACCTTGGTGATGGGTAGCTCCCATATAAAGTATTATATAATTATCATATATCTGACTAAATATAATAGTGCGATTGTTCGAAATCGGGGTGGGCTACTCTGCATTCAAAAGTTACCTCTTATACGCAGTAGTACCTAATTACCAATATCGGCCCGAATATAATAGTGAGAGTATTCAGAATTGATATGCTAAAGAGCTGGTGGCGAATATGCGAAAGCAACAAAGACTTAAAAAATAATGCCTTAAAAGCTTCAAATAAAAACTCAAAGAAAAATTGAATTCTCTTCAAACAGTAGGCTATCAAAAGTTTTAAATAACAAAAATAACAATATGTGCGACTTTAAAGATCTTAGTAGGTAACGCATATATTAATTAATATTTCTCTTATTTTTAATTCAGTAAATTTTTATTTTTTTATTGTTATTATTATTAACTGTAGTGTTCAATAGTTTCTTGTTATTGCTATTAATAAGTCTTGAATAAGTTTTTAGGAAATTATTTATATGAAAAATAATTATATATGTAATAAAATGTAATGGGTGTTTGGCCCAGGATGGCCCTTTGCACTGCGGCCATTGTTGATCTGTTGCGCTTCCCCCGTCCCTAGCAGTCCAATACGGTCGCAAATAGGATCAGCTCCTTCAATGGGAGCATTAGCAGATCCTCTTCACTCAGCGTATATGCATGTAGAGTCCTGTGTCTTCTGTGGCACAATGCCCCATAATTTGCTATCAAGTTTTCCATCGACTCCTCATCGTCACCGCAAAATCTGCAGATGTCCGTGTCAGATAAGCCCATTCTGTATAGGTGGGCTTTGCAGGTGTAATGGCCTATGAGCGCCCCTACCAATGTTGTGCAATCCTGGACGGTGTCCATTTCGAAATCTCCCCTTTAAGGAGACTTTTGTTGAACCCAAAAGAAGGGGTGGGTCCAATGAAGTTCCCCTCAGCCCCTCTTCTCGCACAGATGTCCTCCATCTCATTCCCGGCATGCCCCTGATGCCCTGGTACCTATATCAAAGTAATCTGATTATGAGTCGCCAGGTCATTGAGTCTGTTGTGGCATTCCAGTAATAATCTGGACATATACGTACAGCCTCTCAAGGCCTTAAGAACCGATTTGCTGTCCGAGAATATCTTAACCCGTATTCTCCTGTGATCCGCACAGTTTCCAGTATCGCGTAAAGACTACGTGAAAAATTTCAATAGTTTTAATAGAGTAATTTTTTATTGAACAGTTTCTGTTCTAACAATTTCAAATAGAATAATTTTTTTGACGAAAAGTTTTTATTCGAATCATTTTTATTCGAATATATTTTTAATCGTATAAATTTTGATCGGATAATATTAATCGTTCTAAACAAATTTTTTAAAATAACAATTTTAGCTCGATTTTTTTTATTTGATACATCAATACTTGAAAAATTTTAATCGAATACATTTTAGTCGAATAATTTTTGCACGAATAACTTTTATGTTAATATATTTTAAAGAAATAATTTTTTTCGAGTAATATTTTAAACGAATCATTTTTATTCGATTAATTTTTATGCAAAAAATATTTTGTGCTACAAAAAAAATGCTACCCTCTGTTGTATAAAGGGTGGTGCTCAAACGATATTATGGCGCAAAAATAATGTCATAAATCGAACTGGCTGCCATGTAGTTATGAATGAAAAAAGAGCTCTGTTTTCTTAAAAAGTTTATTCTTGAGGTGTGTATCGCTTCCATGGCCTATTGGCAACTAATTCTCTATATAGGTATATATATAAACACTTTCTTTGTATTAAACAGTGATGTATGTTCACTTTATTTTATATGATACACTAATAAAAAGCTATTAAATTCTTTGTTCTTTAAAACATTATAAAAAATCACTAAATTAGCATTACTATCAGACAACACTTCGTAATGCACTCGTACGTATGTACATGTGTATGTGTGTTACGTATTTTTTGTCCACTTAACCCTAGAAGGGTACGGTTAAATTGTAGGCGCTTATAGGTACCGATGAGTAAATTTTACTCACTTCAGAATTTTTACGTTATAATCAGATTTATTTTGTAAAATAGTACTTTTAAATGAAAAAAAATTGAAAGCTAGCATATAATATAAGTGTAATTTTTTATTAATATATAAAATAAGCAAAAATAATACTTTATTATCGATTTTTGACGATTATGAATACATAACAATTGTTTTTCAAGCACAGCCAGGGCAATTTTTTTGTGCATGTTCACCGCAAATAGCTAATCCACAATTGCAATAAGTGGTGGTGTATCTACGTTTGGTATAACTACAAAAATTACAGTACTTTATTGGCCCCTTTTGGTCTTCTCCGGCACTATGGGCCTCTTGGCTTGCGCCTACAATATTTTGAATGGATTTCTTCAACGCCAGGCTCATATTAGTTCTCCCTTTGAATGTTTATTTCTTTATTTGTATAAACCAAAATCTCTTCCAATATGTCTGCGGTAAAAAACAGTTTGAAGCAGCTGGCAGGACAGAGCGAATTTTTTGTATTCGCTGTTGGGCCAGGGCGAATGTGAACAATATTTTTTGAAGGAGTTTTTTGACCTAGCGCAGCAACAGGTTCCTTACTCCAAATAAAAGTTCCATCTTTTCCGATCAGATTGTTGGTACTAGGTGTAATAATTGTAATTACCTCTTCTGTTTCACGAATTTCTTGAGCAGCTGATCTTTTATTTCTTCTCCCCTCACTAAGTTTCTGTTTTTTATGTTTGCTGCTTCCATATGTTTCCTCCCTTTCTTCCTTTTCAGCTCCTGCATTTATGATTCCGTGTATCAAATTTTCTTCGACATCATTTAATTCTTCTGTTTCTGATTGATATTCCGGATCTGCAACACTGTCCCAAGAACCCTTATCAAAGTTAAAAAGCTCGAACTCCAAATTGTCTTCTTCCTCAGATTCTAGTTCAAGTATTGCATCTAAAATATTTTGTTTTGATAGCCCGCGACCTGCCATTTGTATGCTCTATAGTTTTCTTTACGGTAACATAATACAAAACAAAAACATAATTGTCATAATTCAGCACAAAATATAATTTTTAGACACGTAGTAAGTAACTGATAAGTAAATATGACTCACCCAAATTAGTACGTAAAGGGTACTGATGCGTAAAATTGACTCACATAATTTAGTACGTAAAAGGTACCGATAAGTAAATTTTACTCACTAACTTTTTCTAAATTGTCCACAAGCGCGATAAATCAAACAACACCATTCAATGCTTGCGGCAGCCGACTAATAACAGAGTGGGTCAAGCACTGCTAGTGCCTTGACTTTCAGTGTGGCCGAACTGCTGATTTACGAACAAATCTATTCCTTATGTGAGTAAATTTTACTCACAGTACCCTTCTAGGGTTAAATTTAGTTGATTTCTTGTCTTGTTTTTATGTTCTTCTAGCAAGTGTCTGCTAACTTGGCTTTATGAGTTTGTAATAGTATTGTTTATGTATGTAAATGTGAGCGTATGTTGTTATTTGAAGTCGCGGTTAAAGAATTTCAGTCTCAGAAATCACGCTTTGAATAAGTTGTTTTTTTTTGGTTGAACTTTTTTTTTGCTTGATTATATTGTGCCTTTTGATAAAAATTAAAGCTTAACCTGTTTTGTTTTAAGACCGGTTTAAACTCATTTGTATGTATAGATTCTTATTGTTATAAACTTTTTTATATAAATTTTTACAAGAAAAAACGTAAAATAAAAATACGCTTTGCTTAATCATCATTATGAAAGTCTTTAATTTTCAATATAAAAGCTTAAAAAGAATTTTGGTTAACAAAAGTTCTGTAGAAAAAAAACAAAAACTAAATAAAAAAAGAGAGAAATAAGAAACACATAAGAACTTTTTTTTAACAAGTATGGGTAAATTGTGGCCAAAAGTTGTATAGTAACAACAAAAAAAAAGCATAAATAAGTAAAGAAATATTTTCTTTTTCCAACTTTTGTAGAAAAAATAAAGTAAAAGAAATCTTTGTTACGGAAAAGCCGGATAATTTATTAAAAATATTTTGTTCCAAATGATGAAACGACGTTGGTCTAACAATGGCGGTTTTGCCGCTTTGAAAATGTTGGAGGAATCCTCTTCAGAAGTAACGTCGTCATCAAATGGTCTTGTTTTGTCATCGGATATAAATATGTCTCCCTCATCTTTGGATTCGCCAGTGTATGGCGATCAAGAAATGTGGCTGTGCAACGATTCAGCCGCTTACAATAACAGTCATCAACATAGTGTTATAACGTCTCTTCAGGGTTGTACCTCATCATTGCCAGCGCAAACAACCATCATACCCTTGTCCACTTTGAACAACTCTAATAATTCCTCCTTAAATGTTAGTCAAAACTATGCCAATGGCTCGTTAAATACAAATTTATCAAGTGGTGGAAATGGTGGCGGAAATGTTCCGGGCATGACGTCACTCAATGGCTTGGTGGGAGTAGGTGGTGGCGGTATTAATCAAATGAATAATCACAGTCACAATCTCAATCACCACAACACCAACAGTAATCACAATAATAATAGTAGTAGCCATCATACGAATGGTCACATGGTTATGGGAGGAGGCGGTGGCGGGGGAGGTGGTTTGCCGGTTAATATGAATGGCCCCAATATCGTGACTAATGCCCAACAGCTAAACTCGCTGCAGGCCTCACAAAATGGCCAGGTCATACATGCCAATATTGCTATTCACAGTATAATCAGTAACGGTTTAAATCATCACAATCACCATCATATGAACAACAGTAACATGATGCATCATACCCCCAGATCGGAATCAGCTAATTCCATATCATCAGGTGAGTTGATGGAATTCAAAAAATATATACAGAAATAAATTTAAGAAAGTGATTTCGAGCAAACAGAAAAACAGTTTAAAGTTGATATTTATTACGAGTTTTGTACACTAATCCATCCCTGGAAAAAATTTCGTTATCGAGTTATTAAAAAAAAAAGCACAGCAATATCGAACCAATGAAGCTTTTCAGATAGCTCTCTCGGCATTCGAATAAATTTTAATAGTCCTAAAAAGTGAAAGAATCTTAAAAATTGATTTAACGAGAATTATCGTATATATTTAGAAAAAAACATTGTTGTAGAAAAATTTCGACTTCGAAAGCTCTTGAACCAATTAATTTAATTTTACGGAGCCCGGCGAAATTCCAAGAGTCCAAAAACTTACATAATGTAAAAAACCGACTTGACAAGAATTGTAGGAGTTATTAAATATTTCGGAATATTTCAGCAACGATATCTCTCGAACCAATTAATCGATTTAGTTAGAAACTGCAACATACTTGAAAACTGATTAAACAAGAATTTTCGGAGTCATTTGACACGTGATATCTATCGCTCAGATGAATAAAACAAATTTGCTCCCTTCGACGTAGAACTTTACTATTGCGTGTTTAGTTTTATATTTGGGAAAACTTATTTTAAAATACCAGGGAGGCAGGAAGTTACCAATATTCTTTAGAAAATATTTTCTGAATTCCCGGAAATTGTTACAAAATTAAGAGGGAAAAAACATGAACGTAAATTGAAGGCGATCACGTAAATTTTTTAGGAATGTAAAAATTTATGTACTATTTGTTTGTAAAGAAATCGTAATTTCTGTTATTAATGACACTTTAATGACATACAAATTTTCCTCAAGCTCAAGCAAGATATGGTAAGACTATCACTGCTAATAACGAGCGCTGCAGACTAATGATAAACGATTTCATTTGATCCAAATTTATAAAACCTAAAAGTTATGTGATTCTAACAAAAAACGTTACAATATATATATATTCTTGGGTTTGGTAATCACTCGCCGAAGTGACGTATAGTAAGACGCAACCATACTTTCTGTAGTGGTTATCTGAAATCACAAGCCTTTACCAATAATTTATAACCGATTATGTTTTTGTTTATAAAAAGACATAAGCTTTTTAGCTTGTCTGCAGGAATCCGCATGTCTCTGACTATTGGTTTACGAAGCAGCCAGCCAGATCAATTTATACCCAGGTTATTGATTGAATTCAACCATATAATAGATATGCCACTGTCACTGTGAATTTTTCGTTACCGTGTTACTGTCCAATATCTCCTCGCTCATAGCTTGTTTAATCATTTCACCATGGACTCTCCTTATAGGGAAACATTTTTTATTAATAACTTAATAATTCTATATTCAATGAAACGTTATTATTTAAACAATTGCTTATGAAAAGTATCAAAATCAATCAGTACAAAATTATTTCTTACTGACTACACTTGAAATCTAAGATTTAAGTTGTGTTTAAGTGATGTGTTTTTATTTACCTAAAAAAATGTCCTGTTCATTCTATCTGATTTACATATCGATTGTTTTTCTCACATTGAACTAACCTTGATATTGAGTCCTTGACCAATTGTAGTACATATGTACTTTACCTAGTTTCAAGTGAAAATTTAAAATAAATATTTAGTATACATAAATGCTTGTACATATTTCATATACACATGCAGTGTATATACACACAAAAATATCAACGGGAAATTTAGGACAGGGTCATTGAAAAACCACAGAAAAAATGTACAATTCAGTATTTATTTTTATTGAAGAAATGTTCTAAAAGGCTTTTAGTAACTTTATTTAAAGTAATTTATAAAAATATAATTCATTTAATATGTAAAAAAACCTAAATGTATTAAAAAAAACTACAAACATATGTATATACATGCACAATTTACCTTGTCCTCCGTGACAATGATGCACTTACGTTAGGTCAAATATTACACTCGTAACCTAAATTCGTTAAATGAAAATAAGAGACACAATGTAAGAGCATAAACCGAAAAAATCAAGAAAGAGAGAGAGAGAGAGAGAGAGAGCAGTGCATATAAAAATGCATGCATCCATCAATAAACTGTTTGTTATGTTTATATTCGTTTGTTGTTCGATTTTTTTATTCTGCTTCCTTTTCTATAACGTAATGGAATGCAACCAACACGAAGTGCAGTCGTTGAAAAAAAAAATTACGAACAAGCGGTCAAAGTCATCATGTGTTCGATACGTTTCTGTTCTTTTTTTTTCTTTGTTGCTGTTTATTAAAGGAAAATGCATACTGTTGTTATTGTGTTGCCGAATTAAGTTTATGTGAAGGACATTTTTCTCACTTGGGTAATTTTATAATTGTTGTTGCTGTTAACATACGCAATGCATGCATGCATGCATACATATGTATGTAGTCGATTAAATACATAAATGAATATGTTTGTATGTAAGAGAGAAGCAGTTTATATGTATATTTTACAGAGATATGAAAGAAATTTAAAAGAATTTTATTTAAAAAAAAAGAAGATAGGAAAGGAATTGGAAATATCAACGCATTTTTTATATTTGCAAAAATTTTCTGTAAATTTAATGGTGTTTACGTTGCTGTAGAATTTTAAGAAGGTTTTAGTGTTCTTGATAAGCCCAAAATTAGTCAGAGGAATAAATGTATTTGTTTATAAATTGATAAAAAAAAATGTTGCATTTTTGAGAAAAGTGCAACATTTTCCTTGAGAAAAAAAAAGGCATAATAGAGTTTGCTTCTTCAGAGAGAATTTTTTGTTCTTCAATAAACGAAAGCTGGTTATGGAAGGACACGAAATCCTGTAAAGGAATTAAATTTTATAAATAAGAGCGATAAATAAGTTTCTTTTTAGAAATTGATCAGTAAGATGTTAATTTTTTTTTTTTTTTTTTGGAAAAAAGAACACCATGAGTTCTTTGTTATAGTTTTCAGTCATTCCTCTTGATAACAAAGAAAATTTTTATATAAATTTATAAAATCAGGCATATAATTTAAAACAATTTATGTTTTATAAAAACCTCATATACCTTATATGTAAATATACTTTCATGTAAAATTTGCTTTATCAAACTTTTTTAAGTTTTCTATTATTTAGAGTGAACTTTTATCCTAATGACAGACAGACACTCTTTTTTACTTGTATTTATTATGTAAAAGAAAAAATACCCATAAAGTTAGAGTTTCATTTTTATAAAAATTCTTTAAAGTAAAAATCCTTTTACGAATAGCTCATTAACAAATTGTGTTTAGCCCTATTATAATATTTAATTAATTAAATCGTTTGTTTGTTTTGTATTTAATAATTCATACGTTAAGTTTACATCAAATATAAAACAAACAACTGCACCGTAAGTTTAATTTTTGCAACAAGGGGTGGACGAACTATTACCTCGATACTATTTTTATTTGTTCTTTTTTTTTGCTGTTTAATAAATAGCAAAATTTAATTTGTTTTTTTTTTTGCCATTTTATTATTATTTTTTATTATATTAGTAGTCATTGCACTCTCATGCACATGTTGTTGGCTGTTTCGTTCGTTATTTATTTTGATTGTTTGCTGGCAATTATTCTATAGGACAGAGCATTGAAATGATTTATTCTTTAAGGCAAATTGTCTAGAGAATATTAAATGAATGCTAGAAATAATCTCACTAAGCTTCATAAGATTATAATTTGATGTCGAGAAGGAGGTTACCCAGATTTCTCCGTGTATATTGTTTGATTAACTTCTAATAAGATACTGAAATACATATCCACACGCACACACAAAGTTTAGTTGGAAGACAGAACTATAAAAATGTTTCTCTGAAATAACTTGTAACAAACAATTTTTATCCGTTGCTTTAGTTAAAATATTAGTTTAATGCTTGCAAATGACATACGAATATGATAACGATAATTAAATGATTCTTTAATTTTGACATGAGCAAATTTTAAATTTACGGTATTAAAAAATTTCTTTTCAAGACACGAGCCAATTTCATTGAGAAGGTGGCATTTAAGTTAAATTTATATTATCCTATTGAAAAAAATGTGGATGTTGTTCTTAGGTAACGACATATTCATTGCTTCCAACGTATCGACTAGTGCATTTTTTACATCTTAGGAAGTTAATTTGACAATGTTTTAATTAAATTGAAAAAAGATACATACTTGGATATGCATGCATACATTTACGAGACAAACATATACATATATGCTTCTATATCGTTTAAAAGAAATAACATATTTCCATGCCTGCATTTATAAAATGTGTGTGAACAGGCCTGCATACAGACTTGCATTTACATGCATTTTCATTTATTTATGTACTATGTTCTTTATTTATTTTCGCATGCATGTGTATACATGTGTACAAAAGCAAATAAAAAAGTTTACTTGGGTATATGGGTGTATGTGTCTGTTTGTATTTGTGTGTATGTGTGTGGATATGCATTATTGAGCTGCATACATGAACTTGTAATATCATGATTATAGACGACATTTGCAATTGAATTTAAAGCTGTTGTTTTGTTGTTGTTAGTGTTTTTATTTTGTTGTTATCGTTGTTGTAGATGTTGGCTGATATTTAAAGTTGTGTGAAAGATGATGTTGATGTTACTGCAATTACAAAAGCAACAACTGCAGCAGCAACAGCAGCAATTGGTTGTTGTTTTATTGTTATATATTTTTTTATGTGATATTCTTTGTAATGAGTACCAAAATAAAAATAAAAAAATCTAAAGTAGAAATAAAATTCCAAAACCTACCCCAAGAATTTTTTTAGTTGCGGCAGTTTAATTTTTATTATGTCATTTATTTAATTTTTTTCTTCTCTTGTGGTCGTTGTTATTGTTGTTGTTATTTTGTTCATAGTATGCGATAAGTGCATGCAGAAGAACAAAATGACAAACAAATATGCATTTCATTGATATGAATAAAAAAAGAGAATGAAACGAAGACAGGGGTGCATAATTAAATAGTTTAAAACGCATTAAGATGTACATACATACATACGTACGAGTACATGTGTTTGTGTATATGTACCTGCATTTATTTATGCTTTAGAGCTTTGCAAGACAAAACAATAATTAACAAACAAGATTTCTTTAAATAAAAAAGTACAGAAAAATACAAATTAAAAAAAAGGAATAAAAATTTGCCAATTTTATTTTCATGATGAACAATGAAAATTGCGTTTGTGTGGTTTGCAAGAGCTTCAAATTGATTTACATTATCAAAGCTAAGATGGTATACTCGTACATACCACAAATATAAGGAAATATTGGAATTATTTATCATCTAAAAATAGAAAAAAGAATTTAACTAAATTTCCATGATTCATTGCCAATTATTATTTTCTTCTATTATATAAGGGGATTTCAAAAATTCTTGCTAGAAATCATGAAAATTCAATTGAAAACTGTAAGTTCGAATTTATTCATAAAGTGCACGCTACAAGGTCTTGTACAGCCTCATGGCTTAAAATCTGCTACTACTGTTGCTCTATTATTCATCCAAAGACACACGGTTGTCATGTAACGTTTTGAACCAAAGATTTAACGCTTTTTAACAACCAAATAGTCGCATTCTTTCTAGCACATTCTTAAAGTAAAGCGCTGATGTTAATGAGAAAAAATGAGGTTATGCGTTAAATCTTCAGGGAAAATGTCTAAATGACAACCATGCGCATGTTCATGCACGCTTGCAGCTTTGGAGGAAATTAAACTTTGTGATCTTGCGGTTCAAAGAGAGTATTTTCTGGAGAGAGTTTAATTTGTTGTCGAGTGGTCTTATCTTTCCCGGATCAGATATCTACGATAATGGTCAACTCTAGTAGTTCTATTTTCTTTTTTGGCGAACCTTCACCTTTACAATGACATTAAATTGAAATCATTTTTATGGTTATTCTTCCTTAAGCCGCCGATTTATTTCTCTCTTTCCCCGGGTTCCCTCTTGACTTGCCATTTCAGATTTTTGTTTACAATTACTTTATATTTTTTATTTGCTTTCCTTTATTTTTTTAAGTTTATAGTTTTTCCCTTTTTTATATTCCTTTTTCATTTGACCAAAAGATCGCTCATAAACGTCGAACGATAACAAGGGCATTTCAGTGAAAGAGAACGTGTCACGCACATGTTGAACACATTTATTGTTTGATCACGCATGTTGTGAAAAAATGAAAATGGGGACTTTTAAAGATTTCAAGAAGAAAATTCAAAAGATTGTTTAGTTGCATGGTTGGCCACGATATACGTGAAATCTATTATTACTATTATTATTATTATTATTATTATTATTATTATTATTATTATTATTATTATTATTATTATTATTATTATTATTGTGTATATATGTTATTATTGAATTGTTATAAAATTATGAACTTTTACGGAAATTCATCTGATGCTCAGTACGTTCGGAAATGCACCCCCATGCAACACTGCAAATATCATGAACTCTAAGATTCATGATAGAAATATGTGATGAGTAAAAGTAAAACATCGAAAGTATATCAGTAAAATGACTGATGCATTCTTGTAGAATAAATTTTTTAGCAATAAATTTCTCTTTTTTTTTGTTTTCAAAACTCTTTGATTTTTTAAGTTGCATAGTTTTTTTTAAAATCATTTTTGTTATAATTAAAGTAAATGTATAAACAATTATTAATTAATAATTTAATTTAAATTTATCTATGTTAAATGTTCTAGCGTTCTAAACTGTAAAACTGTAAACAAATGAAATGTTTCCAGACTCCGAAAAATATTTTCTTGCCATTTTGAATGTCGAATAAGTTTCAGAAGCATATATCTCGGAATCTGAATCATATAATGCATTCGAACTTTCAAAATAAAATATTGAATTGAACAGAGGTCAAATTACAGCTGCAAAAAATCTATATAATTTTTTTTTTTTTAAATTTACGTTAATATGGAATGTCGTAATGTTAAATGTTGTTTAGCAGTAAAAATGGTCACAACTTTTGACAATATTAAAAACTCAATTGAACATCTAATTTTCAACATGTTTATTTTCTGTAAAAAATTTTTTTAAAAAATCCCGGGATCTGTTTCCAGAATATATGAGAATAAAAAGTATTTACTTATGTTAGAGATCCTTGCAATAGGAAATTGTGTCACTTAAAGACCACCATTTACCAAGGATATCAATTGTATATGTATCTGGTGACACGTTACAAAGTTATGATATGTTTAATTTTACAAATTCTTCACAAAAATGGCCTATATGCCAAACTTTCCATCGCTATAACTTTGAAACCACAAGTAGAATCATACTGGCTTATGCCTCGTAGACAAGAGCAGATTTGGTGAAGATCAAAACCGTAATAAAAAAAACTTTAAATTGTATTATTGGGCGGAAAAAAATTGCAACTACCCCTTCAATATTAAAATAATACGACTTTGATCACTCATTACTACACACCGGACGTGATTCTGGAGGCATGCAAAAAGGAAATATTTTGGCTCCCAAATGATATCAATATGATTTTATTGATAATTTTTGATTTTCCTTATTTTAATTTTTTGCTTTATAAAAATTTTACCTTCACAAGCTTTAGCTGGATCCACGACGGCCATAAATATTTTCCGCAGCCCCTTGGTATATTTGTTAAATATGTACTTATTTCAAATACAGAAAAAAAGATTTATGAATACAATTGTTTAACTTAAACAATTAGGATTTTAATTAAACCCGCACCTGCAACGACTTTTGCAAATACAAACACGACTTTTGCAAATGCAGATTCTATTTCGATGCTTTAATTACCAACTAGCGAATTTATTTCTGCATAGTCAAAAACCTATGGGATTGATGCAACATATGAAATTTTTATCTAAAATCAACAATAAAATATTTCCCGCACGTATATAATGGGGCAGAGAACAAAATATAGTTGCCTTAGATATAATACAAGCATAATTTTTCTCTGCCTGTGTACAGAAATATCCATTTTTAATTTGTAATTACTAACGCTGAAACGATTCTGGGTATTATATTTGACAACAATTAAAGTTAACTGCAACATTTTTTGATTTACATATTTTTTTATAAAAAAAAACATTAATAAAACTGGTATATTAAACAAAAACAATTGGCAAATTGTGCTTATTAATTTTTTCTTTTTCTGCAGCTAACTTCACTTCCTAACGCTCTGTCCGAATGGGATTTTCGAACCGTTTAGCATTGACGGCGCGTTATTTCGATTTGCTTCACACAAATTGTATGGGGATGAGAATTTTCAACAACTAAAAAATGCTTGCCGCTCGTTAGGTTTGATTTTGTCTGTACGGTACTTGATACTTTCAGTCAGTCTTTATATTTTTCCATTCTTTATAGAAAGTATTCTTAAATGTGTGATGTACATATGTATATCGATACTTTAAGTGGAAATAAATAATGAATTTTAATAAAATTTTTCCAATTTGTATGTTTATAAGAAATAAACTATGTACATACATATATTAAAGCTGAGGAAGTATAACGATTATGCCAGAAAAGTTCTAAAAGAAAAATAAACAATTCATGACATCGACTTACTTTCATTCACTCAATAAATTAAAGCCTACAATACTTTCACCTAAACGTCTTTAAAGAAAATGTTCTTTTTTCCAAACAAAATTAAAAAAAAGAAAACAAACGAACAAACGAAAACTCGTTTTATTATCAACATGATGTTCTTTCTCAAGCTTCAAATCATTGTTGTTGTTTAATTTTTCTTACAATTTAAACTTTCATTCACATTTCTTTTCTTTTACTCTCACTAACGACTCAGCTCACTTACTTCGGTGTTTCTTGTTTCTTTATTTTATTTATATACACGTATTTTTTTTCTTTTTTTTGGTTTCTTGCTTTTAACAAATTTATTGGTCTGTGTGTCTATCGTGTAAGTACGAGTAATATCACTTTCTTCTTGATTTAATGTTTGTTTTACCAAAAACAGAAAATAAAATAAAAGTTAGCTTTGGAATCTTATAAAAACTTTCGTTGTATACGACGATAGTCCGAAAAGTACCTCAACATTCTGTGAAATTGTTTTGAGGATCTGGAGCTATTAGAAAAAATTTTCGAAATTTCAAACTATTATGACCACCTCACCTTTCGATGTGGTAAAATTTTAGATTTGTTAAAAATAATTTTTTCGAAAAAATATATTTTTAAAATAAATATTAAACACAAAATCGAACCAGCTCTTAATTAAGAAAAAACAAGCCCTCATTGCCACAAATTTCATTAAATCGATTGTTTCATTCGAGAAATGTTATCAAAAACTTTCAAAAACAGTGCTTCTTTAATAACTCCGAAAATTATTGAATCCGCTTTCATGATTTGGTGACCCTTTTTAAAGCTTTAAAATTTCATCGAAATCGGTTCATTAGTTCGACAGATGCCTTTGTAGAAAATTTTCGAAAAAATGTGTTTTAATAACTCCAAAAATTCCTGTAAAATTAATTTTCTAAGTTCAGCCACTTTTTGAAGTTTCAAAACTGCATCGAATGTTGTTGTAAGTTTTATCTAACTTGGTTAATTGGTTTGGGAAATATCGTTGTCGAAAAGCCACATAATTTAGATATTCGCTTTTACATAATAATCAATAGGTTACGAATTAAAGGTGAAAATTTGATAACCTTCGAAAGCGGCATAATTTATATATTTAGTATTCAAGAGAACAAGAGAACAAGAGTATTCGAGAACACTGAAGATGGCACAAAGCCGAAACCGGTCTGTTCATAAACCAAATTTGACGTGGGATGACGGAAAATCGTTCCAAATTCAAACAAACCCCGTCGGAAGAATATCACAAAAAATTTATATATATTTTTTTGCAAAATTAATTTCACAGTAACGCTGCCACATAGTGGAAAAACAATTAATGAAAAAATTTTTCCTGTAAATTTTTGCGTTTGTCGCTTACGTTGTTATTAGTTTTTTGTTGTTGTTAAGTTTCCATACAATTCAATTAAAATCTATTTTCCCATCGACACTCTCAACCACGTTGATTTGTTTGTATGTACATATGATCGCGCAGCTATGTAAATATATATTAATTCGTGTACTTTTGGTACCGCCCTCGTTTATCTTTCAACATTCTTGTGTGTGTACAAAATACATTTACCTTCTCTTTTACCTTGTATTTATTTTCTTTTACTTCTTTTGGTTGCATATTGTAATTGTACCAAAATCATACCACCATCTCATACACCAGACACCCCACACACCACTGAACAATCCAGCGCTCAAAAAAAAAAAAAGAAAACTCCAAGCGAACATTTCATTGCAATCAATTTCAATGTTAGTTGCTGTCGATTTGTTGTACGAGCTTTATTATTGCTATTATTGCTGTTGTTGCAACTAGTGTAATTTTGTTGTTTTGCCATCCATAACTAGTTTTCCATACTCTACTCCTCGTTGTGGGTTAAAACGTGTTGTGCTCTTTACTTGGAGAAAGTTAATGATATTTATTTCGTTGGCGTTGTTGTTGTTGTTGTTTCTACTTCTTGCTTTATTATTTATATTTTTATTTCTTGAATTTATTATGGCTGACGTCGTATGTCCACTGTAATGTTTGAGAACAAAATATAAGAAGAACGTTGAAATTTTTTTGACATGTCTAGTTTTATTATTTTTTATATTAAGAAATTCGTTTCAAAACATGTATGTATATATGTACATCTATATATATATATATATATATATATATATATATATATATATATGTACATCTATATATATATGTACATCTATATATATATATATATATATATATATATATATATATATATATATATGTATTTATGTATATATATATATATATATATATATATATATATATATATATATATATATATATGTATATATATATATATATATATATATATATATATATATATATGTATATATATATATATATATATATATATATATATATATATATATATATATATACATAAATACATATATATATATATATATATATATACATATATATATATATATATATATATATATATATATATATATATATATATATATATATATATATATATATATATATGTATATACATATATACAAGATACAAACATTTCCTTACAGAAAATTTTATTTGCCGATACCATGCAGTATCGGCCCATATCCGATAAAATCTCAGTTTACCAAATAAATCTTAATTAAAAATCGGAATGCATCAATTTTTTCAGTATTTATCATATTTTCTATTTTCGGTTTGAAGAACAATTATTAAAGTTCTGAGCTCGTTCGTTTAAGCGAAAAAATTTCCTCTTATGCGAAACCGTTTAAGCGCTAATCTTACTTAAGCGAAAAATAATACCTAAATTTTCCATTTTATTAATGTCAAGAAATGACTGAAGAAATTACTTAAGGTTCCAAAGACACTTTGTCATCCAGAATAGCAAACAAGTGACGTCAAACGAAAAATTAAAAACCCTTCACAAATGTCTAAAATATGAGGAAAAGTCAAGGACTGTCAATATTCTTTCTTTATATAAGGGCCTCGGAAAATATTCGCCTTAAGGAGAAAAAACAACAAAAGTGTAAAAGGCTTTAAAAGTATATCACATAAGTTAAATCAGATATGATCCAAATTTACAAAAAAATTTCTTAAAATGAGAAAAAGGACCAGAAGAAGTTTTGAAAATTCAAAGAGTGGCCGAATTCAGAAATCAAATTTAACCAACATTTTCGAAATTATTGAAAAAATGGATCAGTAGTTCAAAAAGGCAGCCATACAATCAGGTACAACTTTAACTCGGGTAGTGTGTGGAAGCCATCTTGATTTTACGTTGTGTATATAACAATTAACATGTTTATCTTATAATAGAACGTGCGTTCTTAATCGCAGTACAATAGTAAATGTAATAGCATTGCAATAGTAAATTAAAATATTTTTAACTGCAACAGTGAAGCAAATGGTGTCGAAAAATATGTTAAATACTGGGCATTAAAAGGCCGCATAATAAAATAGCAATATTAGACTTGTATCGATATAGCAGAAGTTTGTTTTTCTGCTGCAGCGCACTACTGCATTTACGAACGTAACCAGCATGAGTTGAAGCTATTCTTTGTATTAGAAAATTTATGTGGCGTATAAATTAAAGATGTAAATCTCCAAAATCCCAGAGTTTTTCGTTACTAAGAAATCCCGAATACTGGTACCGGTTAAAACGGAGTCTGTGGATTTTTCGGGATTTAAAAAATCCCGAATTTTTTACTTTATTTTCCGAAAAAATTTTATTTTTACTGCGAACTAACGAATACGTGTATTTTTATAGTAAATCTCATACCTTGAGTTTAGACACATACTTCAGAAACAAATCAAAGTCTGAGTAGAAAAATTTAAATATCTGAATATTCTTGTTTGGGGAGATTTTTTTCATTTTTGATTTTCTGAATTCAGTTTGTATCAACAAAAAAAAAAAATAATAAAAATAAAATAAAATATGTATATACATATATACATAGGTATGCATGTATATACATATATATATATATATATATATATATATATATATATATATATATATATATATATATATATATATATATATATATATAAATAAATGTACTTTTTATATGTAAGTCAAGTATACCATATTTTGCAAATAAATCGGCTTGCAGCATAACATTTTGAATGTGGTATAGTATATTTTTACTTTTCATTTTCCAAATTCTCAAATTCCGAATCCCAGCATCCCATCCCATTTGGCATCCCTAATGTAAATTTTTAAACAAAATGTTTATTTTATCTGCTCGGATGATTTAGATAATTTTATGTCTTTTAACTCCCTTTTTTTATTATGAAATGTTCTTATACTAAATATGCATTATGTACATACATACTAAGGTACATATGTATATAATTATTATTATTAGTATTTACTTTAACATTTATTTACATTTAACATTTATTTACATTTAACATTTACTTACTTTAACAAGGTAAAATTTTTCATTTACATATACTTACATACAAACTTGAGAGAATTTTTTAAATTTTATCTTTTGTTTTCATGTCTATTTTTGCTGTTACACCTCTTTCTTAACTGCAAATACATATGTATGTATGTATATTAATATTTTACGAGATAATAATTTTTGATAATATGAAAGTTCCACTTAATATTTTCAATAAAAAAAATCGAGCCAAACATAAAACTTCACGTGCACTTGAACTAAAATGCTCTAGTGTTGCATTTTTTTTACACGTATGCATATTATGTGTATGTGCTACGGAGTCACACACACATGCACATGTACATATATTATGTACATGTAATTTACATGTGTGCAATTATTCATAATAGTCATATTTATAACAACTTGTAACACATATCGTTATACAGTACACGCTACTTGTCAATGTATGTATTAATGTATTAGTACACATTTAAGCTGTAAGTCTACTTTTTGTTGTTGGAATGGTAGCCTTTTCACATGAAAATTATTTGTATTGTTGTAGTATATTATTTCATATGATTTTGTGTCATTAACCTATAAAACGTGTGCTAATGGTGCAGTTTTTTTTAACATTTTCAGCTTATTTCTGAATCTGCTACTGTTCTTTTATTATCTATAATACACATACCTACATACATATAATTCTATGCAAGCACACACACATAAATATGTGTGTATGTATGTATTTTTATACCAATGTTATATATACATATATGTATACATATGTACATGTACATGCCATTGCAAACATAATATGTATGTATGTATTTTTCTATGTGTGTACACATTCGTTTAAATGTTTAATATTTATAATACTAAATACAAACAAGACAAAATATGCCGAACATTCTTCTTCTAGTTTTATTCCCAAGAAATTTCCAACAATTTGCATTGCATTAGAATGCAAGGTGCTTCTGAGCAAGTACGAGTACGAGTAAGTATGTATGTTGGGGAGAGGTGGAGAGAGGGAGAGATATTATTTATTTATCCACTAGCAAAGATTAAGCAACACAATAGAGCTGTTAATACAAAATGGTGGGTGTGTGGTGGAGAGAAGAACAGTTAAATGTATGTTTAGTACAGAAAGCAAAAAAAGAAACAACAACAAAGAATGTAATAACAAGTACATGCCTATAAGAACTAAAACGCAAAAGGAAGTGTTTTTCCTCATGTTTAGCACTTCCATGTTTCTTTTTAAATCCATATTTATCCCTTTTAAAATATTAAAAGTTTTTTCTCTTGTATTGTTTTAAACAGTCATCATACAAAGTTTACGTAGATTTAAGAAAATTTTTACCTTATACACACATATGTATGCAATAAGTACATATTGATCATTTGCTTTAAGAACATCATAACTCTAGTAACAAATGTTTTAGTGTTAAAAATACGGAATTTATTCAGTATGAAAATTTCATTCAAATATCTTTTTTTACCAGAGAAGGAAAATGAGTGATCGCTTTGATATCCCTGTCAAAAAATGTGCCATCTCTGCACATGTGAATTTTACTAATTGGTTCTGGCCTATATAATAAACGAGCAGGTGGAGTGTAGCTCCCATAAAAACTAATAAAAATATAGAAAGTTTAAAATAAAAGTATTTTAACAAAAAAATTTAGCTGACCTTAACATTAGACTTTAAAAAGTTTGAACTTTTTTTGATTTCATTACCATACATGGGCTTTATATACATACATACATACATACATATGTATGTACATACATATTAACTTTAACTTTCAAAATTTGTAAAAGTTTAACGTAACATTTCAAAAATTTCAAAAAGAAAATGAATAGAAAATATATTAGTTAGAAATGCATCAAATTATTTGATTCATCACAATATGATGTGGTGATGCAAAATGATCAATTATAAAAAAAGAATAAATTAAGTTGCATATTAAAATAAATATGTATAGTACTTTACATAAAAAATTATCTGATTTTAAAAATTTCATAAATGTAGTTTTTAATACTGGTTTTGCCTTCGCCTTCTTTATGCCTCTCAAATTCACTGGTTTTTCTCATTTTCTTTTTAGTGATGTGTTTTTTTTTGTGTGAAACAAATATTTCACTTATATTTCTTTTACTAACAAAATAATATGCAATTGATTTAGTGCTTATAACTTTTGAATAATATGTGTAAATTTCGCTGGATTTTATTAATTTTATATTAATTTAATTTCATAATTTTGTTGAAACATTCTCCGCTTGTCCGACTATTTCTTCCATTTTTTTAATACTAGAAGTAAATGGCCTGATTATATATGTAAGTAAGTTAGGAAATATGCAATGAAGTGTTGAACATTTTCAAACCACGAAAACCGCACCTGGAATATTTTAAATATAAACAAACATAGACGCTTTTGGGCTGTTTGTCCACCCCAGAAGAACTCGAAACTTTTTCCTTATAATTAACATAATTTTCCTGCAGAAAAAATTTTCAGCGGTTGCAGATCCACCAAGTAAAGTCTTTAGCTACGCCAGTGGACGCCAATTCTTATTATGCTGAAATCTTCAGATTTAGTGACATTTATTTAGAACTGCTGACAATTTTATTCTGTAAAAAATCATCTGGCATTTTATATTTTATATACGTTCAGTAAATTTAACAATTTTAAAATATTTTTATGCACATACTGTATAAATAATGAAATACAAAATCAAAATTTTATACACAATGTTGTTAAACATATTTGTTAGTTGCTTTTTGCTGACGTCTGAGAAAACGGTTCGATTTCTTTTTTAAATAGAATATCAAGTTTTTTCAATATAATACACTCTGTTGTATATAATGTGTAATATTGCTTTAAAGTGAATTTAAATTATAATATAATAATTTGTGACTTTTACTCTATTTTCAGGTATGTTTTCGTCAGTTAAAGAAATTTCATCAGTTAAATGTACTTAAAAAATAGTTCTTTTATAGCTGGGTAAGCAAATATCAGTATTTATATTTTTTTTTTTTTAAATTTAATATTTTTATATAAATACATAGATTCGCGTGTAAGTTTTTTAATACGTTCGTTTAAGTTTTCGTTGTGTAAATGAGGGTTTGCTTATTTATTTAAATAATTGAATTTAAATGACCTAATTTTTTATTTGTTCTAGTAAGCATCATAGTATGACAGGGTGATTTTTATGTCTTACTTTAAATTATTACTTTTTTATTAATTAATCCCACAAACGCCAGTACATACATACATAGCTTTAAAGTGTTTGATATTTTCGAATTTAAAACCTTTGAAATCACTGCCTACAACAGTAAAAAAAATTTTGATCAAAAACTAAAATAATTCCTTTACTATTGTTTGCCACCCTTGCATGGATTGTTTATGTATGTCTGTGATCATTGCTCCTGTGGAATAAAACAATAAATATAACATCAATTTACATTCAGTTTTGTATTTTCGTGATCTATTTATTTAAACTAAAAAAGATTTCCTAACCCCCGCTGTTTGCAGTGTACACATAAACAAAAACAATTTAAAGTGGAGCCCGCTCCATTTTTTTTTGAGATAGTGCTGAGTTGTTATTGTTTCTTAATCACTTATAAAGAAATAACAAAATGTAGGACATATTGATATCACTGATATGAGAACAGCAAGAGAGTGATAAGTAGAGAGTGGGAGAGCAAAAAAACGGAAATAGTTGTTATTGCAAGTACATACATACATACATATGTAGCTGTTTTTAATGGAAGAACACTGAGAGCTAATAATTAGTTTAGGAAATAATTGATTATAATGAAATTTATGTGTAATAAATAATGTAGTCAAGAAATTGATTTATACTGTTGGTAAAATGTACGGATACATTGCAAGGAAATAATTAAATAAATTAGTATTAATACCCAGCAAACACGAAGTCAAACGCTTGAAATAAGATGACTGATATTTTATATCAAACATAAGTTTAACATTTTAATTCAAATTGATAATGATTGAATATGTGTAAAGTATGTTTTATTAACGTTTCAATTTTATTTAAAACAAAAAATAAATCGTAAGCATTTTAACGATAATGGCGATCAAAGTTTAATGTTACTATTATAGAAAAATTAAAATTTTTACTGTTTGTCAAAAAATCTTATTTGTCAGTAAAAAATAAATGAACTGCATATGTATTATGATTAAATGGCAATTAAAAAAAATAATTAAAAAAAAAATTTAATTATATATGTTCCTTATCAAATTGCAATCCACGTTTGGAAAGTATGTAGTTGAAAATAACGTTTGTAAGTAGAAAATAAAAGAAATTCTCAATTTGAGAATAGTTTTCCCTTTTCATTGAGAGTGCTGTTTTCAAGCAATTTTTGTATCATTTCCGAAAGTTTGTCGTTTGAGAAAGAGTTTGATTTTAAGCTATTCTCAATATGAAATCAAACCTGCGTGCCTGCTGGGTACATCCATACATACTCGTATATATGATATATGTGTATGTAAGTATGTATTTTTGTATGCGCACTAGCAACTTTTTTCATATAAGAGAACGTAAAAAAGTAGTCGAAAAGAAATAAATTTGAGTTAAGATACTAGTAGCCGTAATTTTTTCACTGGAACTATACTCCTACTACTGCTGAAAAATTTAAGCCCATTGATAGGTGTCCTCGTTATTTAAAATAAATTTACGAGAGACTGCTGACCTAAATACATCAGACATAGAGTTAAGTTTATAGACACAAGAGCAACAATAGTTTAATACAAATTTTCACATGTCCGGTGGATGATCGTGCAACTTTTGAATTCGCAAAAGACTAAACAAGTGTTTAGTCGAATTTGTGTTTAATTAACGTAGTAATGCAGCGAATACATTCTTCCACCCGTCTGATGTGTTGCAGTTTATGGAAGTTGGATTAATTTTACTGTTTGATAGTCGTATTCGATACTAATGTTTTCTTCTTGGCTGATGATATTTGAATGCCACACCGTTATATTAAAAGACGCCGAGTATTTTTGTTTGATATTACATGTCAAATAAGCACCTGTTAAGGGCTAATTATAACTCTGCTGTTAGTAAAGATTCTGGTGCACTTTTCAAGGCCAATATTTCAGGTAAAATAAATGTATTTAGCAGCGTGAATGATAATATTTTCATACAGTTCTTCTCATCTCATTTCCGCTTTCTGTGAAATCGAAAGGGCATCAGATAAATTTCAATTTTAATTTCGTTATGATTAGAACTCTTGTTCACGGCTGCTTATATTTAGAACAAGGTGTGTTAGTTTGGTGTATTTATCAAATATAATCTTTTTTTATTTTATCAAACTAGGTTAAAAGTAAAGTACTAATGTGTTATTGAAACTGCAAGGTCAAAAGCTTTTGTGTATTTTTGGAAACTCAAATGTAGCTTAACATTTTCGAAAATAGGCAAAAAACTATTATAGTTTAATCAAAAAGCAAGTTCTTGTGTGCTAAATTAAAAAAAAAAATACTTTATTTCTTTTATTTTTAGTGTAATATGTACAACAAAATATTATATTATTGCTAACATTAAAACAACAATTTTATATTGCATGGCATTTAAAAAAAATATGTTTTAAATAACCAAAGTTTCGACCTTTACGTTTGTTATCAATTTTTATTTTGATTATTATAAACACAAACGTCATAGTTTGTTCTACATTTAATGGAACAACATTTTTCTTAATTTCTCCTTCACTTTTTATATTCCATAAGCTGTGGGTGGTTTTTTATTTACATACATATATTTTATTGCCTTGCAACACTTAAGTTTATTATTTTTTAGTTTTTAGGTCAAAAAACAACAAAAGTACCTACAAATTTTGTAACCAAATTCACCTACATTGTCTAAAAAATATATATGTACATATGTATGTATGTATGTATATTAAATTATTTTCTCTCTTCTCACCGTGATCTTTAGATCTAGAACTAGACATTTATAATAAAATTAATACAAATTAAACAATTGAGTATGAAAAAAATTCATTTGCATGTATTTGCTTGTGTGTGCTTATAAAATTTTTGGTGAGTTTTTCTCCCACTCTCTCTCTCTATCTACCTCTCTCTGTTATTGTTTTGTGGGGTAATAGGGGGCTCTTACACATGTAGAAAAAAAACAAAAGTCTTGCAGAAAACAACGTACATTTAAGAACAACAATAAATGTAAAAAGAGTAGCAACAAACTAAAATGAAATGAACTGAAAAAAATTGGGGTCATTGTGCAATCAATATAAACTATACAGAGAATGAGAGGACAAAGCAGTAGTCAATATATGTACATAATTTCAATTAAATGTTAGAATGAAAACTTTTAAAAAATTTAGCAGAAGCAAAAAAGCTCATACCTATACATTAGCAAAAACATATATGTACATACACATGTGGATTATGTGTTTTTAAACGGATCATTATAAAAAAAAAGCTTTCAAAGAAAATTTTTAATAATTTATGCAAGCAATTAAAATGAATACTAATTTATTATATTTTTAATTTATTAAAACAAAAATATAATATGCACACTTTATTAGGAAAATTTAGAAAATTTGGCAAATTTCATAAAATACTTATGTTGCAGACTTGCCTTACTTCCTAAAACCAATTGTTTAAAACAAAATTCAACTTAAAAAAGTAATAATAAAACTTTCATTAGTAAAACTGAACTGATTTACCCTTTAAAGGATTTTACTTAAAGAAATGTTTACTTTTGCTTTAAAAACATGGCGTACCATTCATGCTACATCGATCATTTGTCTGTGCAACCTAATAACTCAAAAATAATATCCAAACAAGTTCAACTCTATTCCAAATTTTTATAGAATACATAATGTTCCATACATGGAATATGTCAGACATCCTTCCTTTTTTCCATAAATTTTCTAAGAAAATTATGCCAACTTTTAAAAACTAAGAAAATTAAATGAGCCTGGGCACCGCGCATTGAGGGGATAAGATATTTCTTCACTTGCTTGTTTAAGTTAATAAAAATCAAATAGAAAACAAAATGCTAAAACAACATGAGCTATTTGAATCTCTCCAAGTCTAGTGTTATTTTATACAATGTTTAATGTCATTTCTAACATTTGTGATCTTAAATGAACACAATAATAAATAAACATTTGAAAATTATTTCCTGCAGATCGTAGTGAAATTTACCTATTCTATCCTTGTTTTTTTATCATGAAAAAATTTTAAAAATCACAATCATTGTCTAATGGAGTCGTACAAGATTAGAAAAGTTAAGTCCACCAAAAATGAGTTCATTTGGTATTACCTATGCAATGCAAATAAGCAGTAAGCAGTGCTCTAAGCAGTAAGTTTTCTTAGATTTTTTGTAGAAATATACGCTCAGATGGTAGGTATATTGATCTATTGGTTTTTTATATACTTGGTTCCCCTGTATCATCGTTATTGCTGCACGAACTCTTCTCTACATACGTGGCCTCTCTTCCAAACGTATAGCACACTTTAGTCGCTTTATTAGCTGCTCTTCAGAAGCAGACATCTTATAAAACTATAAAGCAAAAAAAGAATGCGCAAACAAATTTGTAACAAAAATTTACCTCAATTGGTAATCTTCACCTCACAGCAAAGAGAAGCGCAAACTCTTGCAATCATCAACTGATTTGGCACGATCGCATGATCTGATACGAATAACCGTTCCGGAAATATTGCAAAATAAAGAATTTCGTCGCCTCACTGGCGATGTTTATTTACCAGTTTAGGGTTAAAAATATCTTGCCATACACTTTGTAACAATATTTGGAAGAGTTTTGGAAGTAATATGCATATTACGATATCTGGAACATTAGAAATTTGTCGGTTATATTGCCGCCAATATTTTCCTTTACATTAAATTGTGAACTCATAAGCGTTATTTAAAAAAGTAAACATCCCATTCAACAGATGACGAATATGCTTTAAATAATTCCTTAAGTACAAAATATTTCATTTCCACATATTAAATATATAAACGGAAATAAAACAAAACGCTTACTAACATAAATAAAGTAGTTTGCACATATGAAAAAAAGGTAACATCATATTTAGAAAAGAGCCCCAAAAATGCCCAAAAGGTAGAGTATACGTAACATTTTTCTATGTATGTATGTATGTATGTATGTGTGTATTTATTTATGAAACGCGAACTGGTTATTTGTCGTTTTTGTTTTGATTTCCGCTATATTTCACACATCATCTAATGTACTACCAAAAATATATACATGTGTATACATATATATTATATGTAAATGTCTTTGTTGTTGCTGTGTTTTAACTGCTTCAACCTCCACAAAATTTTGCACAAAATATTTAAATAAAGTTCGTGAACTTTTGTGATTTTATTTATACAAATTTTCGTGCTATTGGTGGTAGCACTCATTGTGTTTTCACGATTTTCTTTCAGAAATCTTTGCCAAACACTAAAACTATTAGAATGTTGTACGAAAAAGAAGTAATACACAGGAAACAAAAACAAATAAAAAATACAATCCAATTCAAATAATGGTGATGATGAGGTTGTATAAGTAAAACTAAACTCAAGTTCAGGGATAGAAAATAATAATAAAAATAAAAAAGGTTCAGACTAAAACGTGCTAAAATATATGAGTATTAAACGTGGGAAAAAAGTTCTTAGAAAATATTTAAAACAAGTTTTCTTCATTTAAATAAAATTTTACTAAAATTAGGAAAACCATACTTCAAAATTATACCATAAAGTATTAACAATAATGTATAATAAATAATAATAATAATAATATATAAATATTTATATTTATTACATAAATACTATAATATTTTATACAATAATATATAGTAGTATGAAGGCGTAAAAAGAAAAATAAATAGACGCAAGTCAATTATAATTGTTTGTTGTGTTGTGTTTGTACAAAAGCTTTCTAAAGCTATTATACTTATGTGTTTTTATTGATTACAAATAGAAAAATTTGATTGAGTTCTGTTTGGATTCTCATATAGTATTTGTAGTTTTTGGCATAAGTATACGAGCTTGAATACTTTTGAATCATGATTTGGATAAAAGGGTACTGATGATTTGGTTAGCGCCAATTAAATGCAGGCATATACCTAGCTAAGTCAACAACAAACAATAAAATATTAAATAGTTATTTTGGAGAATATCACGAATAACAAATTTGATAAATAATAATAATATGTATATAATAAATAATAGTAATAATAACAGTAATTTTTGTTGACGGTAGAGGTAGTAGGGTTTAAAATGCCTTCGCATTTACAGTGACCGTCGTCCGCTGCGTTTTCTGGGGAGACTGCCTTTCCGGGACCGCTCTCTGCATTACTTCTCTGCTCTCTCCCCACAAACATCATCATAAGAAGGATTTTTCTTTATTCGCGCACGTCATGGTCCGTCATATCTGTAGCCAACGTCATGCTGCTGGCTCGTCTTCCTGAGTTTCCGTTGGTGGGCACTAATTTTGTCGTGATGTATCGAGGTTTTTTTTTAATCTGTTAATTAAATATCAAAGAAGTATTTTTAGACCATTTTAAGAAAGAAATACATTTAAGTGCCAATTTCTGTTAATATCTGCTAAAAACAAGGGGTGGTTTGGAAATCATTACAAGTACTTTCGCTCAAAATCATGTTTTTTGCACGTTGTCAGCAGCAGATGTGGCTGAAATGCACGCAAAGCCTAAATAGTTCTAAAAATTTGCGCACAGTGGTTTAAAAAGATTCCAATTTGGAAATAAGCCGATAATTTCAAAGATGACTAAAACAGGAGGCATAGATGAGAAGCAATACAAAATTATATGTTTTGAAGAAGTAGTACAAATAGTTAGAATAAAAATTTTTCGAAAAAATTCAGAAAAACAAAAACGGTTTTATCACTAACTTGTAAATAATGTACACCATACAAGTACTCTGAGGGTAACGAGCTCATATCCTGCTAACGACTCTGAAGTCACCTCGGCCGACAAGCCAAGGCGACTTCACTAGTTTCGTTTGCTTATAAACAAAATAAAGGGCTTCCATAAGGAACCTTTGATTTCCAGTTAAGTCAAAACGTCTCTGCCTGAATCTAGCAAGATGTCTTTAAAGCTTCCGTCTGTCAATCTATCCAATATTCTGCTCTTATTATGACACACCCTTTATATAGGCAAGCATATTAAGATTTAAATGAGCCAACCGATTAACGTACAAGGCTACTCAATGGGTGGGTATAAGACTGTAAACGCAAAAACACATGACAACAAGCTTTGAGAGAAAAAGACAGCATGACGTCCTTCCTGAATTTAGAAAAGCACTAAAAATGTTTGCAAACGAAATGAAATAATTTTGTATGAAATAGTTTTCAAATAAAAGCAAAAATTTAATTGATATTGGTTTGAATTTCTACATGTTTATAAAAAATTACTTATTTTCACATGTTATAAAATGAAACGTTTCGAAACGTTTGAAATTCGTAAGAAAAAATTTCAATATCAAATGAACTCTCTGTATCATTCATACAAATTCCACACTCTAAGCGTGTGAACATTTAATTTTACAAAAAAGTGGATGCTTAAATCTGGGGTTTTGCAAATTTCAAAGCTTTTCAAAAGGGTACGCTTGCATCTATTTTTAACCGAATTCCAAAAAGGAGGATGTATCAATTCGTGTATATCTTTTAAAAATTTTTTTTATCTTTGCGCACGCATAACCTTATCATTTGTGAAGCGATTTTCAAAATATTTTTTTTATATAAAAGGATTTGATTGCATGTTGGTCCCAAATTTTGTTTTGAAAATCGGACGTGCAATTTGTCCGCCCGAGTTATAGATTATCAACCTACTCCACCATTTATTTGAAAGTAAAGTTTGCAGTTAGTTTCACAGACAAACTGGCCGCCCGTAATAATATAAGATGACTACGCCATTTATGGTTCTATTTTCCAAAAAAAAAAAAATATTTAAGAAGATATTTCAATCTTTCCTCGAAGTAAAATATACTGTAGAAATAGATTATATCAGATCTTAACTTGACCCATAATTGCTTCGGTTTTGAAATCTGTTCGATGGGCTTTTTGTATTGAAATCGGTTTTCTTTGCCAGAATTTTCCAAGTGGCAGCACTGTTAACGGCAAAAAGTGTGGTGAAAAAATGCACTTAAAGAAATCAACAACTTATTTATTTTTTTTTATTGTCAATATTATTATTATTATTGTTATTGTTAGTATTATTATTGTTATATGTTCTAGTTTTTTGACCGTTTTATTTTAATTTATAAACTTAATTTATTTTTCAAACTTAAGGTCTCTTAAGGTGGATTCACCCATTCGTTCGGATCAAATGTTATTTATTAAAATTATGCCCCTATGCTCCCTCGAGTAGTGAAAGGAACATTATTTAAAATTGTTCAAGTTGAAAAATGTATATAATTATGTATAATGATTCTTAATGCAAATTTATTATTGATCTACAATTATATTTGCCAAATTATTCTTACCAAACAAAAAATAACATTTCATAGAAAATAATGATGAGGTAAAATTATAAACTTTACTTGGCAAAATTTTAAATGAAAAAAGCATTAAAAAATAACCATTATTCTACTTAAATAAATTATGGGCTATTAAAGCCATAAACAAAATGCATTCATTAAGGAATTATATATATATATATATATATATATATATATATATATATATATATATATATATATATATATATATATATATATATATATATATATATACGAGTATGTATGTATGTACATATGTACAAATAAAAAAAATATAAAAAATCGATTTCAAGTACAAATTTTGTGTTGGTTTTTTGACAATAAGTTCGAAATTTCAAGTACACACTTGTATACAATATAAAACACAAAGTAAATATTCGTGCAAAATTTCAAGTTAAAAACAAAAAACAGCTCGAGAATATAAAACAACAAATAAAAAATCAAACTACCTTGAATATACATATAAAACACCAGTAATGAATGTGTTTTGCTTGCAATTCGCAAAATTAGTTTAATATGGGTTACGAGTTGCGTTTCTCTTTTTCAAGTCACTTCGAAATTGAGGGTGTTGAAATAGAATGTCAGAACTATTATTTTTTCATTACTTAAGGGATGTTTTGTTTCCTATAATTTAAAGGCTTGTGGAATAGGTGTTTTATTTATAAAAACTATGCATGTTGCTTTGCATTAATACAATATTGCTTGTTCCTCAAAAAAGGCTTAAAAATTAGACAATGCATTCCGTTCCCAAATCCATCAGTCTTGTTATCGATACGCAGAGACGACCAAATTGCCCATCCATTAAAATTTAGTTGATTGATGTATTATGAAATTAATCATCACGGTATTAATACTGTATTGATGCATTCATTTTAAACATACGTAGAGGAAGTCGTCCTATTTTTGTTTCATAAATTTTCATAAAAAATTTGTTCTAGAAAGCTTTTATAATCAAAAAATTTTCTATGATAAAGAGATAAGATATAAAAAAAGCACTAGATATATAAAAGCTCTAAAAAAACATAGTTGACCTTGCAGGACCCGGAAGTTCCCCTTAATATTAAGCTCTAATTAAAAAGAATTTTGTTATAAAAAAATTTACGAAATTTCTCGAACCAATTAACCAATTTACTCGTACATAAGAGTTATGGTGTTTCACATGGCCTTATATTTATGTCCAAAAAAACGTAGAATACCGTTCACAAGAATTTTCGGAGTTACTTAAAAACACTGCTGTCGCATATTTCTCCAAATATATATCTTGAACCAATTAACCGATTTAAATACAAAATCACGACATTAAAAAAAGAGACTAAATTTCGAAATCCGATTTGGCAAGAATTTCGGAGTTACTTTAAAAACACCGTCTTCTTAATTCTTTACTTCAGTTAATTAAACCGATTAATATTAAAAGAAAACACGTCGTTCGGAGCTGATTTACTCGTATAATTGAACATTTGCGATCATTTTCGACAAGGATGTTTTTCGAACCAATCAACCATTCTAGATAAAATTTATAGTAATCGATGTTGTTTGAAAAAGTAAGTGAATATATAAAACTGAAATGTTAAGACTGTTCGGAAATACTTAAAAAAGATTGTTTTCGAAAACTTTCGACAGTGATATAGATCGCATGAATGAAACGATTCTTATCAGATTTGTGGCATTCAAAGCGGTTTTCCAAGTTTTGAAGAATAATTCAATTTATAAATTCAAACTGAGAATTTTGTTTGGGGATTTTGGAGATTTTAAGCAGCAAAATTTTTCGAAAAATTCGATATAAATTTTCATGAAATTCAACTTGTTTTTTTTTAGGATAAGAGCTGATTTGGAAAAATCTTAAAATTTATTAATTTGAATCGATTTATATTCAAAGCACAATTAAAAAAACCGAAATCTTTAGAATCACACATTTTTGTTGTTTTATTTATATTATCAATCACCTTTAAAAAGTTGGAAAACCGTTTTGAAAGACACAAATTTCATCAAAATCGATTTATATGTGATATATCTTGTACAAAAATTTTTTGAAGACAGGCTTTTGTATAATAACTCCGAAAACTCTTGTTATACAGATTTTTTAAATTCCTTCACCTTTAAAACTCCGTCAAATGGCGTATCTAGATCGGTTAATTGACACGACAGATATCGTTGTCAAAAATTTTATATATATATATTTTTTGATTTTAGTCAATTTTACTTCAATCGGTTAAATGTTCCGAAAAACATCCGGTCGAAACTTCTTTCAATTACTTTGAAAATTATGGTCAAATCGAGTTGTTGCATAAATTTATTTATATATTTATTTTCATGTATTTATTGGTACTTGGAATATTATTCCGGTTATCGCCATTTTTTTTCAAGTGGTTTCATAAAATTGTTGAACCGTTTCCGAATAAAAAGTATATAAATTTGAGTTTATAGTTCTGTCAAGTTCAGATTTTACATTTCATATAACGATCTAGTTACATTGGAGACTAGTGTAGAGAAGTTTGTTAAATTGTTGTGGCAGCAACAAATTGTTTAAAATGAAAATGCGTAATTACGAAATTTCAAAAATCCATTGAATAGACAATTGTTTAAATGATAATTTTTTTATTAGTTGGCAGAAACATACCTTCACTAATTGCTGTGGCTCTCAAGTGTTAGATAATAAACTCCAACATTTCTGCTGCCTTTTCTTTATGGCTGCTTATCATCAAACGTAAAGTCGTTTCGGAAATTTCTAATGTAGAATTTTAGTTCGTTTCTCATTGTGTTTTTCAACGAACATACATACATTGTAAGTGTATGCGAGTATCTTAGGGCTAGTACATACATACATACACACATAGAACTGGAACTTACATACTATTGTGGCTAATTGTAACAAAAAACTTTTAATTTGTAATTATATTGTTAATGGAAAAGTAACGCCTTTTTATGTTTTTTTTTTCTAAAAATTGCTCAGTTGCAAAACATGTGTGTATGAATGTATGTAGATGCTAAAACATGAACTGAATAAGAATTATTTAGCAAAAATAAAAATTATAAAGTTGTATTCGAGCAAAAAATTTCATTTTCTTCAATTTTAATCACATATACCTTTTTTTTAAGGGAACCACTTATTCTATACACCAAAATAAATTAATTGTAATGAATTTTAAGGTTGATGCGGGTTCTATTGTATTTCATCTTTTACCTTTTTTATTTAAACCAACGTTTTTTGTTTTTAACCTTGACTCATGTTGAGGATCAATGAACGTTTTGGCAAAATACGCACGCAAAAAAATTAATTATTTTGTTATTAAAATTAGTTAGAAATATGAAAGCAGCAAATAAAGTTCCACCAAAACGCACACACGCACAACCAACACAAAAAGCCAACAAAATAATTTGTTTAATATTGTCAACCACCAAAAAGGCAAAAAAATAATAATAATAATAATAGTAATAAAATATAGAAAAAAGAATTCTACGTGCTGTTCTGTAGTAAATATTTTATAAAATTTAAATATTCTTAAAAAAAGGCAACTTAAAATGAGAATAGCGTGTGTAAAGAACTTGGCTTAATAGATGTTATTTTTCTAACTACTACCACAGCTCGGGAAACAATTATAATTATGTTATTGCTACGCTTCAGCGAAATTAAAACTTTTAAAAAATTGCTTTTGTTATTATAAATAATCTTATGATCGTGCTTTTTAACGAAATAATTTTAATTTTATGAAAAATAATTTGTTGCTCAAATCTTTTAAATTTTATGGTTTTTTCTTTTCAAAAAGAGGGTAACATTTAATTCCCTTTCAGCAGTGTATGCTCCTTGCTGATAAGTTTAAGTTTATTAAAGAATAATAAATTCCATTTTTATGAAAGTGCAAAAAATGTTACACTTTTTTTTAGAAAAGCAAACACATTGAAATCTTATGAGTGAATTTTTTTAATTTAAACCATATATTTTCTATAACAATTGGAAAGGTTTATTTTCCAATGTGTTCGTGGGAAAAGAACTTTAACATTCAGCTGCAAATTTAACACTCTCTGCAGTCAACTTCAGATACGAAACGAAATTTGACAAAAACATTTTCTTTTACAGAGAATTTTTGTATAATTTCATTTAACGCAATATATGTTTTTCTTATTTCGCTTTTGTTAAACTATGGTTTCAAGTGTTGCATATTTACAAAGGTCTGGCATATATGCAACCTCGTAATTTTTGCCAGTGTAGTGTAAAAATATGCTATACTATTTTGCAATTGCTATAATGCAAGATCATTTGAAAAAGATTACGAATTGGGCTTATAGTTCATTTATACCTCAGCAAAATTTTACTCGAAATCTCCAACTAGTACGTTAGAGATTTCGAGTAAAATCTAGTTAATTTTTATTAGATTTTCCATACAAAGCAAAATCTAGTTCGTCAGTAGATCCAATCTTGCAAGTACCCAAAGATACAACTGTGGATTTCTCAATAATGTACTGAAAAATACTGCTCTGCTCTGACTAACTTTTTACTTCATAAGTTGTGCACATCAGCTATTACACATTGAAGTATTTAATTTTAATATGCAGTTTGACATTTTTAAAGTAAAAGTCTCAAGTGAGTGCCTTCGTAGACTAGTAGCTAGTGTACTAGACTGGCAGTCCGAAGGTCGCGGGTTCGCCTCCTGCCGTAGACTCCGGTTGTCCCTGCAGATAAGCCCACTAGCTTCGCAGTTTGTGTTTGTTAATTAAAAAAAAAAACTGTCTATTTTTATTATGAAATTAATATTTTCTATATATATATATATCAAAAAACAGTATAAATGGTAGAGATTTTGATACAGATTTTCAATTCAAATTTATTAGATTTCGGTCTGATGTAAATCTCTAGATATATAAAAATTACGTGTATGTTCGTGATCGCTAAATTCTAAAACTACCGGACCGATTTTGACCAAATTTTATATGCATGCTCTATGGGTCGTGGGTAGTGTTTCTGTGTAGTTTGAAGTTCGCCCGACAGATGACGCAACATTTATTTTTTTTTTGTATTTGTCCACAGTAACGCAAGAACTACTGCATCGATTTTGACCAAAATTTATATACATGATCAATGGGGCGTGGGAGGTGTTTCTGTGTAGTTTGAAAATCGTCCGACAGATGGCCCAATATTTAGTTTTCTGTGTTTTGCCCGATAGAGATTAGCGCGATAAGCCTATGCTGAGTTTCGCTGAAGGCGTTTGGTCTTTAAACAGCGTGTAGTGGCATTAATTAGCCCGATACCGGTATTTGAACAATAACTGTTATGTCGGTTTAGTGCAACTTTCATTCTTCTTCGAAATATCAATCCGTCATGACTTTGCAACGAAACCAGACTTGCGGTGAAAATAAAATTTTAAGGCAAAACAACGTTTGCCCGGGTCAGCTAGTATACTATAAAATTTAATTTTTTATATTTTTGTTTTACTTCACGCGAATCTTTAAAAGAGCATTAATAAAGAGTTTTAATAATTTTTTTAATGAAATATTTTAAACAATAAAAATTTACTCACAACTTTTAATATAAAAATTTTTTATTACATTATTTAAGCACAAGGTTTTATTTTGTGATTAAACAATTAATAACAAAAATAATTATAAAATTAACATTATTAATAAATTAATAATAAAATTAATATTAGTAAACAAACCAAATTTTTCTGAAGATGATACTTTATGAGTATCGAAATATCGATAATTGCAAATAAAATTGTTTAATAACAAAAATAGACCTTGAGCTTAAATAATATTTTAATCAAAATTATTATAAAAAGGTCAAAAATCTATAAAATATAGGCATAGTAATATTAAAAAAATTTTAGTTACTTTCTTTGTTTATTACAAGTAAAGCTTAATAATAATAATAACATAAAAAAGTACCCGTTTCGGATGAGCCTTCCATTTTATTTTCTACATATAAAATTAGCGCACTATGTTTCTTGGTCTGCAGGTGCTAAGGAATATGGAATAATCTTAAGCTACATGGCAAAAATCTAAGCGTTTGTGGCAGGTTTCGAAAATTTTCGTTTATGAGCGCTAAAATATCAATATTTGTGATCTTTCTCATAAATGAGATTTCTAAATTTTTTATTTTTTTATTCTCATAACTGAACACCAAAAAATTTGCTGTCCATGGTCCTGTCCATGTATCCTTTTCCTTTCTAATGATACATATGGGAAAAAAATTTTTATGCATATGTGAGATGGGATGAATTAGCTTGATCGCGATCGGTTTCGAAAATTTTATTTACTGCAGTAAAGGTCGCGTTTTATACCTAGTTTTGAAGTCGGTTAAATTGTTTTGGTAAAAAGTTTTTATATGAAACTTTGTTTGCAATCTTTTCACGTATGATACATGATCGAAATTATTATTTCTCATATATGAGCAATAGAGTGAAAAACGATTTTCTTTTATAATTTTTCACTTTTCAATAGCAGGAAATAAAGTAAATTTTTCATATATGAACGAAGATAAACAATAAGACATGTATGAGAAAAACGGCAAAAAATATAAAGAGAGCACGTCCTCTTTTACACATAATTGAACGGTGAGTAACCATTTTGATACTCCGCTCGTTGATGTTTCATGCAACCAAGATATAACCGATTCATCAAACCAGTTGTCAAACGATATAAGCGGGCGTACGATCTGTTTAATTTAAATTAAAAGAATTTAGATAATGTCCCTTGTATTACAATGTAGATTTGGTTTTTAGATTTGTAAAGCCAAAATATTCATTATGAAAAGATATATAATTTTGTAGAGCTTTTGTGTTGTTATTTTTTTTAGTGCTAAACTATTCTTAAAATCAACACTGTCATATCTCAGGAAATTAAAACTTTTTAATTACTTAGGAGCAAGTGCTCCTGAATATTCTCTTTATATGTAAGAAAAATCAGAATTATATCTGCGCCTGAACCGAAGTTACGAGGATATCAAGAAGATATGATATATAAAGCAAAATTTTATAAACTTAAATCCCATATTGACAATAACACTTATTTTGAGATATGGCTGTTTTACACTGAAGTAGCGATTTATTAAAGAAATAAATATTTGCCACCTTATTGTTGAAAATCTGACACATCATGTACTCGTGAATACGAATATATAATTTTTATTTTTATTTTATTTTTTACAAAAACCATAGAAATAAAAACGAAATCAGTCAGCACACCCATAAACAAATATTTATATATATGTATGTATAAAAAAAATTATAAATTTGGGAATCCATTAAACTTACTGACATGAATATTTAATAATAATAATAAAAAAGACAGTGAAAATAAAAACAAACCGCAAATAATTATAAATAAAAAACGCACTTTAAACGATACAATGAATTGATATTTATTTTTTGCAATTACAAACAAGTAATAAGACCTAGACCTACCTTTTGATTGTTAATTTTTTTTCTTTTTTCTGTTCATTTTACATTTCGCATATCGTTTTAACCTTGTTAAGTTAAAAAAAAATAATAATAAAAAATTAAATAAAAATACACAACATGTTTAAACTGTAGATAAAATTATTTGCAACGAAAAAAAGAAATACAATTTTTAACTGCGAACTTTTCTGTCAATACAATAAAATTACAGAGAAATTCCTCGTGATCTTAAAATTGCCAGCAGGTTGACCTAAATGTTGAGCGTAAATAATAAATATCTGATTCTTTTAAGTCTATATGTATAAATTATATGTATTATATCGAGTGATGAAAACTTTTGTATATAATTTTTCGTTGTAAACCAACGGATAAGTAAGTCATTTAAAATCAAGGCAAATTAATTATATATGTAGATACAGTGGAAGCTCTCATAATCGGACACTCACTGTACCGCCACATTTGTTCGGCTATAAAAGATGTCCGCTTATTAGAAAGGTAGACAGCCGTCTTTTTTCCTATATATCTTATATACATGCATATAATTAAGCAGCGAAAATGAAATTGGAAGTCATTCTTAAGGAATGACATTTTCATTACTTCCATTGTTGTAATTTTTTTTTTCGATTTCTTAGCACGCGAAAATAATAATATTTAAAATAAAAATTTCAATCATTTTGTACAAATCTGTCAAAATCCTTACCAAGTAGTATTTTTATTTTTAAACTAGATGACTAGAAGAGTTGCCAGGAAGTTCAGCGACTTTGTAGAGATCTAATTGTATCCCTTCATAATCCATCATTTTTAATTTATATTATATGTATATTGTTTTATTTTTTGTCGTGATTTAATAAAAGTTTTACCTCAAGTGTTGCCAGCCTTATTTTCGAAAAGAAAATTCACCAAATGAAATGCTCCGAAGTACACTGTCTTCGGATTGTACTCTTATCTCTTTATAACCGATAAATTTTATTTCATATTACATATGCATTGTTTTCGTGTTCGTTAGGATCTAATAGAATTTTTACCTCAAGTGTTGCCAGCTTTATTTTCAACAAAAAATTGCTTTTCGCATTCGATTTATATATAAAAAAAATATACATTATTTACATTGGTAAACTAAAGCACAAAGTCAAGTTTTTTAATTTGATTTTCAAGATGTTTTGACTTTGATTTTGCCAAATAAAATAGTCAAATAAATATGATTTATTATACTGTCCATGTATTTTTTTTATACCCCTTTTACTAAATCATTTGTGTTGGTACTTTTAACTCGTTTTTGTTTTTTTCTTTGTGACCATTTTGTTTCATATTATTTTTTATTTAAAATGTTGTTAATATTATAACCAGTCAGTACAAAACATTTTATAGGCTGTAAAGAAAACACGTTTAGAACAACAACTTTGTATGCTTTTATGTGGAAATTTTTTTACTAAACTTCACTTGTCTCTCATGACATCATCATCTTTAAAAATGTTCATTTTGAAAATAAGACTAAAATCATACATATATCCATACATAATACATACGTCCCTTTTTACCACCCAAAATATACGAAATTCCAACTTATAAATTAAATAGAAATAAAACAGCTCAAAAAACGAAAAGAAAGGCAGTCAAAAAAATGTAATTAATCATAAAATTTAAACAAGGCTCTTATTTATTTGGTTTTTATTCTGTTTATTCTTTTTAATATAAACACGAGATCATATATACAATGAAGTAGACGATGAGGCTTAATTACAATGACATGGCCAAAATTAGCAACATTAACCAGCATGGGCAAAATGGTGATGATGATGATGGTGGTAGATTAAACTTTAAATGGGGAAAGAAGCCCAAGCTTAATAAGGACATTAAATTTAAATTTAAAAAAAAATTTTTGACCTTGGGATCCATCCCTTCCCGATAATATTAAGCTCAAAGCGCTCGAAATTTTTTTTTGGATTTTCGAAATAGTTAAAAATTATTTGAAATCTTTTGATCACAACCGATTTGGATCACATTTGTGTGTAAAGTGAAAAGAAACAAAAATTAAATGTGAAATTCAACTCGATAAAATTGATTTGGGAAGGATTTTCTGAGTAATTGAAAAAAACACAGATTTTGAACATTTTCGGTTACGATTTTTCTCGAAGGAATAAAAAGATTTTTGGTAGTTTGATAGAATTTTTAAACTAACATTAACAAAAAAAAAAACAAAACTTTTTTTATAATTTGCCTTTCGAACAAATCAAGGGATTTTAATGAAATTTGCTTATTAGATAAATTTTGGGTTCAATCCCGGCGTTAGCTTTGAATTTATTTCAAAAATACTTATTTTCGAACTGTTTATTTTTGAATATTTCTTAAACTCGCAAGTCCTATTTGTGAACAATGTTGCCAGTAGCCGATTTTTTTTATAATATACACGCAAACTAAAAAAATTCGTTTCTTAACATCTAAAATAATTTCATGCCATCAAAGGAAAGAGGAATCCCCTTTTACTGAAAATATCAACTTAAAGTAGGTTTGTGCTTTACGATTTTTTTTTTAATACATTATTATTATATTTTGATTGTCTATTTTTCTCCAAAAACTTTAATTCGTAAGAAACAAATAAACATAATAATTTGCAATGCAATTCATTTCATTTCGCTGACAAATACAAAAAAATAAAAATAATGATCAACTTAATTTTTTTTATAACAAACGCTCTAAAATGAAATATTTATTTACTAAATAAATTAACTATGCGAGATCTTTTCCAAAATAATTATTTAATTCATATTTGAAAAGCATTGAAATTCAAATACTTATACAAAAATCGACAAATACTAAATGAGAATTATATAGAATTCATAAAAACCTGAATGTTGCGAAACAGTGGTGTCAAAACTTGTGACAACTTGCATACATAAAGAAACTAGAGTATAATTCAAATCGGTTATAAATTATAGAGGGCCCGCGAGGCTGCGAAGAAGAAAGACTTTTACTTCTAGCCGAACACAAGAGATGTTAAGACAACACAGAAAACCCCGCAGAAACTAGTGTTTTGTCTTTGTGTGGCATTGTCTGGACTTAATTAAATAAAAATATTGGATTAAAGATTTTAATACTTATTATTTGATCAATTTTTATTGAAGATCCAATAAATGAATAAATAAAAAATAGTTAAAATAGTTATATTTCTATTTGTGATTTACGTAACATATAAGTATAATAGTTTTAGAAAACTTTCATATCAATATAACAAAACAAACAATTATAATCGACTTGCGTCTGAATGCTTCTCAAACATGATTCGGCTAAAGAGCACTCCTGATGATTTGGCTAGCGCCAATGAAATCCAGGCATATACTCAACTAAGGTAACAACAAACAATAAATTTAATTATGAAAAATTAATATCGATGCTTCTTCTTATTCAAAATATCTTGCAAAATAAAATGATACTTTGGACATACGTGTAATAGTGACGTCAGCTTTTTAAACTTTTTTTCGTAATGTATTTTTAAACAAGTTTCGGGTAAATTAAAGTTTTGAATTAATTTGGAAAAAATATTAGAAAAAAATTAATTCCTAAAATTTGAATATAATTACATTTTGTAGAAAAAAATTCTATCCTCTGGCGTTTTGGCAACACTGAAGTTAAATTCTTCAGATATCTGATGTTGGCTTTCGGATCGGTTATTCCCATTCTTTGGGTGGCGGGAAGTGAAAAATGTTCTTTTAGTTGTTGTACTGCTTAAGGGCTTGTTTTGTAATGTTGCCAATTGCGAGTTCATCAAATAATTCGTAATGCTTCCTGAGTTCCGTATTTATTTGGACCCATTCCCTTTCAATCGCTCAGATTAACACGTATAGATAAGCGGTAAAGAAAAGCAAGTTAAAACGAAATCATCACGTAAAAACGAATTTGTAAGTAAAAAATAAATAAAATAAAAAAGCTGCCAGTTGAAATACACGATAATTTAACGACATGTATCATCGTATATACTCGTATGTAGATGTGTTTGTATGGCGATGGTGTTGTTATTTACATAAATGTATATGGGATGTATGTATGTACATAGTTTGTGTACATAGAAGGTAATATAGTATTTATTACCTACCAGGAAGCGGTATTAATAAAGAAGCAACGTAATTAAAAATAGCAATAAATTTTTTTTCTTAATTTTAATGTCCGACCATTTAGAATATTCTACTGCTGTCTTGTTTCAATCTTAATAGTTTTACAATATTGTACACAAATTATTACGAATATAATATATTAGACTTAAGTCTAGTTCAGGGAAGATACACCAAAAAAAGTCAGCCTGGGTAATAGAAAATTAAAAAAAGCGAAGAAGAAAATAAATAAAAACACCCATATTTTCTGAGTTATGGGCCTCTGAACCTTTCGTATAAAACAGCAATTGTGCATCGCATATCTGTGGGTATCAGGTCAATATTGGTATCTTTTAGAAATATATTTTATGAGGTGTTACATTTTTTCAAAACTTCTTAATCCATTTAGAGGGAAAAAATCACTTCTCCCGGTAGATTAGGTTAGGTTGGATGGTCATAGACCTCGCATAGACCAGAAGTTGTCCTTAGCGATGCCAGCGTATGACAATAAACTTATCAGTGTGGCACCACAGCTCGTATCGCCCGTTTCGAACGACTACTACACAGATTTGACAAATTTTAGCAGTCTGCACAGTTCTCTTCTCTATACAAGTTCAAGATTCCGGAAAATGTGAGTACCAAGATTTTTATACTCTGTGCGGTACACCAGACAATTGCATAGTATGTGTTCCATTGTCTCATTAACCCCTTCTACCCTACATCTCCTGCAGGTACTACCAAGTACCCATCCATCCATTTTGACAGCACACGAAGCTGTCCAATAGTACCCCGACAAGAAGTCTAGAGTCACTTCTCGTCAGTGATAAAAGGAACTTGGACGATTTAGGACCACAAGAGATCCTAAAAGTTCATCCTTTAAACCAGAGTCTATGACCCTCATCAGATTCTGAACTGGTGGGGGAACTAAAACTGTCTTTTCATGTGTTAAAGTAATACCCCTTTTGGTCAGTGCATCCGTCATCTCATTCCTAACAATGCCCTCATGTCCACGGACCCAAAATCTATGTACTTGTCTCACTGCACATAATGTATTTATGCCGTCCTTGCGCATAAATACAATCATTGAGCAATTAGCAGCAATTGCTTTGATTGCCGTTCCTCTGTCAATAAACAAATTCATGTGCGAGTTCATGGTTTGAGATGTTAGAGCTTTTAATGCAGCCATCTTGACTGCATAGATTTCTGACTGGAATATAATCAGGAAATCTGCAAGATTTCTATATGCGGAGGTCCGGGCAGCAAACCGCAGCTTCTACCCCCTCTTTCATCTTTGAACCTTCAGTAGACAAGTTAAAACTACCATCCCTATAATTAAGACCCTTGAAATTCCTCACAGTGTACTTTAGTAGCGTGTTGATATAATAAAAATCTAAAAGATGTCTATCGGCTCTTGGTGGGTTAAAATTTTTTTTAATTTTTTAGCACCTCCTGAGAGATATCTCCACAAAAGCTTTTAAATGATGCCAATATTCACCTGATATGTTTTGAATTGTAATGCACAATCGTAGTTATATGTATGTATATGAAAAGTTCCGAGGGTCATGACTCGGGAAATATGTGTTGCCGCCAATTTTCCTATTTACTATTTCTTATTTGATAATTAAAATAGTCTCAAATTTCTTATGCCCCGAGTATTTTTGTGAAGGAAGTGAAAGACTGCTTCTGCCCAATGATTCTTCACCCTCGGCTTAGCTTTTTCTTAACAATGATCATGTAATCTTTGAACTCTCGGCTAAAATCTTTTTCTCAAAAAAGATTATGTAATCTTTGCACCCAAGTAAGCTGAAACCTAATATACTCATCAGTGGCCTTCTAAGCTGAGCCTTTACCGTGTATTCCCAAGATCGCCTATTGCATTTTCATTTCTCTTTGAAAAAGGAGTCAAGAGCTGACGTATGCCTCTGTCCGTCTTACCTAAAAAAGATCGAGTAGAGGAATGTACTTACGATTATGTATTATTTTCCATAAATTCTTTAACGTTCTAAAATACTTCTTACACATCAAATTGCTTTCGAAACCTTTAAACCTTCATGTACTCGTAGGTAGAGGTTTGAACGGGGGAAAATATGTATGTAATTAAAATTACACACTGATATGTATGTATGTTGTTGTACTCGTATGTTTGTCTATATGTACAGCCAATGATTGTACATGATAAACTTTAGACTAACAACGCAACATGTGTGGCACTAATATGAATTAGTTTTTTCTTCTTCTTCGTTGAATTTGCTATTTTTTAATTTTTTTTATTCTGTTTTAACTGAATTAGAAAATGTGAGAACCTTAATACTCTTGAAGACAGAAAAAAATTATAACAACAGCAGCAGAATGAAGAAAAGAAATGTTGTTAATAAACACATTGGGAGCTTGACATGCAGTACAATTCACACCACCATTGTAATGTACAGTGGGTACTGCGTAAATGAAACTTATGCAAAACAATTTGCTGATGATGCGTTGCGTCATGTTAATTTAATTGATATTCCCTCTTATTATGATTGTCGCGTCGACGTCACATCAAGTCGATCGTAAGAAAAAAGCAGCAGTTCTGAACTCGTTGTAGGCAATAATTAACTAATATTGATAGCCACTTGTCATTTTATAAGCCATAGTAGTAGTAATATCCTATCAATAATATTTAATAGTTCTCATTAACGATCCCACAATTGCCAATATATTGATGTCGACTTGCTGTGACGTCGACAACGACAATCATAATATGGGCAATTGTTTTATTGTTTTAATTTTATTTTTTGTTTAAATAAGCCAAAATTTGCATTTAGATGAGGAATTAATAAATGTCGTTCTCCCAGCAAAAATTACTTCCTTGTGTATTTTCGCATTAGTATGCAACAAACGAGCCTTTGCTGCAATAACGTAATAATTCAAAAAAGGTTGTTTTGCAGAAATTGAGTTTAAAGTTTTGACTTTACACACAACTTAATGGTAAAAGAAAATTTGGTTCTTTTCTCAAGAGTATACAAAATATTTTAATGAAACTTTTACAGAATATACAAAACGACAAGGCGAATAATTTCGTAATATAACCTTAAAAAATTCAAATTTTGAGTTATTTAATATATGCAGACACCAATAATTGGACACTGGTAAGACCTGTGGTGAACTGGACATTAATAGGGCCTTGGTTCACTTTGATGTATTGTACGACTGGAAGGGTTATCTAGTTCGCTTTTGATTTTTTAATGATATTTTTAGTTACAAAAATTTTATCATTTTCCTTGGAAAAATAGATTTTTTTATCGAAACTTTCCGACTATCTCCGAACTAAAAATTAATTTAAAAAATGTTGAGAACAGAGTTTTACAAATGTGTGGAAGTAATTCATAGTAGGTTGGTATGGCAAAATGTACTAATCGATTCTTGGAAGTAATGAAAATATCGCTTCTTGAAAAATACAATTTTTTTTTTAAATTTTTAAGTTTATAACTTTCAAGGTTCCACTGTTAAGCCATGTGTTTGGCTCTAGCTATTTACAAGTTTATATACGAGTATGTATGTACACACCTTATACTCATATTAACTAATATAATATTTAAACACTTTATGTACTAGTACATGCATACATACTACATATGTACATACATTTATTTGTGTGCAGGTTAGTCAACATGTGTGTTTGGCATGAAATACTCGGTATTAAAACCTTGAAAATACGTTTTATATTCGCTTGCGGTGTAACAAAAGACGAGGAAACATGGACTTGCAAAAATACTTACATACATACGAGTTCATAAGTTTTAGTTCTATTTCTTGGGAAAATTATTTCTTAAAAAATTTATTTATAACAGGAAATTTTTCCATAAAGTTTATGTTTAATGGCGAAAATCAAACCAAATCCACAGCCTTAAGGGCTCATTTACAGAAAAAAAGAGGGTCAAAGTACTTAGGTCAACTTGTAAAACTGTATTTTTTTTATAAAGGGTTTTCCAATAAGTACAGTTTTTCCAATAAGCAACCATTGTTCTTTGGCAGTGTTTGTCAAATCTGCATTTTTCCCCAATCATTGAAGCCAAAGCATCATGACAAGTTAGACCATGAAGCAGTACGATCAAGTAACATTACGCCTAGACCCAGTCTCTTCCATATTCAGTGAGGCATTTCAAAATAAATTTTTATGTAATTAGCAATGGAAAAACTTGGGGATACCTTCCGTAGCCGTCTTGAAATGCGGACCATGGAGTTTTACATATTTATTTATATATTTAAGACCTTGTAGTAAAATTAACGTAACTTTATATTATTCTATAAATTTAAAACCATGTTCTGGCTATCGCAAGTCGCCTGAATTTGGCAATTACCAAGCAATATTGTAATGGCAAATGCCATATTCATGCGATTTACGATTTCCCGAAAATGGGCGTATACCTCTAACTACAGAACGTACGTAACGTAGAACTTACTTTAAGGTTATTTGCTGCGAAATATGGTGAATGAACTATACTTGATCAGGTTAAATTAAAAGAAACTTTAATGGAAGGCCAAAAACTGCTGATGTGGAAATCGATTGGCAATTGAGAAAACCCAATCGATCCATCAAGTAATGACTGGTTCCCTCCAAAGTCTCCCTCACAATAGCTGGTGCATTTAAAATATTTATAAAATAATCAAATTTTCTCAAACCTTTCTTGTTATAAATGTTATGCTGCCCAATGACTCTCGGCCACAGTGGGATGTGAAATTATGAAAATCGACTTGTGTTGTTTTACATTTTAGGCGACGATTTGTAAATGCTACGCTACAAATTGTGATAGGGTAGCTATTCTATAATTTTTTTTTAAACACGAGTATTTTACCCATATTAGGAATTTCGGCTTTCAATAACAATAAACTTCAGCAATTAGACTCTATGTTCGGAAGAGAAATGCTAAGAATACTAAACAAAATCGCCAGAGTAAACGGATCCTGCCCGCCTAACGATGATTCACATTCCAAATACGATGGCACGCGACTACACGGGCACACACACACACAGTTTTTTTATTACAACATTAACTTTCTCTTATTGGAATACCCTTTATTTATAAAGAAAGATTAAAGTCATATGAGTTGAGGTCTTCTTTTACCGCCTTAAAGTTGTAATTTATTTAAGACATTTCTGTTTGTTACTTCCGGCATAGAACTGAAGAGAATAATGAAAGAGAATAAGAAAAACAAAAAAAAAATGGCAAAACTGGAGGATTGTTTGTGTTACAAGCATTTGTTAAATGTTATTGAAAACTGTATGAAAAATAATTACTTTCATAAATTAATAATTCACGTAAAAATGTAGACTGAATAATTATTTTAAAGAATTTTTTTTAAGTGTTTCTAAAAGTTACATTTAAACTATGAATTTGGTTTTAAGAAAACCAGAGACTTGAGACTTGCAAATCATTCTTGTAATTAAGTTTTGGGACACAAATATTGAAAAATACAAATGAAGAATTTCAAATTCCTCATACTGGTCTCAGAAGGACGAATATTTTGAATAAAAATATCAGAAATGTAGGTTTTACAGATCCACCATTTCCATACGGAGGTTTATATAAGAAAAATTCCGCTATAAAGGAGCAAAAATATATGCTATTGTGCAGGTATTCTGTTTAAAAATATCGGTTCTAAAATTTTTCCGCAAATTTTCTTCGTAATGACATGTTGGTTTTTTTTTGTATAGAAAAATCTTGACAATTTAGACTTGTAGTCTGAACGTCTCAGAATCTATTCCTATTAAAATACTCCGAATATTTCCGCAGAAAAGTCAAAATTACTTCACACCTTTGTTTAACGAAAACAATATAAAAATATAAAAGTAGGTAAATATATAGAAAGTTGATGTTATAGATTTAAAAAAAAATTATAAAAATGATTTTTGCAAAAAATTTCTTTTTTTTTTGGCACACTTGTGTTCTATATGTACTAAATAATTTTTCCACGCAGGATTTTTAATGAAAATTTTAGGAAACAAAATCTGAAAAGAAAACATGTATTAAACACATACTTAGACAGCTGGGGCTACACAGCTACACAGCCACACGACTACAACAAATACCGTTGGCTGCAGTCGCCGTCTGCTACTCAATTATAACGAAAACGACCGCAACATAATAAGCATCTGATATTGAAGTAATTTTCTATCATTCATTTCTCATAAATCTTTATTTACATTTTATATTTACAAAGATATTTAAATTTTTCGGATGTTTATCTATAATTAGTAGTAGTTAATTATGATTATTGTTACTTAATTATTTTGTATTTAAGATTTCCAAAGGGACGTATCAATACATATCAAACTTCTTAGTTCCTAATATTTTTAATTCTTAGCATTTGTACACATTTTTACCTGAAATACATACTATATCAATAAATAAATACTTACCAACTACAACAAACACAAACCAACACAATAACGAACAATTTAAAGAGATGAAAGTACATACATACATACATATTTCACTAGTGCGACTTTCAAACATATCACTTTTATAAAATTATAATTACCTATTCAAAATGTAAAAATGTAAAAAAAACAATCGATACATTTGCTTAGAACCTTGTGATTGTTAATAAATACATTTAGAATATTTTAATTTTGTGGTATTTTTTTTTCTGTTAAATGAAATAAAATATTTTTAAGCTTTCATTTATATCAGATTTCTTATTGTATTTGCAACACTAGATCTGTTGATTGTCACTTACGAAAATAATAATTAGCCTAAATTGGCGTCTTCATATCGTCCCTACCATGTCTAACTATCGAATGTGCAAATAGTACTTTTTCTGGATATCGTAAATGCACTTTCAATTGTAAACATAAAATCTGTGCAGCAGTAAAAGCCCAAGTTTTTACATATTTCTTATTAAGTTTTTAAACCACTCTGTTATGGAAATCAGAGTTTTCTGCTCGTATGCAAGACAGTATCAAAGTACTTGATCTAAAAAACGAATTTGGTACATTCCATAGTTGGACAAGTTTCTATTTGTACAGATCATCGCACGAGGTCACGTCACAGTTTTTGTTTACATTTTATATGTGTCAAAGTCACTTTAAATTTTTGGCCGCCATTCCTACTTTCTTTTACAGTTATTTACATTTTTAAGCGCCATTGTATTTTTGAAATCAGCAGAAGTGCAAGACCTTGTGCAGGCCTAATAGTTTTTTGAAAATAAGAAGAAATAATAATTATTGTGAACCGAAGAAAGAATATATTAAATATACTAAATTCTATATATTCTATTTTTTTTATTTTGCTTGTTTTTTCATGCTCGTTTTCTTCATTATCAACACCGCTACTATTGACAGTCGAAGAATTATTTACAAAATAATTTTTCTTAATACTCGTATTGTATTTGTTTGTAGAACTATGGCATATTTTATTTTTGACAGATTGTGATCGGCGGCAGCCTGTTGTCGTCTATGTGCTTAAGGCATTAAAAACACTAGTTTTTAAAATTTGAAAGTCTTAGATCATAAGTTTTGGGACCAAAATTTCCTATATAGACAAGTTTGTTACAAAAAAACTAATTGTTTCGCCAAACTTACTTTCTCTTTAATGTGAGCATAGAAATTCGTTTTTACATTTCAATTGCAAAATTAAAACTAATGCTGAAGCGCCTATTACCACATTGTATGTACATATATGTATATATGTATATATATATATATATATATAAGTATATGTACATATATATATATATATATGTGTATATATATATATATATATATATATATATATATATATATATATATGTATATATATATATATATATATATATATGTATATATATATATATATATATATATATATATATATATATGTATATATATATATATATATATATATATATATATATATATATATATATATATATACATATATATATATGTATGTATGTATATATATATATATACATATACATATATATATATATATATATATATACATATATATATATATATATATATATATATATATATATATATATATATATATATATATGTATATATATACATATATGAAAGAAAAAGTTTTTTTAATTGTTATACATACATAAATAATGAAATTTCTTGCTATTGCCGTGGCTCGTTTATTCAAAAATATTTGGCATTTTTTTGTTTGTTTTGAAATTATTGCAAAATTACTTATTGACATACTTTTTTAAAGTTTTTTAAAGCACTTTTAAAATTTGTCTAATGCAAAATCAATTGAATTTACATGTGTATGTATGCACATAAATACATATGTATATAAGTATGTATACATACTTATATTTATATACGACCATACAAAATCATTATTTTTTTTTTTACAACTAACAAAAATTATGTGAAGGTGGCTTTTTGAAGGTAAAAGAAAAAAATGACAATTCAAACAATTATGGTGGGTGTATAATTATTTGAAATTGGTGATTTATGTTAAAAACATTCACACATACATATGTATGTACATGCTGGTATATATAGAAAGTTATATGAGTCAAGAATTATTCATTATACTTTCTTTCTTTTCTTAATGTGCACTATTTGTAAAGGGCTGAAAAGACTAATGAGACAGACATATGTATGTACATACATATGTACATACATAAAGTCGAATATATACACATATGAAATATTATAAATTTAAATATATTTAAAAGAAAATACTAAATATGTATATGTTTATTGGTGGCGCGCTGCTTAGGAGAACTCATTAATTATACAAAATATCAAATAATTTCTCTTATTTTTAAGCAAAAAAAATTTACTTTTTTGCAGTTAAATTTTCCAGAGGTTTACATATAAAGATTCTAAACACAATTGAAAACTTATGCTTGTGGTTCTTTATTCCACGTGAAAATAATCCACTCAAAATCGCCTGAGTATATTTTTGTAAACTAATGTTTATAACAATGATGATTTGGCTATTCCGAATGCTTGAGGTGGTGGTAAATAAATTTTTCACAAATAATTTTTATTTTTATTACTGTTTTCAGTTGTTTTCTTTAACTAAATAGAACTTTTAATTAGTTTTTATTATGTTTTTTTATACTCCTATAAAAATAACTGTGAACAAATGTTTTTTTATTATTATTTTTTTTTTTTTGTGAAATTAAGAGATAAAATTTACCAAAAAAAAATCACCTTGAAAGTTAGTGGTTAATTTCTATTGAAAACCCCGAATTTACTCTCCACTCTTTTCTTCTCTTTGCTCACTAAGAAGTATTTAAAACTCTTATTTCACAATTTTATTGATGAAGGTCAGGAATGGAAAAGTCTATACGATCACCGTATAAGAGATGGCTACTCCCTTCTTAATTTAATATTCTGAAGGCAGCTTTAGTGATTCACAAAAATTTTAATATTCCGTATTTTCTCGTTTTAACCTTCTTCGCAAAAATGTGGGTGTTAAAAGATCTTTTACTTATTTCTATTTCGATCGATAGATAGGGAAAGTTAATAGGGAGTGTTTTTAGATATGGCTCCAGAACGTCATTTCTGGAGCCATAAGCAAATAAATAAACAATATTATATGACCCTGTTCGATTCCAAAAAGAGAAATTCAGCTAAATGTAAACATTTTTAAGTATGTATGTATGTTTATCTTGTAGTTTTTATTTTATTTAGTTTTTTACATGTATTTTTTTAATAACATCATATATGAAATTAATATACTGTGTATGATTTAAAAAACATCAAAGAAGCCATTATTTTTTGTTTAGATGCTCGATGTGATCCATTCAATAAGCAAAACAAATCTAAAAGATTTTTAGTTAATAAAAAATATATGTAAGTACATTGATGCTCGGTAGGTGAAAAAAGTATTGATTCCTAAGAAAAAAATGTTCCATAAATTATTCTCTTGTAACAAATAATTTGATATAAATTTTATCGTAGAATGTATAGAATATTTACACGCTTAAGTTTTTCAATGCCATGTACATATTTATTATTTGATTTAACTGTCTGATTTTATAAAAATTTTAGAACATCCATAAACAATGAAAATTGTTTTTTAACGAAATTTACGAAATTTTCTTTAAATTAAATTTATTTCTCACCAATTTAGATTTTGAGAAAAAAATGTTTAAATTAATAACAAATGAAATTTCTTACTTATTGAAAAAATTTTCTAATTGTTAATACAATTACAAGTCAAACACCAAAAAGGAACACCCTAAAAAGTCCATAAAGACGCGTTTATGGTTGTTTGTAAAACTTCTTAAATAATTTATCCCTCTTAACAAATAAAATAACTATAAAAGCAGAAATAAAATAGAAAAGGAAATAACAAAAAAAAAAAATATCGATTTCTTTGGTGGCATTTGTTTCTTTTTTTCAACTCTGGAGTGCGCATGCTTTTGCATGCATTGCAGAAACTTTGGAAAAAATGTTAACCTAGGCAAATGAATGTTTACATACTTATGTACATAAGTATGTATGTGTGTGTGCATGAATGTATATTTGCAAACATGAATAGCCATGATGCAATGCTTGCAAAAACATGTATGAATGAATCAACAAACACAAACAAAAATTTACACATGTACATATGTACTTATGTATGTAAGTATGTATAAAGTAAAAGGATAACATTCTCATAAATACATACAGTTTGTCAAGAAATTGTTTTGACAGTGTGCAAATAGTTTTTATTTTGACTTTCATCATTAAAAAACAAAACGTGTTTTAACTCTTTTACCATTTTTTTTTATAATCTAATTTTAGCTATATGTTAACTAACAAATAACGGCAAGGAGAACAAAATAAAAACTTAAGATTAAGAAATAAGATAAAAAATTAAAAGAAACTCAAGAATGTTGTTGTCAAGAAAATGTTTTTACATACTAATATAATATGAAAAAATGAATTGGATCTTTAAATTTAGGATTATCAATATTTTGTGTGGCCACCATTGGCATCAATCAGGGCTTGCAGGCGCCGTTTCTTTGAAAAAAAATAAATTTTTGTACATATTCTGTTGGTTTTTTATTCCATTCTTCAAAAATTACAGCTTTTATCTCACTTTGGTTTCTGGGACGCCTTTTGGCAGTATTTTTCTTTAGACAAGACCATAAATTTTCAATTGGGTTTAAATCTGGACTCTGAGCAGGTGTATCGAGTACCTTACCGCAGTTGTAGAGAAGCCACGTCCTTACCAAAAGAGCCTTATGTTTAGGGTCATTATCCTGATAAAATTTTAAATTCGGCTTTCTATCAGAATAAAACCCAAATTTAGTCGCGGTGTTAACTAGATGACGCTTTAATATACCCAGGTATTGATTAGCATCCATAGTGTTCTCAATAAAACAAAGATCTCCAACTCCCTTACTAGAAATGCACCCCCAAACCATTACTGAAAGTTTTCCAAATTTTACAGTTGGAATTATGTTTCGACTTTCCAATGCTTTCAAAGGTTTTCTCCATACTCTATTAGGACCATCATTGTAGAAAAGCATTATTTTGGTCTCATCACAAAATATAACGTCATCCCAGTAGTCGTCAGGCTTGGAAATATGTGTTACAGCAAAAGACAATCGTCTTTCTTTATGTTGCATTGTAAGCAGTGTTTTTTTTTCGTGCCAGTCTGGATGAATAGTCGTTCTTTTTCAAAACTTGTCATACCGTTTCGTGAGAGACTGTCACGCCACACTCTTCTTTAAGTTCACATGCAAGCGTTCGTATGGATACCAACAGGTTTTCCTTTCTTCTTAAAAGACGTTCTGTTCTCTCCGAAATTTTACGTGGACGCCCAGTTGGAAGCTTTAACGTTAGACTATTTTCTTTTTCAGCGCGATTTAAAATATTGTACACTTTGCCTAGTTATTGAAAACATTTTAGACAACTCTTGGACCGTTTTCCCGATCGCGTGGTTATAGTAAACTAACTGAATTACACCGGTCGACGTTCTTTTGCCAGGCATTTTAAATCCTCGTAAAATTATCGTCTTCAGTTATAAAAAAAACAAAACTATAATTAAATCATTATCAATGATCACTTGACTAACGAAAAAAATTGTAGTTTGAACAGTAAAAACTAACGGTATAAAAAAACACACACACAAAAAGAAATTGTAAAAACATTTTCTTGACAACAAAATTTTTGTATTTATTTTGTTTTTCTTCTATTTTTTTGTTATTATTCTCTATTTTCTCTTTCTTTTGCTCCTGTTTGTTAACTAATATATAGATAAAACAGAATTGAAAAGAAAAAATTGTTAAACTACAAAGGAAAACTATTTTTTGCATTATTAAAGTCAAAACAATAATTTTTTTCACTATGTCAAAACAATTTCTTGACAAACTGTACATATGCATGTGTTTGCATGTGTTTCTACGTTAAATATACGTATGTATGTACATAAGTATATGTACATACATACATATGCACAACTTTACCCAGCCAGCAATTTTGGACAGATTAATAAAATACATACTTATGTATGTACATATGTACATAAGTATGTAGTTTTCAAACCACGTGCAAATGAGAATATGGTTAAGGAAACGCTTTGAAACAATATCTGTTTTGCCAATTCAATAAACAATGCATAACCGTTGCGATAATCGTAATACTTACTTCGCCACCTTCACTATCACGCATTTTTCACTAAACGAATCAATCGTTTCGACAACTAGAAAAAAAATTATTCTTATATGCAGAGTAGAAACATGGTTGATACAATCACAATCGCAAACTATCATTAATTTTTCCCCTAATGATTATATCAAATATATTATTATGTTCATCAGAAATATTAGAATAATAAAAGAAATAGAAATATTTTCATATGTTTTATATATGTACATAGTATAAAATACATTTAAATAAGTACATATGTACATACATACTTATGTATGGACATGCATTCGATAAATATCTGAAATATATGTATGTATATTTATATTTTTGTTCATTTACTTATTTTTGTCTACATATTTTATTCTGGAATTTCACTTCAAATAATTTTTTTTGTGATAACTGACACTTTTTAATATAAATTAAAATTAAAATGACTTTTTTATTGAAATTCTTACATTGTTGCAACATACATTTTATTTCTTGCAGTATTGTTGAACAATCATATTGAAAAAGAAAACGTTTGTACTTATGTGTAAACTCAGTTTTAAAAAGAATATCTTTTTGAAGCAATTATAGATCGCAGAAATGTACACAAGACAAAATAATCGTAATGATCATTTATCAATTATATATATGTACATATGTACATACTTATGTATGTATATTTTCTTTGAGTATGTACATATTTCAAAAATGTCACCATTTAGATTGATAAAGTGTTCTTTAGACGTGGGTGGAGGTCGTTGCAATTGGTTAAAAATCAATTTCTCCTTTAATGCAACATCGTCATATCTCACAAAAAGTCGATTAAAGTAAAAGTCGTAAAATACTAATAAAGTTTTTTTTTTCAATTTTTAGCTTCTATATCGTAACTCCGGCTAAGCGTCTGATATGTGATTTCAATTTTTTTCTATGTATGTATAAAGAGGACATTTAGAAACACCTTTTCTTAAGGAACTTTAAAATTTTTAATTTATAGTTGTGACTATGTTGCATTAAAGGTATTTGCATAAAGTATTTTAGATGTAAATATTTTCAGGAATGTTTAATGAGTTTTTATTTTTTGTCTTATTAAACAAGAATATGTCCCAAAATGGGAATCGTGTTAGGCCGAGGTCGTGTTGAAAGAAGCTGTATTAATTTTATCGCCACAAGAACTCGCTATAAGCGTAAGTCTATAAGAATATGTTTTTTAACTAAGACAAAAATTAATGCTGAAAATAAAATTTTTTAAGGAATTGATTCAACTGGTATATATTTTTTTAACTTCTATTTTAAAATTTAATAGGAAATTAAACTTCACTGACGATTTGGTTGGCACATGTATTTTGCAAAAAACTCTAATTGTTTTTAACAATTAATTATGGAGAATATCCCAAATAATAAAGTAGTTAGAAGTATTATTGAAAATCTTTTAAAAAAATTAAGCTTTTTGGATAAATCGTAGGACATGAAATATACAAAAAGCTTATCAGAAACTTAACATCTATCGTGCGGCACATATATTTCAAAAAATATATATTCGCACTTATTTTACAATGCAGTTAAGTAATCGGGAGGGGCACTGTGATGCAGTATATTAGCGTAGAAGAGTATCAATCAAGAGTATCAAAAACCGGTACTGTTCAGTGATCAGTGCAATTATGGCCGCTTCTTCACTTCAACAGTCCAACAACAATTAAACAAATTTTAAGAATCTTACTATAAAAGCTTTCAAGACATAGGATAATAAAACTTACACTGCAGAGATGGTCTCCTCCCATCGTCCCTTCCAAATTGTTGTATTGTCATGTAAACCATATTGGAAGTGGGTTAAAATTGGCTTTCAAAAATGCCACATAAATCAAATACAATATGAGAATTTCAATATTGCATATGAATTACAACAAATACATAATCATAGTAGGTTTAGAATGTTTCTATACAAACCAACACAAAAAACAATTTACTCAACGTGAGTCTATTTTATTTTTCTCTCAACACCCATACAATTAAACCCATAAACATCCCAGGTTGAATGTTTTCAAACTGCTTAAACTTCACTGACGATTTGGTTTTAGCAACCAATGAAATGTCGGCATATGAAGAGCTAAAGCCACAACAAACTTTTGATTTTTCTATGCATGATTTTGCAATTTTATCTAAACCATATACTTATGTATAACCCAAAAAAAAATGTGTTTTAGCCTTGTTTTAATTTTTTCTTATCTTTTATTGACACAACTGCACGAAGCAAATTTTATTTCGGTCTAATATGGGGTGGCAATTTAATTATTTGTTTGATTTTGCTCTGGTTTTGACAGCTTTTCTTAATTTTTCATAAACATATCTAAACCGGTTAATTTTAAAAGCAACAAAATAACAGTTCTTTTTCTGGATTTGGAATTTATTAAAGAATTTTGGGGGAATTTTTTCCCCTTAAAATTAAAATTCATGCTATTTAATTGTAGTTTTACATTTTTACATCAAGGCTAAAATGAAATTAATAAATAAATAAATATTCAAATTGCCACCCAACATTAGGCCGCAGAAAGAAAGTGTTTCGTATACTTCTACTAATAAAAGATAAGAAGAAAAAAAACAAGGCTAAAACACATTTTTTCCAATGTAATATATGGCCTTGTACTTAATCACGCTGGACAAATATTTAAAAGGGTATTATCTAAAGCACTGTTTTCAGAAGTACAGAGGCAAATTACGGCATTCGATCAAAATTATTGTATAGATTCTATAAAAAAAAATTGAGTTCGTATTTAGATTCTACTTTAATACGAAATTCAGTATTTCAGTGTTTTTTTATACGAATCTTATTTGGTACTAAAATAGCCAAAGTTGTTTATTTAACGTCTGTTTAAGTTAATACATTTGTGCAGCCATGTACAAATTTTTCTTACATTAAACAAAAATTACCTTTAATATGTAGTTTCATTACAAATAAAATTAATAAAATATTTTCAAGCTTTTTGGTCCTTTCAAATGTTTGTTTTAAAAATTTTATTCTGTCTTTAAATGAGAATCGTTTTCTACAATATTTCTTTGTTCACTCGTACATTAAGCACCTGTTTTTGAAAAACTATGAACGATTTTTTTTAAGCTTTCAGACCACTTAAAAATAAGGGTTTAATTTATGACTGATGAACTGTGATTAAGCATACGATGGTGAGTGTTTTCAAACTGCTTAAAGTTCACTGACGATTTGTTTTAGCGACCAATTAAATGTCGGCATATGAACAGCAAAAGCCACAACAAACAATAATAATAAATATTTCAATTTAGTTATTAGAGGAAAAAAATATTTACTCCGATTATAGTGAACTTCATCTATAAAGAATAAAATTGTCCAGTCCCTGTTCTAGTTCCGAACTCTATAGCAAATGCAAAAATACACCCACAATGCAATTTTAATTGAATTGCGGTAGGTTCTTTATTTGTTATTAAAAATGCTTGCTGGGTAATTGCATAACTAACACACACTGATGAATGCATACGGCTGAGTATTACATCAGTTTCTCAAACTTTAGTCCTGTATTTTTGCATATTTTTTATTCTACTTTTATTTTATTATTATTATTATATTTTGCTATTGCCCTTCTATATATATATATATATATATATATATACATATATATGTATATATGTATGCTTGTATTTATGTATGTATGTACGTAGGTATGCACATACATAGTACATATTTTTAAAAACAATAGGTTACCAGCATAAATTAAAAGCATGCAAATGACGAAGTACGAGTGAATGCATAAAGAAAGGCAAAGCACTCTATTACACACGGTCATAAAGCATACAAACTTCCACACATACATATGTACATACCTATGTACATGTGGATATATTTGTACAAACATATATGTATGTACATATGTATGTGTACGTATGTTTGCATTTGGTTTTGTATTTATTTATTTGCTTTAAATTAAACTAGTACAATTAATTGGGTGGGTTTTCGGAAAATCAACTTGCAGAAAAAAACAGTGGAAAGAAAAATGCGAAAAACAACAACCGCTTTGACTTGCATTGTATTTTTATGTACATTTGATTTAAGTATATATGTATGTATGTACTTATATGCATGTGTACGTACTTACATATGTACTTACTTATATAGTAACTGCTTTATTATGTCTATCACTATGTACATACATACATACATACATACATATCTAAATATGGGTATAAAATGTGCATTTTATGTGCATACGCAAGCATGTACTCGTACATATGTACATATGTATGTAAGCATGTACATACATTTGTATGTATGTATGTAAGTATATAAGTATGTATGTATGACAACGTTCGTGTAAGAGCAAGTTTCTCTTCTTAAAACCTTGTTATTGACTTGATTTGACATTCAAGCCATCATGTTGTTGTTTAAAACAACATCAACTTTAATAACAACAACAACAACAAAAAAGAAAATAGGCAACATAGTCTAGGTATAATAAATGGTTTTGCTTATACTATGCTTCTTTTTTTTGCAATTTACTTGTCGTCGTTCATGGGGCATGAGATCAGTAGTAGTTAAAAATTTGCTATTGTTGTTGCTTCAGCTAGCGTTGCATTCTGCAAGTAGTGAAACTTACAGACCCACAACTCAACAAACATTCCCCACATAAACAAAACAAATCGTTACAATCATACAAACTCGTATTTTTTTTTTTTTTTTTTTGCAAGAGAGATAATGATGGCTAAATATATAATGTTACCAAACGGCAAACACCAGAAACTTGATTTCTTTTATCTTCTTTTCTTATTTGTTTCTTTGCTTATTTAGTGCATGTGTGTATATACATATGTAAGTATGTATGTGTATTTGTTTATTATTATTATTTTTAATATCGGTTTGTGTTGCAAAGAGAAAGTTGTTGGTTGGTTGGTTGCAGTCGAGTGCATAAATTTGTTCAGCAACATTAAAAATCATTCATAGTTTCGAGAGTGAGAAAATGCATATTTTTCGCATTTTTTTCTGTAGAAATTAAAATGAAAAAAGTTCCCATCATCGTCAGCCTCTTCTTTGCCATCATCATTATCACCATCACCATCTCCAACCACTACTGTCTAACATTTATGGTTTTAGAAAATTCATGTTTAAGCCTTATATTTACAATTTGGTTAAAAGAAAGAAAAATTAATAATAAACATCACTGCAGCAGCAACAGCAAAAACAATTTTATTATTATTATGAAAATTGTTTTGTTGCTATTTTCCTTATATTAATGTGAAACTAGGCAACATTGCAAATGAGCACATAGAAAATGCTTTTCTTGTTTTTTAAATAAAATTCTCATTCAATGTGTGCTTTACTGCTGCTTTCCATTTTCTTTAAAACATTCTCTTGTTGTTGGTATTTTTCTATTGCATGCTATATTGTTATTGTTGTTCTCGTTGTTGCTGCCGCTGATGGGTGTTTTCCCAGCATACCCTACATGTTTAAGATACACATTAAATTATGTACATACATATGTATGTACATACATACATACGTTCATTATTATCATAAAAATAAATTAATTCAGATTCCAAGTCCAAAAGAAACAATTTTGTATAACAGTGGACTTCGGATATAACAAACTGCACGTGGGCGCGTTATTTAGTGCGTTATGACGGTATTAAATATTTTTCCGTTCAATGAATAAAATCAGGTAATATTGCTTTAGAATATATTTGTTCATAGAAATTTATCACTATCACCAGTGGGTGAATAGACGTTTCGGCGATGTAAACTAATACTTGACTCAGATGTTGTCAGGTCATGGATACTTCCGAAAATATCTCCACAAAATGAAGAAATGTGACAATTCGTTTTGCTTGTACGAAAACGGAGATGTTGTGGATGATGCTGAGCACACTTTTTTCAAGTGTTCCCGATCGACAGTACACCGTGAAGAGTTGGAAGCCGTTACAGGACCACTCATGGTGGAGAACATTGTGGATAATATGATATCTGATGCGACCAAATGGCGAGCAGTCGCGAAGTACTGCGAAACAATATTAAGGCCGAAGAAGCCTTTCTTAGACGCTGCAGGATGACTGAAAAATGCGTCTATGTAGACGACAGCCTAAAAGTAGGCTACATTAAACAGGGTGGCTGATATCCAGCCATTGGGAAACCACTTCGAAGTAATGCTAACGCGGTCCCGGAGTGGGGATTATTTCCCGGAGAAAGGAGGTTTTTTAGTCGGTATACCTATAAGGGGAGCCCGACATATCACAGATGGGAACAACCCACTGTGAATGTAGTAATGCATTTTTACCTCCTTGAAAAAAAAAAAGAATCACTATCACCATTATCGATTCCTATAGTATACCTGATTATACTCATATCTAAGTATGTAAATTCATATTAATATGTCTGGTCCGAGCTTGTGTACTGAATTTGTGAATTCAGATTAATAATTTTTTGAAATATTTTTTTTATAAGGAAGAAGTAAGTAGCAGTCAACTGCACTAACAGAACGGAACAGTACTGTTTTCAACGGTGGTCACGCCATCACCATCAGCGTTCATGTACATACATATATTTGGTTTTTTGTTCACCTTTTTAGGTGAATGTTAGTATTGAGGAATATCAATTATTTAACATATTTTTGCATAAAAAAACATTAACTGGTGGTATTTTTAAATATTGACCACCAGTCAATATCATAATTCGGTAAAATCAGTCGATTTACATTCCAACAACGTTAGGAAATCGAATTTGGCCGAAATTTTATCTTCTCTGAGGAGGCTTATTTTCATTCAAGGATCAACGAAACTTTCAGCAAATAATTAGTTATTTTGACGGTATAAAATATCAGCTAAAAATAGCGATTTTCTTAAAATTTTTAACCGTTTTTTATTGGGACATTAAAAACAGTTCGTTATTAGCGAAAGTTTGCTATAAACGAAGGAAAGTTACAAGCGAATTCCACTGTACCTATTGATACCTAGTATGTATAGATGAATGCACGTATGTACATATATGTGCTTATATGCATGCAAGTACATAATTTATTCATTATTTGCAAAGTACGAAATCATTGTGTGACTCTGGCTGAACTTTTACATTGTATTCATTTTTAGATTTACGACAATGAACCTTAATTACTTGTTTGTGTTGTAATGAAGGTGCAACAATAAGTTTAAAAATATATATTCTCTGTTTGGGCGTGGCAGTGCCCACTTTCGTAAACAAAAAGTATCAATAGTGCTACTCTGCAACTGGGTCTGTAAAGTTAAAGAAAATTATTTAAGTAGAAATATTTGAAACACTGTTCTAATCCTGATGTATTGCGCATTCTTTTATGGAAAAAAAGTGTAACATTTTTTGCCCATCCAAGGAGAGAAAAAGTAATTTGGCATTGTTTAATAAAAGCAGACTCACAAGAAAAGAGTACGTCCATCCTTGGAGGGAGTTAAACAATCTAAATTAGAGAGTTAAATTAACTTTTTTCTTATAAATTGGTTAATAAAATGTTACACTTTTTATCCAGAAAAGAATTCGCCAATAAACTCAATTTGCCTAATAAATACAGTATTGGAAGGAATTATAGGAGCAGACATTATTTCTATTGTTTATCTTTTATATATTAGATTAATACAAATTAAAATAAACATTGTCTTGCAGTCAAATTTAAAATCTTCTACGAATTAAGATTTGGAACAAAACCACGCAAAGAAATAATGTTATACGATCATGTTTTCCACGTCTGGCGTTTATTCAGTTCTCTGAATATACGAGTAGTAGAAAATTACCCCTTTAGACTATTTGGTTGTCCTTTTAAGCAAAATACTTCAATTTGCTGAGGGGAAAATGTAGTTCAAAGGGGATCTTATGCAGGATAACGATCCTAAGTCGTCTGCTAGATACACACATTCATATATGAAATCATAAGAATCAAGTTACATTTATCATTAAAATTTAAAATCAGTCTTAAGCTCAGAAAACTTGGCGTTCCTTTTTTGTAAGTAATGAAACAATATTAGAACTTGATACTAATATATAACAATTACAATTCAGGATTTTTTTTCCAACGCTTATTGATTTTTAAAATCTGTAAAAAATTTTCACACTATTATTTTTTCTAACACCAATTGTTACAACTATCCCAGTAAATTCCGCCAACAAAATTACTCTTGTTTTTATATTTTTGTACTTGTAGTACCCCTGCCGGTACCTTATTAATTTACCTTGATACAACTACATTTAGTATTTTTCAGTAAAAGAGTGCTTTCAATTCACTTGTTTTCTAAATTGCGTTATTTCGTCTACACAAAAACAAAATGAGTTTAAGTCTAAATGTACTAAAATTACTGAAAGCAAGACGAAAATTGAAAAAATCACTTTTATATTACTAAAGAAAAAAAATTAGCACAAAGAAAAAATATTGCTGATCCTACAGTCCATCTCTGGCAACTTCTCCCTAATATAAGCTCGATTTGAAAATATTAATTTTAATTAAAAAAAAAACTGCTTTCAAAAATTTTTCTCAATAATATTCCTCTAATTAGTTTATCCAGTTTACCTTAATTGAGAAGTTTGAAAATAGTACAAGAAAAAGGCCGAATTTCAAGAATCGATTTGACAAGAACATTAAGAGTTATTTAAAAAAAAATTAACTGTTTTCGAAAAGTTTCGAAAATGATTTCTCTTTCGAATTAAAATTATGATTTTCATGGCAGTGTTTTCATGTTCTTAAAAGGTACCGAATCTAAAAATCGATTTGACAAGAATTGTTTTAAATTTAAAAAACTTTTTTTTTTATAAAATTTGCATCACTTGTAGCAGTTTTTTTCGTATGTCAGAGAGAGAGAGAGAGAGAGAGACCGAATGTTAAAATCGAATTGACAAAAATTGTTCGAAGTTTGAAAAAAACTTTTTTTTCGAAACTTTCGACAACATTATCCCTGCAGCGAATCGATTAATTTTAATGATTTTTTTTACCAATTAACGCTGTTAAGTCCATCGGATGATTAGGCTTTGGATGCGATTGCCACAGTATTTTAAAATCTGTTTAAAAAATGTATAAAAATAATGTTTTTACGAGTCGAAATCTACCACGTTGAATCGATTCATATCCACTTGACATTTTTAGAATATTGCAAATTTTTGCTTCCACCATTTCAGCCCGTTCAAAAGTTATGAGAAACGCATACATACATACGGCCAAACGGGCATCATGTCAAAAAATATTCAAAATTGCTAACAAGAACCTCAAAAGTTTTAAATCTGTTGAAAACTTGATTTTCAAAATTCCCAGTTTTATTATGACAGCGGGTCATTGAGTAGAAGTGTCCAAATTGCTACTTTTTAAATGCGATGTGCGACAATTGGACTCAAAAGATAATGACGCAAAAGGGAAAAGTACTTCATTATAAATATGTTTTTGTTGCTGTTTTACTACCATAATGTGGTACATGCGGACGTGCGTACATTCTTATTTTATTGGAAAAAATATAGACTGCGTAAAATTACTTAATACCTTCTAAGTTCTCTAAACACAACTCTTTTTTTGTTATTGTTGTTGTTGCTATTGTTGCTGCCATTGTTGCTATTGCTATTTTATTCACTTTTTGCTGCATGTTGCAAGTTAAGGAATGGAAAGTGGCATAATGCCATGTAAATGGAAAAACGTGCTTAAGCCAAGTTTTTCCATTACATACATACATAGTTTTATTTATTTATTTATTTTTGTTTGTGTTTTTGTATATGTATGTGCTTATATCAACATTATATACATGCATATATGTATCAAGTATATACATGGATACTTATATGTATATTATTTTTTTATAGAATGGGCGAGCGGGTGTCATAGTGGTTGCTCGCCTGTTTGGTGGGTTTGTTGGTCTTTCGGTCGTACTTTTAGAGCAAAAAGAAGAATAAATATAAAGAGTTGAAAAAAAGAAGGCAGAAAAGAAAACAAAAGGAAAAATAAAACACAAAATGTACGTCAATAAACTTTTGCATAACTATGCAACAATGCACGTGCACATTTTTGTATTTAATATATAAAAATAAAATCCCAAACAGTCATAGTCAAGCCAACAGAGGTGAAGGGCAAACATACATACATACTTACATATACAAAGTGAATCTATAAAAGTATACTTGGTATACATATGCATGTATACGAAAAATAAAAATTACTTTTTTCTTTCATAGTGGAAAATGTAACTAAAGTAGATGATGGCATATAATAATCCCAACTAAGGCTGTTTTGTTGGCTGCCTCACCGACTGGCTGCATGGCTGACATTTGCACGAGAGTAGTTTGCCTTCAAGTGCAACAACCACCGCGCTGACTATAGACACACAAACAAACTCTATGAAATTAGTATTGCGTGTATGTGTGTGTGTGTGTGTCTATAATCTATGGATGTACACATGTATCAGCTCTTGTCTCAGTGGCAGCATGATACGAATAAGTATATTTATAGATGTGAATGCAGTTCAAGTGCACATATGTATATATACATATATATATATATATATATATATATATATATATATATATATATATATATATATATATATATATATATATATATGCGTGTGTGTGTATGTATGTATGTACTTATATATACTAGACACTCACTAGAAGACACAACATACCTTTGATAATAAGTATACTAGATGCATCCATTTATATATTTCTATATGAGAGTGAGCAAGCGAAAATGTATATATGCATGGATGTGTGTGTGTATACATATATTCTAGATGTAACATTTATCTAGTCACTCTTCATAGTAATACATATTATGTGTCATTGTATGAGTACAAGTATTTACAAATCTATGCGTTTGTTTCTTTTACGGGTATCATTTTGTGTACTTTTGGCTTTAGTAAAGTGTATCAGCTCATGAAAAACAATCCGAAAGAATTACAAAAAAGGAGGAAAATTTTTCATTTTTTAATTCATATTTTTCTCTATTTATTTGTAGTTGGTATGGCTTTACATCGTTGTTGTTTGTTGTTCTTTTTAATGATGGGAAAAGTGGGTAGAAAATCAAAAGGGAAACAGTTCTGCTACCTAAAGAATTGATATTTAATGCACTTGTCGCCGCTTTTATATGATTTGTTTTGAGATTAAAAACTTACTTATCTTGAAAAAAGAAATGGCAACAATATTATTATTATTATTATTATAATTTTTTTTAAGAAAATGTAAAGAAGTAAACTTGAAAGAATATTTACAGTAGAAAGACAGATTGACAAACCACACCCTATAATATTGTTGAAGGAAAGTGGGCTAGAAATACAAGTGCAAATGCAGATGCAGAACAAAATATAAGTAATGAACTAAAATTTAGGAGTTGTTATCATATTTGAGTACGAAATGTCTGTTGTATGATGGCCAACACAATTTCTACTGTGACTCATTAAAAAAGTTTATTCGCTGCTGATATACATATGTACATATAAAAAATTATGTTTGACTTTGCAATCCATCTCTGAATTTTTTCACTATTATCAATTTTTTGATAGCGTTATCTTTCAAACCAATTAAGAGATTTAAGAAAAATTCGAAAAAAGCGGTCGACCTTAGGAAATCTATTCGCGAGAATATCCGAATATTTTTTCACAACATAATAATTTTTTTCAAATTTTTCCACAGTTGTATTTTTCAAACAAATCAAACAATCGATTTTAATGAAATTTACGCCAATTGACTATTTCCTTGGGTTATTACTTACATACAATATTATGGGTTCGATGAAAGTGTTGGTTTAAAACATAAGTATTTGAAAAAAAAACACTTCGAAAAATCTGACGATCTATTACGCACCACATCTTGGTAAAAACAAAATGTTTGTTCAGATTATTACCTGTTTTTTATTATCTTCTTTTCAAATAATATACCTACAATGTCAAAGAAAAAGTCAAGGGGTTTCAGAACAATATTAAGAATACACCTATCCCCAATTTACATACTCCTCGTTTAACACGTTTTAGATTTTAGACGGTTTTTAGCTGCACTCGAATTTATTTCCACTTTATTATAATTCTGGTAACACTTAAGATGTAAGTATATATAATTAATAAATATTATGTATGTATGATTTGTAATCGTTTTATTTCTGTTTCAAGGGTGAAATACATATGTAATTGATTGAATTACGATGATTACTAATTGATTACGATTACAGTTAATCTACAAATAATTGCGATTACTTAGGATTATAATAAAATAGTCAAAAGGAATCAAAGAATGGTCCCACTTCTTTTGTGATTATTATTGATTATTTAAGAAAACTTTTTGTTTGCATTTACTAGCGATTTATTTTAAACAATTGTCCTTATATCTTAATTTGTCTAAAAATTTACATATCTCGTTTGAATATGTTCATATTTTCGATTGGGAAAAATTTTAATTAAACCAGTACTGTTTTCCTTCGAGGGATCAGAGAAAATGTTCAAATAATCGAGAGAACATGACAAAATTCGAACTAACAACAGTGTGCTTCTAATTTCTGATTGTTTATTTTAAAACTTCCTAGACTAGTAGCTACTGCTAGTAGCTAGGTTGCTAGTCCGAAGGTTGTGGGTTCGATTCCTGCCGAAGACTCTGGGGACATGTGCAGACAAGCCAAGTTACTTTGCAGTTTATACATGTTAATTATAAAAAAAGCACAATCACAATACCAGTTCAAATAATAGAATCAAAAAGGCAAAACTACAAATTATAACATGAGCCAGATGCCTTTCCAAATTAGGGAATATTTTTCAAAGGACCTGGAAAAGTCCTCAAATTATCGAGAGATTAAAATTAACGATTTTTATCGAGAGTTGAGTGCTTATGGTATATTAATTAACTAAATCAAAACTAGATGTTTAAATTTGTACAAAAGAGTATCATCACAAAAAATATTCTATAATTTTAAATAAACGCTGTCGCATATGCTTACGAAAGTTAAACTTCAATTTCTTCCCGCACGCTGTTAATTTGTTGAAATTTATCTTAAATTTATTTATTTTATTTCCATATTACTTATGCATGTTTTATTGAATTCTGGAAGTATTTAAGCAATAAAGTTTACAATTTGACTTGAAACTACTCGTACGTTATTTTTTAATATATTTAATTTTTAGGAGAATCTTTTTAAAGTTTTCAGGAGTAAAATCCTAAAGCATATTTCTGGTTACCCTAATAATGACAACAACAACAAAACAAAAAACTAAATACCACCGCAAGAGATTTGTTTGCATATGAAAGAAATTAAGAAGAATTCACAAAGTTAACGGTAATAAAGTTGATAAATAATATACAGAGATGGACAATATCGTCATCATTATATTTAGTTGTTTGCTTTGACTGAGAGAATGCAAATTCAGAAAATAGTCGGACGAAAAATATTCATGGGTACAATAACACAAATATTTTAATTTAATTAAAAAAAATCTTATAAATTATGTGCCGGTTAAGAAAAAACAACTAAATTCAAATAGCCTTTAATTTTTTATGGACTATTGTCCATCCTTGATAACGGCATTCAATGCAAAAGTAAATAATCGAAAATAATCATGAAAATAATCGATTTAGTTTTTGATTACATTCTATCCTTTTTCATTATTATTTTTTTGTTTTTGCAATTAAAAGAAATTCCGATAATTTTAGATTGTCTGTAATCGTCATTAATTATTAATCATAAATTCTTAACCAGAGAATTGTATAACTATTACGATTCTTTTTTTAAGGTACATACATACATATGTATATACATATGTATGTAATTTAATTGATTAGTAATCGTACATGCTTTAATAAATATACATATGTACATAGAAAGAAAATTTGAATTCATGCATTTTAATGTTCAAGGCAAACTGTTACGTGTCTATGAATCAAATTACTTTTAAGCAACAGAACGAATTTCATTTCATTGTTTACATATGTACATACTTATGTACATATGTATGTATGTACATACATACATATTTTAAACTTTTTATTTATCGTTAATTCATATTCGTTTTCGTTTAACACGGTTTTTTCTATTTGAAAACTATTTTCTTTCGGGTTGCACGGTCTTGAGAAGAACCTGTATCTTCCGTGTAAAGCGGGGCATTTTTGAATAAAAAATTTAAAGTTTTCTTTATAATTTTAATAAAAAAAAAATTATTTATGGCGGTAATTTGAAAGAAATAACTTCCTCGAAGGATTAGGTGATCTTTCCTAATAAATTTGAGCTTAAAGTGGCTTTTCATTGTGCCACAGAAAATAAAACGAAACTCGCCGTTTTTACACTATTTACAAAAAAAAACATGCAATTTTCTTGACTTGTGCTAAACAATTTAAAATAAAATATGCGTAAGTATGTTGTTTATGTTAATTATTGTATAGAATGTACATATGTACATTGAAAATGCTCTCAGTATGCACTTTGAAACACAGTTCTAATATGATTGGAGACACTAAATTTCTAAAATGGTTTATAAAAATGAACATTCAACCTCCGCTTGTCAGATTTTCATCCGTATTTTCTCGTGTATTAACTAGTGTTTACACTATACGATTTTCTTCATTCAGGTTTTTGTATTTATGGTGCTATGTAAAGCCATCCACCTTTACTAGAGAACACTAAACTTAAAAAATTTTAAATTTTTTTCAGAAATGAAAACGCCATAAATCTCATAAATTACTTTAAAATCAAGGTTTATTATGTATGTACATTGAGCATGAAAATGTCTTGACATAAATGTATGAATATATTTTATTGTTTAGCCAACTGTTTGAACATTCGTAAATTATATACGAGTACATATATGTATTTTATGGCTAATTGCATATTTATGCATTGAAATAATTTTCTAGATTTTTCTCCCTTTTCATATTGTTTTCATCTAATCAACTTGATCTTAATTTCTTGGTTTTTGCGTTCAGAATTTCGTTGCAAAAATATAGAAAACATTAACATTAGCATTTGACGTCATGTTTATTGTACGATATAAAATTTTATTTTTTGCGTTGAATCTAATTGAAATTCTCGCTTACGGCTGCAAAAAAAAAACCTTCAAATATTCAAATACATTTACTTCTTTTTGTGAAATTTATTTCAAAGTTGAAAAAAATGGAATCACTTAACAAGAACTGGATAACAGAAGTTAAAATACGCATGAATAAAATCTACAGAATATAAATGTTATAAGACAAAAAGAATTACTAAATTATTTCAGAAGTAGTTAAACAAAAACAAGAAAAAAGTAAAAAAAAATCTGCCCTATTCTGGCGAAATAAATCATCAAATCAAAAAAGTTTTTAATATATCTCCCTAATAGCACTGACATTTTTCTATTTTATTTTTGTATTTTAGGTCGAGATGATCTTTCACCCTCGAGCAGTCTGAATGGCTTCTCGACCAGCGATGCTAGTGATGTTAAGAAAATCAAAAAAGGTCCTGCGCCCCGTTTACAGGAGGAACTGTGTTTGGTGTGTGGCGATCGGGCGTCTGGTTACCACTACAATGCTCTCACCTGTGAAGGCTGTAAGGGTTTCTTTCGACGGAGTGTTACCAAAAATGCGGTTTATTGTTGTAAATTTGGTCATGCGTGCGAAATGGACATGTACATGCGGCGCAAGTGTCAGGAGTGCAGGCTGAAAAAGTGTTTAGCCGTGGGCATGAGGCCGGAATGTGTGGTGCCCGAAAACCAGTGTGCAATGAAACGGCGCGAGAAGAAGGCGCAAAAAGAGAAAGATAAAATGCAGACCAGTGTTGGCGCAACAGAAATTAAAAAGGAAATACTCGATTTAATGACATGTGAACCGCCAACGCATCCAACGTGTCCGGTATGTCTATTTTCATAAAAATTTTATTTCTTTTAATTTTTGCCCTCTTTCCAGCTGTTACCTGAAGACATTTTAGCAAAATGTCAAGCTCGTAATATACCTCCATTATCGTACAATCAATTGGCAGTTATATATAAATTAATATGGTATCAAGATGGCTACGAACAGCCGTCTGAGGAAGATCTCAAGCGTATAATGGTAGGTTCTAAATTTATGTATGTACATATACAACTTTTTTTATTTTCTTTATTCTTTCATTGAAGAAATCTGTCTTGGATTTAAAGAAACATTTTCCACTCAAGACAAACAAAATTTCTTTATGCCCCACATTCTCTATGTAGCATCCAGTTAATAGAGAGAATCGCAAAAATATACACCACCTTAAGAAATATATCATCCCATTTCATACAATAAAGTTTTTTCCTGGCTTTTTTAAAAATTTTATTTTAGTTTCTACCAGGGCAAATTCATAATGAGTAGAATTGACAGCACAGCTGATAACTTTTTTCTAAATTTTTTCTTTACTCAATGTCAAATTTTTTTATATGTTTTCCTTTGTTTTCTGCTTTTATGCTGTTGTTTTTGACATTGATTAAAGATAGAGTTGTATTTCTTGTATTGGTGAGTTTACCTGTTATGAATTCGTCTTGGTTCCTACGAAAAGTCATCGGCATTTGCACTGACTTTTTTCTCATAAATTTTTTGAAATTTATGTCTTATGCTCTTTTGTTACAGAGGCAGCGAATTTAATTTTAAAATTAAATTTAAAAAATTCTTTTAATTTAATAGCACCAAAGCACTTAACAAAACAAGTACTTAAAAAATTTTAAATTTTAGTCATTAAAATCATAAGACATACTCGTAATACAGTGTAAGATCGATTTCCGCAACCACTTATTACTGCAACAACTCCAATTACGCAACAGGGTAATTTTTCACATTAACGTCCTTAAAGCTGCAACTATTTCCAAGAAATCCTTCTTAGACGTGCAAGTTAAGTTTTTTATTACATTTTCAATCAGACATGTTCTGTAAATCGACTCATTTCTAAATTCGATTAATTTCCAAAAAGGAAAAATTTACAAATTGGTGTTCTGTAAATCGTGTGATTTAGTGCGTTCAAAGTTAAATTGGAAATATTTGAAGCAACAAGAACATTAAAAATGGCAATAAATCAACTGTCCGTAATAAAAAAAATTTATATGTGAATATTGTTCAAGTGGTATTTGTTCTGATGTCTGAAAATTTGACAAAAATGATTTTATTCATACAAGTCACATTCCTATTTCTTTATGCTTAAAGCAAAAATATGAAGACATGATAAAGTCTTTTTTAAACTTATATTTTTTTAACTTAATTGTAATAAAATGCATATATGCACAGTTAAAGAAAAACACTATATTTTCTTCATGCATATTTTTGCTTGAGAAATTTTTTATTAAATTTTTTCTAGTAAATATAATTGTGTTTACACGAGGAATTTTTTCAAGAAATTTTCGGCATGAAACTTTATATGTTTGCCAATATAAGATATCGTATGAAATTCCCTGTGCTGTCAATTTAACATTCTCGTTTGCTTCAATGTCCCTCTAATTAGCGAATAGAAGAATTTGCACGCAACAAATCTGATTAAAAAAATGCATAGTGTAAATTCAGTTTAAAAATAATTGTTATATTTTTCGCGATTGTAATTTTTTATTTAATTTTTCAGAAATATGTTATTTCTTGCATTTTTCGAGCAAACAAAAAGTGCTGTCAAAAAAAACATAAATTTAAAAACAACAATTATTTTTGCCGAAAAAAAATATAAAACATAACAACTATTTGTGTTGCAGAAAAAAAAAAACAATTATACATTGACTTTTATGAAAACAAGGCATAATTGTTACGATCATAACAAAACTTTATACAAAATATAATGAAAATTATTCTCCAGGCAAATAAAACCATAATTCCTCATCAATTATGAATCATGAATTTTTGTCCAACAGACTTTTTTCACCACGAAATGTATTTTTTATCTATGCTGTAGCTGAGATTTGTAATGTATCATTTGCATAAAGATGTACTATGAGAAAGGTTACAAAAATATAGGCTGTGGAATGAGTGGTGACTGTCTCGACTGTATGTTTCACAGCCGGGTGGCCCATATATTTTTCTCATCCTCAAAGTAGGCTTCGAAATTCTTATAATCTGAAACAGGCCTACTCAAATACTTTGATCGTCCCTAAAATATGCTTCGAATTTTTTTTGCAAAAAAATTACAAAAATACCCCCTGCTGTTTTTTCTGCTGTTCTGGGCTCCTGGTATTTTGTGCACATTTTGAAATTTACAAATTGCCGTGACGTCACAGCAAAATGAAAAAGTCAGGTCAGGGTATGCGGGTTCAGTTGAACAAATCAAATTGATTATTTTTCATGCACATAAATATTAATTAATATTTTTGCTTGTTTTTGCAATTTATAATTTAAAGGTTTTATAGTTTAAAGGTTTAAAGGATTTTTTATTGACTTTTCGTGTTTTTTTATGATTTTGGTAGTTTTGATTTTTTTAAAATAATTCTGATAACATTTTACTTACTTTTTTAATGTTCTTAATGAAATAAAAAACATAATTTTTATTTTCCTTTATTTATTGTTTAATTATTTTGCATTTAGTATATCTCATTCAGACGCAGGTTTAAGCTTATTTGCTTTTAGCAGCATAATAGAAATATAATAGATATTTTTCTCTCAGCTGGATCCACGCCTGACCAATGTTTTATACAAGTTGGATCATAGTTTTAAAAGTATTATCCTGAAAATTAATACAAACGTGTAGGCAAAAACGTCTGTCTTAAACAATCTCTGAAAATAAATTAATATTTTTTTCGTAATTGTTTTTACAAACACTTTCATTTTTGAGGAAATAGAGAATTTTCTTTATAAATTGAAAATGAAAAACTTAATTTTCCTAATAATAATAAAAAAACAAAAATCGATTAAATTTTTTTCTATTTTCTGATGATGCTAAACCAAAATAAATATGTAGATATCGAAAAATAAATAAGTACTTTTATTTAAAATCTTAAAAGAAATACATACTTAAGGCTTAATTTTGTAAATCGCTTCACCAAGTGAAAATTCATAATGAGAACAAAAATAAAATTTAAAAAAATATATTAATTTTGTTTTTGCGTATAGAAATTCAGACATTGTCTGTCGAAATTTTTAGAATTCGTGCAACATAAATAAATTTTGTAATTGTGTCGTGATTTACAAAATCAGGCCCTTAATTATAACATTTTTTTTCACAAATTTTTTTTCTTCATCTGATGACGAAATGTTATCTAAGAATTTGTTCTTAATTTTCCTTTTACTCGTAAATTTATTGTCGAATTTTACTTTTCTATTCATTCTTTTCCTTAAAATCACTCCTCCTCTAGAGTTCACCCGATGAAAATGAAAGTCAACACGATGTATCATTTCGTCATATAACGGAAATCACTATACTAACAGTACAATTAATTGTGGAATTTGCCAAGGGTTTGCCAGCGTTTACCAAAATACCACAAGAAGATCAAATTACACTTCTAAAGGTAAGTACATATACATATGCATGTATAATTGATTAAAAAAAAAAAAAAAAAGAATAATAATAAATTTCTTTTATCTAAATATTTTCTGGTAGGCCTGCTCGTCGGAAGTTATGATGTTGCGTATGGCACGTCGTTACGATCATAATTCGGATTCGATATTCTTTGCCAACAATCGATCGTATACGCGTGACTCTTATAAAATGGCTGGCATGGCTGATAATATTGAGGATCTGCTGCATTTCTGTCGACAAATGTACTCGATGAAAGTAGATAATGTCGAATATGCTTTACTCACTGCCATTGTGATCTTTTCCGATCGGCCGGGTCTCGAGGAAGCCGAACTAGTCGAAGCGATACAAAGTTACTACATCGATACACTCCGCATTTACATACTTAATCGCCATTGCGGCGATCCCATGAGTCTCGTATTCTTTGCCAAGCTTCTATCAATTCTAACCGAACTGCGAACCTTGGGCAATCAAAATGCCGAAATGTGTTTCTCGCTGAAATTGAAAAATCGCAAACTGCCAAAATTCCTCGAAGAGATCTGGGATGTTCACGCCATTCCACCCTCGGTGCAATCACACATTCAGGCCACGCAGGCCGAAAAGGCCGCCCAAGAAGCCCAGGCGAGCACATCCGGTCTAACAACGGCCATTTCAGCGGCCGCCACCTCATCTTCCTCCATAAATACCTCGATGGCCACATCATCCTCATCATCGCTATCACCCTCAGCCGTCTCTATATCAGCAGCTTCCACGCCCAACGGCGGAGCAATCGACTATGTCGGCACCGACATATCTATGGGTTTGGTGCCGTCGGACACAGCATAGCAATAGCTATTAACTGTTGCCAACGACAACGACAGCGGCCAAGTTGTCAATGTTAACAATGCCCAGGCAAATAACAATGACGATGATGGAGGAATAGTTTTATTAGAGACTGCTGCTGCCAATGAGGTTGTAGCATTTGCCGATCATCATCAGTTGGAGTAGTGAGTGCAAAAAAAACAAAACGAAACAAAAACAAAAAAGAGACAGAAACCGCAAAGTGACAAAGTAAAAGCAATTGAAAAAGGGACAAATATTTTAAATGTTTTCCTCTTTGATATTTATTGTATGTTGTTTAGTTAAATGGAAATGAAAGTTACAAAGGCCACGTTCAAACAAAGATCAAATGTTGTTAATCAGTACAAAGAGAAGAAGCGTCTATTAAGTTGAAATGGTCGTAGCAAAAAGGGGAAACGAGTAAAGAATGTATGAAGGCATGTGTTACCAAATATCTACCACAGCAGGAAAAAGGAAAAAAAATAGTGAGAGAAAATTAAGATTTTCGGCCACAATTAAAATTATTTTACTGTGCATTTTGAATATCATAAGTGTATATACATACATTCATTCATTCATTTATATAAGTATGTATCTATTTTATTTTTATGAGTTTTTTCTATTTTTTTTAATGTTGTTGAGTTTTGTGAAAAACAGGAAAGGGCGCCGTAAGATGAGTTGTAAATGTCTAACAATTATTATTTCTAATTAAATTGTAAGATATCCAAAAAAGAAGGATAAAATTTACCAAATTCATAAAATTCATTTGTAAATATGAAAGCAGATTGGAATTAATATATTCTTTTTGCAAAAATAGTTTTTTTTATAAAAAAATGCATTTGTATTTTTTTGAAATTTACAATTTGTAAATACTATATGATTATGTGGCGGATATCGTATGAAATCCAAAAAAAGTTATAAAATATATTAATAAGTGCATGTAATTTCACATTTGTGTTCACCATCGACTGGATGGGCCTTGATTTGTTTCAAGGGGATTTTCTTTCTAGTTTGAAATTTTTGATTTATATCGTTTATTTAATTTTGTGCATTTATATAAAAATGTGCAATTGCATTTGTGCGAAATAAAAGTGTAATTTATTTAGTAAACAAATTTATAGAAAATTTACACAAAGAAATAAATTAACGAATTTGCATCGTTTAAATTTTTCAAAGCGGAACAGATCAAACTATTGTCATTAGAAATATAAAATAAAAAATGCCAAAAGATCAAATACCAACAATAATCCCAGCAAAAGAGAATAATGAAAAAAAAACAGTTCATCCGTGGATTCAACTAATGAAGAAGTACATAAAATTAAATGAAAAACACTTTATTTTGAAATTGGAGTGACATAAAAAGTCATAGGTTCACTTTGGAATAAAAAAATATATCTATCATTTAAATAAATACTTGCGGACCAATGAAAATCGGCCGATTTTACTGATTCCAGACAAGTGGCCAGAAAGGATTTTGGAATGTATATATTTTATTAGAATTATGCTTCGGAAATTTGCGAAAAAATAACGTTTTTGGCTAAAATCTGGCCAAATTTTTATTTTTATTTTTAAGATAATTTGAATATGTTTTTCCTGAGTCCAAAAATGTGTTGTTTTATAATAATTTAGAAGCATTTAGAATACGTCTAATTAAGCTTTCAATTTGAATTAGCACCATTTTTTTCTCTTTTGCTAGAAACATAAATTCTAAAATAAACATAAACAACTTAAATTTTTAAAAAATTCATGTAATTTTTATAAGATTCCATCATTGGATTAAGACTCGGCAAAAATAGGAAACCCTTTAGGAACAGTATCTTGCAATCAATAAAACCAAACATATATAGGGATATATCGGATACACAGAACCTCCTGAAAGTTTTTAATGGACTTGACAGAAGTATAATTATCAATGTATCAATATATTTTTTTTAATCAATTTAAATTGTTAGAACTGCCATATTTATTTAAAAATAATTCTTTTTTTTTTTTGAACTTTCGAATAAGAAAAGAATGTAAAAGCCAAACTTTTAAAATTTCGAATATAAAGCATGAATATATTAATGACTTCGACATGATTCCCAATACAATAAATTTGTTTTGCTCGTGTTAGAAACTCGTTGAAATTATAGTGACCACCCACGGCAGATTTCATCAATAAATAAAAATATAAAAAGAAAAACAATAAGTGAATGAGAATTTTTGCAAATAATGAGAACTTTTTTTAAATCAGTAAAACCAATTAAATGTGTTTCTCAATGTCTTATTTTGTTATTCGACTTCAAAGCAAAAGAGAAGGTTTCATTTGGATCTTTCCATGATTGTACTCTTAGAGCGCCGACGTTTATAAAAGGATTTGAATGAATATTACGCTTTTGCCTGATTCTTAGTTTCGTTAACAATACAACGTTCAGCCTTATGGCGATTGGTAATTATGATCTTTGACTTGTACTAAATTAATCTAGTTATATTTAATCTAGTACAAAATGTCGCAGTTGAGGTCGAGAATTACCAAATCAAGGATTGGAAAAAGGTTGGTCACTGTCATGTGAAAACATATTCCTTTTTAAATTTTTATGCTATGGAGATCGGATTGATTTCGGTGGTTTTATTTTTTATTTTTTAAGAGAAATTGGAAGTGTATATTCCTTAAGGATATAAGCGTACTTTTTATATACGTATAATCTGGATGAGTAAATTCGGTTTAGGAAAATATAACTTTCTTGTTTTTCGGAGAGTAGATTTTCCTCGAACTTTTATGCGAATTTGGTAAATAACTTCCCTTCATTGGTGGCTTCTATTTGAAGAAATATTGTTTACTAATATTTTTCTTACTGATATTTCTAAAGAATTTTTTGACCGAGTTTGGAAATCAATTGCAAAACATTATAAAGAATTTTCGTTTAGAAGGCAGAGTCAGACGTGGCAAATGTTTCACAAAATAAGACTAATCATTATTTTTATAAAAGAATTTTATGGAATCTTACGTGTATGCAATGAAAAATATTACACATGTATATTGCATTTTATTTTAAATGGACTTGATAAATATTTTGTTTAAAAAGGCGACTTCCATTCCAATTATTACATTGACCCCAAAAATTTGCTTTGTAATTTTTTTTTTTGAAATCGATCAAAAAGAAATTTGTAGTTTTCATACACATTTTATTTCCCTCGTATTACAAAATCAGAACTTTTTATTTAAAGTTCAATTTGAAATTTTAAATATGAACTCAAAAGCGGTTTTCAGAATCCACACCAGTCAACTAATTGTTTTGAAAGAGTTTATATGGAAAGCACAGCCGATTGTGGAAACCACATCTTGATTCTTATTCGCTCATGTTATTAAAAATTATATTTTTATGTGTATTTTGTATTTTCAAAAAATGTTTTGTAACAATTTTAACGAAGTAAAGCAACTCCTGTTACGACGCCCCAGAATTTTTTTATATAAAATTTTTATTACGGACTAATTTTGTAAATTTAACCAAAATGATCCTTTCGATCATTTGTATTAAAAAAAATTGATAAAAAATTTTAATTTCTTTTCATTTTCAATACAAATAAATTAAAAACAAAGTTTCTTTTAAATTTACAAAATCAGGCCATTATTATTTTTACAATTGGGACATTTGTTTTTGATTCAACATTTCGTACATATTTTACATTTGAATTTTTTTTAAATTAATTTTAAATTAAAAATTAAATTCATAAACCAAGGATAGGCAATCTTAGAAACTGCTGTTGTTTTTTTTTTAATATAAATATATGGCGAAATTTTGAATTCTTTCTATGCATATTTTCAAAGCATTTAAAAATGTTTAATTTTACTAAATAAAAACCTTAATCAGTTTTACGGTTTTAAATTTGTGTAAAAAATACTGGTATTTTTTTAATTTCTATTTTCTCTATAACAAATTTTAATGTTTTTTCCAAATTAATTCGTCTTATTATGTAGATTTGAGATTTTATTTCAAATTGTATTTAAATATTTTCTATTTTTTTAATAAAAATTTCAAACATTTAGAAACGTTATAGTTTAAAAAATCAAGACGGTTCTAAACTTATAATGGTTCGTATAATCCCAGGCCGCCAACTTGCCACAAAAATTTATATAAAAAATCACTATATTTTTTCTAAAGGAATTTGCCTGTCTGGGTTATTTAAAAAACACTTTAATATGTTTCTATATACAAAAGAAAAGAAAATTTTAAGAAATATAATGGTAGAAGGGGGACTCAATGAGACACATTTTCGGTTAAACAAACGTAAACGTTACTTTCGCCAAAACTTTGCATGCACACAAACATTGCACATATAATATATAAATAGATAATTTAAAAATTTCTATATATTGATAGCATTATAATAAAAAAAACGTAACAATTATATTTTTCCTCATCTTAACCAACCTTAGAACAATTGCCAACAATTATTAAATATTGTTGTGTATGTAACGCATGCGCATGAGCAAAAAAAAACTGGGCGATAGCCTCACGCTTATTTAAGCCATTAATGATAAAATGACCCTGTGCGTATTTCTGTTGTTCTTCTACGTATCAGGAAAAGTACGACTTTGTGTGGAGTTCCAATTTTCGATTGGGGGTTTTTTTATTTCTTTCGCTAGGAGTAGAACGTTCACTATGTAGAACATTTTTAATGAAATTTGTGGCATGAACCTTTTTCTTATTTGAGGTTCCAAAAGCCTAAGGAATAAAAAAATTAAATAAAAGTTCTTTGAAAATTAATGTCCGGTACGTTTTCATAACCAATTTCATATCCCTCCTATTAACAATTAAAAAAAATTAATACACAATTCGCCTCGTATATCTAGTTTGGTGAAACAAACAGGTAGCAGTAACGATTGCTTATTTTTGGCTTGAAACAATTTTTTAAAGAATTTTTCTTTTTACACAATTTTTTTTTTAATTTGCATTCATTACTTTTATTAAAATGTTTTTTTTTACTAAAAATAACTGAGAGTAAAGATTGTTAAACACAACACAACAAAAAAAAAAAAAAAAGAAAACGAAAATGTTTTTTCAATAGTATTTACGTTGAGAATAATGATGTTAATAACTTCAAATTATATGTAGAAAAAAAAAATAGTAAAAAAAAACAAAAGCCCCATTGTATTTTTAAAATAAAACAAAAAAATATTTCTTATATATAAAAAAAAGGTATATACATACATACATACATATATTCTACAAGATATTTAAGAATCCATTAAAAAATTTATACATACATATTTGAAAAAAGAAATATTTATAACGAAAAATCCAAGCAAATTAAAAAAATACATTCTTTCACTTTTTTAAAGCTTTTCATTTAACGTTTTTTTTTAATTTTGTCTCGTTTTTTTAAGAAACTTGTAAGCTTAACTACTATTATTAAATACTACACAGTAATAATGTTATATAAGTGTTGAAACATTTAATTATTAATTATTAAATTTAAAATTATATAAAACAAAATGTATAAATATTAAACATTATTTTTTTCTAATTATTAATAATACGAAAAAAAGAACTTGGACTGATTTCTCACATTTTTTAGATCTACGAGTTACACAATAAGCTACCATGAAATGGAAAATAAACAAAAATAAATAAATAAATAACAAATTGAATATAAAAAAACATTTAAATTAGAAAACAAAAATACATTTTTAGAATTCCCTCCCTTTGAAAAAAAAAAAAACAAAAAACCATTTAGATTTTATATAAACTATATTTAATATTATTGTTTTATGAAAAACAATTTAAAAAATGGTGGCAATTAACAACAACATCTAAAGGCCAGTATACAGTTCAGATTGAATTTCAATTTATAATAAAAAGTATGATTAAAAAAGATTAACTGGAAAGTAAAATTAAAAAAAATAGTTTTACATTTATTACGGAACATAATAACAACTGGTGAGATCTTAGATATTTTCAAAAATTTCCATATTTTGTTGCCCACTGTAATTTAAAAAGTTATTATGTATAATGAAACTTGTACTCGTATAATATTTAGTTTGCATACAAATACAATTTTTCACACAAATAAATTTTTTTGCATGTTTCATATCTTGTTGCCCACTGTAATTTCCAAAAATTTATTATGTTAAACTTTAAAGTTGAAATCCTAATAGAATTGCATACTGGCTCAAAACGTTAAATGGCTGTTAAATTAAAACAATTTAAAAGAAAATTAAAAACGATTTATGTTTCTTAATTAAAATAATTAAAATATTTAAACATTTCTTTTAAATAAAACAAATAATTAAAATTTCTCTTGAAAGAAGCGACAGGCAAAAAACTTGCAAATGTTTGTTAATTATGTTTATACTTATATTTCAAAGAAAGCGAATGTCATACAAACATGAGAAATCAAATTGAAAATAAAGTAGACCTTAAGAATTGGCCTTGTTTATTCGGTGCTTAAACGCCTGCGTCCTTTTTTGAATATTTTTAAATAACTAAGTAATTAAATTAATACAACAAATTTTTAACATAACTTTTCCTCACTAAGTAGAAAATTTATTTATACAAGATTAAAGTACGGTTTCCACAATCCAAACGATCGTCTTAAGTAAACATTTTTTTATGGAAATCACCCAAAAATAGTACTTTTCATATAAATTTTCTACTCAAGTCGATTGAATGGATTATAGAAACCAAACCACAATTCAAACTATTTCCCTAAATATAAATATAGAAACGAAATTTTATTTTTAATTTAAAATTAGTTTTATAAACCTTTAAAAAAAATAAAAGTTGTTTACATAAAACGACATTTTTTACTAGATTAATGAAAAATGTTGCATGTTATTTTTAATCTAACACAAAATGTGGAAGTTGAATGCCTAAATCACCAACCACAATAAATGTATTCATTTTAAAAACAGGCTTCAATTTAAAACTGCTGCCGATTTAAAGTTCAGCAAAGGCTTAAAAGCTTAATTGTATTTCGATTTTGTTTAAAATTGATTGCCATTAAAAATTTGAAGTTTATAAAACGTTTTTTACAAATACTGTGTATAAGCCGGCCATATTTTGTAAAACGATATGAAAATTCATTTCGATTATTAGTGTTGAAAACAAAACACATTAGAATATTTTTTAATTGTTGTTTTCAATACAAGTAGTAAAAGAAACGAATTTTCGTGACCATAAATTTTACCGGTTTTGAAATTGAAATTTTTTCCATACAAAATTATGAAAACAATGAAAAGGCCTTAAAAAATAAACAGATTTCGCAAAACAATTTTTTTTAGTTCTTCAAAAATATTACTTTAAAAGATGTCCATAATTTTTATTTAATTGAAATTCTAAAGAAATTTTGGGATTAAAAAAAATTAATAGTAAAACAAAAACCACTTTCGAATAAATTTCAATTAAAAGTTTCAAAATGCAGCCGAACCGAAACCAAGGCCGGCCAGTTCAAGAAACTAAAAAAAAGTTTTATTTGTTTAGAAATTTGCCAAGCAGCCTTATCTTTTCGTGTTTACGTCGAGGCGTTTTTAAAAGGCTGTATTGTGCTTGGCAAAAACGCCAATTGGAACTTATTAGTGTTACCACATTTTAAAAACGCCCAACTCTTACGACGTAATTACAAAAATCGTAAATAAAGCTTTTCTCTTAATTTTCCAGCCATTAACGTTTGAAAAAATATATACATACATATTTTTTTTTTTAATTTTAGAAAGAAAAAAAAACAAGTGATAGTAATTTATTATATTATTATGAACTATATACATATATATATATATATATATATATATATATATATATATATATATATATATATATATATATATATATATATATATATATATATATTTATATCGTACTAATTTTAGTTTTTCTGTATAAAATAATCTATAACAATTTATATTTTCTTTAGCTGTAATGAATATTTTATAAACATTTTTATTTCTTTTTTATTTGAAAATAAAGACTAGAAACTTTTTTACACATAATTTTTCTTAGTATTTCCCTTTAAAAAGAAAAACAAAAACAAAAGACCAAAACCATTTTGGCACAAAAACTTTGGCAATTATTTTTTTCTATATACAATTTTATATATAAAAATATATATTATTTTTTTAATTTTATATATAAAACAAAATTATTTTTATTTTTCTAAAACAAGGCCTTATTTTTATAAAAAAAAAGAAATATTGTAAACGAAATAAAAACAAATTTATGCAAATTTTTATTTAAAGAGAAATCGTTTTATTTTTAACAAAAATTACTTTAATATTTAATTTAAAATGAATTGTTTAGAACAATTTTTTTCTAAAGTAAAAAAGCTTTTGTTATAATTATATTATTTTTTAAGTTTATAAATAAATGAAATGAAAATAATGAATACTAAAGAATTATTTCAATTTCAAAATTGTGCAATTGTTTATATATATATTTTAACTAAACTAACTATAAATATTAACAATAATAAAATTTAAAAAAAAATAAACATGTGTTAAGCTACAAAAAAGTAATGAGTAATAAAACATAAATACGAATATTAATTCATAATTTAAGAGTCAAATAAAAGATTTAAGACAAATAATTTCTTCTCATATTTTTTTTTTAAAATGCATATTTATAAAAAATAAACCAAAAAACTGTCAAGTTATTTTTAGTAGGCGGTCCTAAAGCGACAAAAACCACAATATAAATTTCTTTAGACTTCTTTATAAAATGTTTACACAAAATTATTATAGAGGCGCGAAAGTATTTAAAAGCCATTTCCATTTTGCAATATTAATCTTGAATAGATAAAAATAATTTATTCACAGTAATTATTGATGAGTTCGTATTTTTCTGTTTATTTATTATTTTTTTTTTTATTTAACGAAGGTACTAAATAAAACATTTACAAGATTTTAAGATATTTTAATTTATCAGCTTGTAAGAGTTTTCGGAACATCTTCTTTATTATTTATTTATTTATTTCGCAACAACTTTGCACTACATGTGCTGCTGTAAAAATAAAACTATAGTTGTTTTTTTTTTAATAATTCAGGGCTTGGAGGCATAATAAATGAATAAGTAAAATACAAAGGTTGAAAAGGGCCAAACGTTTTACAGAATTGTGGAAAAGGATGTTCTGCCAAACCATTAAATTATTATTTCTATTGCATTGGTTTGAAATTTTATTTACAAATAATTTTCTTCTAAATTTGATCTCCCCAAAAGCTAAAGGTGCAAACGTACGATATAGACTTGGGCGATAGTTAGTGCCACTCACGATCTTTTGACAAATGTTAACTGAGCAAACGTAATAAACAGTGCGGTTCGCAATTTTAAACTTTACATTTTATATGAAAAATACTATTAAATTTTATTATTTACACACGAAATTCATACATAAACAAAAAAAAGCTTAAAAAATCCTTCAACTGACGATTTAAGTATTAAACGATAAGGAAGAATAGCAGCCAAAAGAGCTAAATAACAAATAAAATGGAAATTTCGTAATAACTAATACACATTGGTATTGTTTGTTGTCAAAACTACAATAAATATTAACTTTTCGTGTTATTTCTTCATACAAAAGTGTGTTCAAATGGTTAATACTCGTATTCCTCAAAAATATTTAATATGTATTGAAATTTATTATTTGGGATATTCTTCCCAATTGCTTAAAGTTTACTGACGATTTGGTTTAGCGACCAATTAAATGTCTGCATGTGAACCACTAAATCCAAAATAAACAATAAATTTTTGAAATTCCTCAAATATTAGAAGAAAAAAAACCAACACATAAACGCTTTATATGATGATGGTGTGGCTACCATCGAAAACAGCAGTGTGTTCCGCTCTGCTAGTGTTAATAATTGGTTTCTCCTCCTCTTCAATACAAATAATTTGAAAAAATTATTAACCTGAATTGACAAATTCATTAATCTAATTCGAGCCGAACCAGACAAATACTCGCAAAATTCGAAAAATTACATAAAAATCATATTAAAAATTTCACACGTTCAAAAACATTTCACAAAATAAGGCTTTTCATTTGTTTTACGGTCACATTTTGTAAATTACAATGTTTCAGGTATTTAGGAAAATTATTGTGAATTTATTTGACATTGTAATTTTTCATTTAGATTAAAGAAAAAAGGTAAATTTTGTTTGTCCTTTCAAAGAGAAAAAAAGGAATTAAAGGTTCTTTAATAAGCGCAATCTTATTAGAAAAAGAGCACTCAAATTTATAAGGGAGTTAAAGTTTTAAATTAGAGCAATAAATAGATTTTGCTTACAAATTTTTCTATAAAATGTTACACTTTTTTTCAGAAAAGAAAGCGACATAAGCAGTGCTGTTTGCAATTTTTTTATTTGCCTTTGCTTGCTGACATAATTGATTAGATGGACTTATCGTGTTTTTGTATGGCAGATCTTGTACTCTGCAAAGAACTAGCGGAATGAAATGAATTCTTTGCGAATTATCAACTTCAATGCAACCTGAACATTTGCGGCGGTGGTACAACTTTGTAAGAAGTCCCACTTGATACTATAAATACGTTTTGGGGTAGTTTGGAGAATATAAATATGTCAACGCTTGGGAAAGATGGCAACCAGCAGTCAAAACCCATTCCGAAGGAGCAGAAATACATACTGAATTATTTATTAGACGCAGGTCCAGGTACTGCTGATGATTGCGTTTGGACTAGGATAGAGTACATTGATTTTTTTTTTTTAGCAAGACAAAAGAATAAAAAGTTTAATTGGGTCATCATTTTGGTTGGCAAATACGAGGAAATAGAGCTTTTGTACTGAAAAATGGAATAAAAATTCCACATTTGTCTGTACTTCTTCCATATTCTTCATTTTGTCTATTGTAAAAAAGAAGTTTTCTGTAAAAAGGAGGAAAAACAAGAATATCTCGAAATATAAATCTTGTGCATTTTATTCATCTGGTCCACGTATTAAATATGTATTTTTAAAACTTTTCTTATAATGGACTATTCTCTAGGCAACATTTAGGGATTCCTGGTTGATTTAGTGATTTAGTACTAACATGACAACAGCCAGTTTTCAATATCCAATTCCGCAACGGGCAACTGAACTGACTTAAAAATGGATATACATATTAGTTAATTCATTACTGGGTTCCAGCGACTTGCTAATTGTAATTCGTTTCGAAGAGAAAATCTGTTCGAATTTACATTGAAATATCCATTAAAACTCCTTTCTGCCTCGCTTACTATAACACAGGAGGACGAAAATTAAGTTTTTCGTATGGTCCAATGCCAGCAATAATTGAGAGTCATTGATCACAAAATTGCAAAAGCCAAACTAAAGAATACAAAGACTTTATTGATGACACGTACACACGAGGCAATCGTTGATTCAGCAATGGGACATGATTGAAAATGATTTTTGAGAATTACAGCACTGCTCTACACGATTCTAATTTCCTTTAGTAGCAATAACAACTTTTTTATATATTTCTTATAATTAAATGATCTTATTTAAAGATACACTGCTTATCTACAGTCCCAATAAAGAAAAATGACTTCAACAAAACACATGATAAATAAACTTAATTTATTTTTTAAGATGGTACTCAATGAGTACCGAAATATCGATAAAAATTTAAATAAAAATTAAAAAGACCTTAAGCTTAAAAAATAAACTAAATTTATTAATTAAAATAAAACGATCAAAAAACTAGAACGTATATATAAAACATGATATATACAAAGTACAAATTCAGAGGTGGTTATCCGGAAATCAATCAAATCCAGATCACTTCTAATGATTTTAACATGGGCAAGACGTTGTCTTTCTTAATGTGTATTTTCGAAAGCGAAGGCTTTCTTCAATATATAAAAAAGTTGATATTTCCTTAAGGAAGTGGAGGATTATTTTCCTTCAATTGCTTAGTCAATTGGACCTTGCAAGCGAATAATCCTGCGCTGGGTACTTCATTTCGGCCAAAAACTTCCTTTTACCAAACGCACAGTTTGGGCAATATAGCACTCACATTGAAAATAAGTTTACACCAAAGTTGATTATAGTTTTTTCCTACATACTAAGAGGATTTCGAGAAATACTCTTTGACCAATTACTCCAAAATTTTAATTTTTACGACATGTCGTTGTTGCATTAGAGGAGCGATGCTTTCAAAAACAGAAGTAATTAAAATTTTTAATTTATATTTTACAACTTACAATGCACCAATGAATGCATTCGAAGCAATGAAAATGTTGTTTCTTAGGAACGAAGTTCACTTTTTTATCTGGGAGTACAATGATTCATTCACTTCGAACAGGCGGCCCATAATACTCATTGTAAATCGTTATGTAGCAACACTCGTAAGATAAATAAACATGACTTGGTTGCTTGAATTGTTGCCTCATGTGCACCTAGCAACACTCATTGTGGTTGGCGATTTTCGACAATTTGTACTAGACTAAAGACAAAACGTAACTTTTTTAATTTAGTACAAAATATCGAAGACATAATTCCCCAATCACAATAAAGCCCATATAAGAGTGAAACATTTAAAAGATTTCCGGAAATTTAGTTCAAAGATGGTGCCTTCCATACAACTAAATTCGCCAGTGACAATCGAAAACGATATTAAAAATTAAGAATCTATTGAAATCTTCCAGGCAGTTGATTCTCATCTCATCCACGATTAATGAGGGCGAAAAAATAATAAAATAGTAGACAAATCATAAATTTTGGGGAAAGGGAAGAGATATCACGTAAAATTTAATTTACTATTAGGTTAATTGCCAAAGTTTTGCTATTTTTGTGTCTCTCCATTTGAAATTTTAAATACAAGCATTTTTTATATTTAAAATTATAGTGGACCCTAAAAAGAGAAATGGATACCAAAGGTGGAACAATAACGCATGAAATTAAAAAAAAAAATCTTGAAATTAAGGAGAAAGCCATCCTAGGGATGATAATGCCACCCATGCCAGTCTATTTATTTGGCAGCGCCAAAACTAGAATATGTAAATAATACTATTGCTCTTTGGAAGCTTTCTAGGACAGCTTTTTGGAACAAGTTAATTTTTTCTCTGGCCCAAAATATTTAATGTAAAATATTTCATTAAAAAGAACAATAATTATTTAATTGAAATAAAAACCTCAGTTTTCTACTTTGTTTAAATTTAAGATGAATTATAAACTTGTTAAAAATATTATAAAAATATATAATAAAAAATGACACGATCAACAAATTAAAATATTTATACATATTTGTGTATGAAATAAATAATTGATTGCAATTTAATTTGTTCATATTTATGTAAGTTTTCACATTTAAATTGCAACAAATTAATTTAATTAAATCCTACAACAACCAAAATAATATAATAACTTTAAAATAAATAAGACAAACCCGAGTACGAGTATGTTATGCAGCTTTAATTAAATTTAGAGTTTTTTTATATTGTCTGTAAATTACAATACTATTATTTACACACATTTTTGTGGTCTTTATATTTTATAAAATAATTTCCTTTTTTTTCTTTGTTGCATATTATTTCTTTTCATGTCCTAAAACCATAATTGTTATTATCAGAAAGAATGTGAATGTTATAATCCTAAAGTGTAAACCGGAAGTAAATACAAATACAAAAAAAAAATTGAAAAAATATTTGAATGGAAAATTTTAAACGATGTTTTTTTAAGTAGTCGCAAGATTTTGAACAACAAAAAAAATTTAATTATAAAAAGATTTTTTTCCGCAAAAGTTGGAATGTGTCGGCCATCGACTTTCCATTTCAATTGAGAGATTCCGTCAAAAGTGCGGGCAATAATTACAAACACTACAAAAACAAAGCAAACATGTCCATCGAAAATTTATTCATTCGATTCATATTACAGAAAAACAACCCGTTCATATAATTCTAGCGGTGGAATCAATCTCTTATGACAGGCATTTAATTTCTGTCATCAGTGTAGTAGTTTGTCTATTTTTCTTGGCTACAAACTCTCCTACTAAAAAAAGTTCGTCAGTTTATACTTATATCCCTTTCAAGATGTACTTTCCGCCCATATCCTACTATTTTTTGAAAAATCCTTTTATTCTTTCACAGATGATTTCATCGAAATATAATTTCTAGGATAAAAAAGAAACCTATTAATAAGACTTCTGACTGTTGGGATTGTTTTTTTCGGATAAAGGCAAGTTGTAACAAATTTTACAAATTTCACATTAGGGAAGAGAAATCGTGACCGCTGCCAAAGTTGTACACCTTCTAGAAGTTTATTCCCAGTGGTAAATAACCATTCCGAATTCAATACAAAATTATTTTCTAGAAGTTTATTCCCAGTGGTAAATAAACCAATCCGAATTCAATACAAAATTATTTTCGCTGCGAAAAAAATTAAAATTTTTACTTTTCTTGACATAACGAAGACAGCTTCCAAGTCGATGAATAGGAATCAAAAGAGATAACATCCTGCAATGACAAGCTTTTTCCGCATTTTCATGGCTTTTTTGTAACTCTTTTATTTACTGCGATGCAATCACCGATTATCATAATTTTGAGAGCATCTTTCAATTGCGGTTTCGAAAAGGACGATATTGGTGGCACGTACACGCCTTCGTAGACTAGTAGTCCAAAGGTCGCAGATTCCACTTCTGCCGTAGACTCCGTGTGTTTCTGCAGATAAGACAGGTAGCTGCGCAGTTTGTGCATGTTACTTAAAAAAAAAAACATCGTTCATACGGTATGTTTATAAACTTCAGATTGATCCAAGAAAAATTTGTTATTATTGATCTGTAACGCTCACACTATCCCTCCGGTCTGGGTTAGCTTAGTGATTTCCCACACATTGAGTTTATTGCTATCCAGTAGTATGGGAATATTAAAAATATCTGTTTGGACGAAGTCCAAAACTGAATAAGTTTTCCAAACCGGTGCTAATAACAGGATGGTCCGGACTTCGAGCCATCAATAAATTCTAGCCGATGTTGCTTAATGCTATAAACTTCCATAGGGGTTGATCGCTAACTACATATGTATGTATATGGTGCTGTAGAGTTTACAAAGCTCCATCTCCTTAACAAGGAACTGGTGCGTTCGTTATCCATGCAGCAATAAGCAAAAATTATTATTTTATACCAAATGTGATCGATGCATTAAGTTCAACCGGTGATAGATAATTACGCCGAGAGTCCGGTCGGTACCCACGCACATTTATATAGCGCTCTCGGTTGACAACGAAGATGAGCTGATCCATAATGCCATCTTGCCTACGAAATCCACACCAAGCCAGTAAGTTTTTGTACATGTAGACGCATTGACTGTCCATGGTATGAATCTTTGCTTGTTTAAATATCCATTTATCCAAATATGCGACTCTTGGCTAAAGGTGATTTTTCCTGATCAATATTTGCTTAAATACTTGTTGTGATAACAATATTCTATCATTTGGACTTGGTATCAGGGTCAGATTTGACGTCAGCCGAGGAAACACCAATCAAAACACAAGCTTTTACCAACATAATAATTAATAAATATTATAAATAAATTCCATGACAAAACTAGGAACATATTTTTTTATTTCTGATTAAAAATAATCATTTTTTGCGGCTATAAGAAATAGATTTCATTGTTTTTCCAAAAAAAATTTGATTTTTGTCAGTTACTGTGTTTTGATACTGTGCAGCTAGCTGAATATTCTTTATTTTTCTTTCTCAATATCACTTATTTTTATTAAAAGGTTTTACTCTTATTTTCATTGTAAATTATCTAGTACATCGATTGAACTAAACATAATTAAAACAACACAAAAGATAAAAAAATTATTTAAAACAAATTAATGAACGAATTCAAAAAACATCATTTTTTAGAATAAAACATCTGCATTCCGAAAATTTAAAGAAATCAAATAAATTTAAAATTCAACATACATAAAAAATAAATAAAAAAAAAATATTTTGAATACAAACGCGCTACCTTAAGAAAATTACAGAAGCAAAAACAAAATAATTTTTTGTTCTAAAAATAAGAAATAAAACAATACATTAAAACTCATACTCTTACGTCATTTGCCAACAGTAGCAAACAAAACTATGCATCATGTTAGAATACCGAGTTCGAAACAATTATTGTAAGTTTTTTTTTTAAACTATATAGTAAATACAATAATATTGAATGAACGATTATAATAAATACGTGGGAATCATTACTGGAAACTTCCCGATAGTATCAAACTCAAATTGAGAAGGATTTTCGGAGTAATTAAAATTATTTCGAAAGCGTGTTTATTTTAATAATTCCAAGAATTCTTGTAAAGTCGATTACCTCGTTAAATCTAATCAATATTGGTTTGTTCGTTCAAGACATAGCGTTGTTTCAAATATTCGATTTTTATTTTAATGGCTCCGAAAATTCTCGCCCCCATTTATATTCTAGACTAGGTCTCGTTTCTGAATTTTTGGAACTGCCTAGAATGCCGTACATTCTATCTGAAATGGTCAATTGGATCGGAAGATGTTATCGAAATATACATTTCGGATATAGTTTTCTTTTTATTACTCCGAAAACTATTCTCAAATCGAATTTCAGATTAGTTTTCACCTATATTTCAAGTATAAATTCTGTTTTGCAAACACTAATTAAATTCAATCACATTCACTGCCAATCAGCTTTTCGTTTTTTTATAATTGACTAATCTACAAATTTCGAAAATTTTCGGATATGCATCTTTACGCGTTTTCTAGTGCGTATGATGGTATGCACGTCGTGAAGCTCGAGCCCCTTCGGTGCAACAGTAATTTTTTATTGCGTATTTGAAATTTTTCCTCAGACAAGTCTTTCGAACACATAGTTCAGTAATGCTTTTATGAACATTTTCTTCATTTGATTTACACTCGAAGGCATTCAGTTCATTTCAAGTAGCATTATTAAAAGTTATTTTACTGATTTAGCTTTCCACAGAGAAAGCGTATAATAAACACAGGCGGGCAAATAATGTTATAGTGAATTTTTATTGCAAAAGTTTATCATTAGTGAGTGAATTAAAATACTTATACATAAACAATGTAGCAAGTACTACGGCTTTAGTAATCGATACTCGACATGCAGGTTTTTCGATGCCTATTCTGCCACAAGTAGTTCAAAGTGAACAGGCAAGTGGCATTTTATTTGTTGTTAATCCTTACCATTACTGACAAATTATTGCGCAAAAAAATCACATGTATTATTAAAGCCTTGAGGAGAATGAAAAATGTGGGCTGAAGTTGTGTCTTGGCTGTTCGAGAGATGGAAAAATTTTGATTTTTTTTCAAGTTGCACAACTCATGTTGTAACGTGAAAGGGTATGTCGGACTATATTATTCCATTTTATGCTTTATTTTCTTAGTGACTACAGGGCAAGAAACATTGTGTGCGATTTTGATGCGCCGAAAATGATTAAACAGAAAAATAACAGGTATTTAAAAACTGAGCCGAAATGGGGATTTTATAAATATATGCCGAAATTGTAAAAATGAAAATTATAAAAATATCCCAATAATACCTGATGTCATCTTAAATCAAATTGATTTGTTTACAAAATGAAGTTCTCTAATGAGATTGTAAACAAAGTTGTGTGTCGGCGGGTGGTGCCAACGGTCGCGAGCAGCGACTTGATTTAATGATATGAAGGGACTTTAATGAAAGCGAAAATTCTATGGAATATATTTCATTCACTCCCTCATACCCCTCCCACACACACAAAGGCACATCAGATTTGTGATGTGGAGTATGTGAAAAGCCGAGTTACTTAGACACTGAATGCTGTGAGTGTCTATATTCGGAGAGTGATAGAAATGAGGATTTTTCTTTTCTGAAAAAAGTTCAACATTTCAGTAAACTGTATTAAAAAATCTATTTATGTCTGTAATAAAAAAAATCAAATAGCGTCCAGAATTGCGTGCTCTTTCCTAATAAGTTTTCGCTTCTCAAATAAGATTAAATTCCGTTTTTTTCTCTATGAAAGGGCAAATAAAATTATACTTTAAAAACGCCATTCCTTGACCACAGAAATTAATAGGACGGTGAAAATATTAAAACAAATTGTAATGTCTGTCCTGCCATAATTCTGTTGTAATCTTAACAGTGGTGATGAAAGAATCGAAATATTTTGTGCCCATTTTGTCCTTAAAAATTTTCTTTTGAAAACACTAGAAGTTTTTATAGAATTGAGTGGTAAAAAGAAAAGGGTACGTTCGTATAACAGAGAAGCGAACTTCCTCCGATATACAATCACAAAACAATTCATGCTCTTGTATTATATGGCTATTGTATATGAACCGTATTGAATATATTTTTAAACACCATTTGCTTCACTATTGCAGTTAATATCACTTTAATTTACTGTTGCAGCGCAGTACTGCACCCAAAACCTATTTGGAAAAACTCTAAGAAATTTATGTGCTTCAAATGTTCACTTTTTTCAATTTTTTACCTTCGACAATGAAAATCAAGACAAATTTTTGTGTGAAAAAATCGATCGCGAATATTCCTAAAACTAAAAATGATATTCCACACATGTGCAGGTGTTTAAAAAGTCTATTTAAACATAAAATAATCCTCATTCGGACTATAAATGAAGTTTTGTCTGATAAAAAAATAAATATCCGAGGCCAAATTAGGGACTCTAGCCCCGATCCATCATTATTTTTAGGCAGTTCTATGTTTGCATGTCGGTTAAAACGAAACACATTGGCTATGACGGTGTGAAATTTCATTGGTCCATGAAATACCGTATCTGATGCGCATGTACATATGAATAATTGAAGATGCGTATACCTAGTTCACATACGTCAAGTTTTAACTAAGCTGGGAGAAAAATAGAGAGTGATGTATTCCTTTCTCTACCCATTCTCAGTTGAATTAAAACTTGCGCAAGGAAACTTGATGAAAGTGAACTGGTTATGATGCAAATTAACTGAGGCCGATGCACATATGAAACGTAGACAAAAAAACATTTATTCATTTGCAGGAATTGACAAAATCAAAGAGCTTTGAAATAAAAAAGAGAAATTAAGTGCTACAAATTTGTGTTACAAGGATGCAGCCATAATTTTTGTGATATGCGTTTGACGTTTCTTGCGCGTAATTTATTTCAGTGATGCATTTTAGAACTCGATGACAATTTGCATTTGTGCATTTCCGACAGTACTGCTTTTCAGATGCAGCGCAAACACGCATTTCCGATTAGGCTCGATGTATTTTGCGCATAAGATTTGTAATTCGAAAATATCGAGTAACTACATACGTTTGGATACATATTCATTAATAAGTAGCGGACAAAAGGGAGTAAGTAGTGAGTACGAGTACTATCCAAAAGTTTGCCCACACTAGACTATCATCTTTCTTAACAATTAACGTGCTATTCGTTTCATTTCCTGGGTTTTTTGCATTTTTAAACACACGAAAATCCATTTACATTTTACAAAAATTAATTAAGTACTAAACGCACAGTTTATTTAAGAGATTAAAACGAAAAAAAAAATAATTGCAAAAAGTATTAAATGAAAAACTGATCTAAAGCATTTTTTTATATTTAAAATAAAAACGGAATCAAAAAAATATAAAAAGCAAACAATTATTGTACTTAAATTATTGAATAAAATCTTTAACAATACGTAATTTGTGTCGCTTAAAAACAAATAATTTCAAGGAAATTAAAAAAATTTTCATTAGAAAAATAACATGAAATACATAAATATGTTACACTGCCACACACACTCACGAGAAAATATTCCCAATAGAAATCGAAAATATAAATTTATTTATTAATATGTATGTAATTTTGTTTTAAAATTAAGATATGGCTGCTAATAACAAAAACAATAATAAGCTTTCTCCAAACAAAAGTATAATTAAAATTAAACAAAAAAAATTAAACAAATCTTAAAACAAACAAAAAAACGAATAGGTTTTGAACAAATAACCGCTACCTGATTGGATGTTCAAAAATGTAATAAAATCACTTAAAGAAAATCTATATGAAACAAAATCTCTAAAGAAGTACAGTACGAGTAACATAAAATAGCAATAAAGAAACCAAGAAAATATCAATTAATTTCATCGTCAAAACATATTAAAAATATTGGCAACTCTGTAGCCGGGTGTAGCTTCTAACGATCGTGGTAAACGCTAGTCATAATCTGAATACAAATAATATAAGTATGTATGAATGTAAATAGTTTTATAAACAAAATTAAGATAAAAGAAAATTGTAAAGAATAAAGTAAAAATTAATTTTAGTTTCGTCATGCAAACCTTTTGAACTTTGGCCTTAAATCTAGTTTATCCATGCTTCCAGTAAAGGTTATAACTGAAATTAAAAAAGAACGTACACCACACTACTCAATCGGTTCGGAAAATTAAAGTTTTGTTAATACGGTAAATTCTATCGTATACGTTGTAACTATACGATCCACCCCTTCATGAATCAATAATAAGCTATCATTAGATCATCAGGCAGTTGATTTCTAAGTGGGCGGCCGAGCAGTTCTCAAGGTGTTTAGTATTTGAGCGTTTAGTAAAAATTTTTACAAACTTCCTTGGTTGCTTGGATAAACTAGATTTGCAATAAGAAAATTTTATAAAAACAATAGCTTAAGCTTAAATAATAAGAAAAAAGTATAACCAACTAAGCACAAGTATATAAAAAGTTAAAAAGCACTTAAAATATTCTTTAAGGTACTTGAATTTTGTGTTTTGAACCTCAATACCGTCAGTACCTATTGGGAGTTCTTAAGTGTTAAGGTTAGTGTTAACTAACTTGTCAGTAGACTTCAACCAGTTTATTTTTAAAGCAATCAATCTCGTATGCTTATATTAAAACAACAAACAAATTATATACGATATGAATCTATCTTTATTTTCCTTTCAACCTGTATACATACAATTAGTCACCCTTTGGGTAAGAATTGTATAACGATATATATATATATATATATATATATATATATATATATATATATATATATATATATATATATATATATATATATATATCTATATATATATATATATATATATATATATCGATATATATATATATATATATATATATATATATATATATATATATATATATATATATATATATATATATATATATATATATATATCGATATAAATATATATATATATATATATATATATATATATATATATATATATATATAATATATATATATATATATATATATATATATATATATATATATATAATATATATATATATATAAACACAGCATAGGCTTATCGCGCTAATCTCTATCGGGCAAAACACAAAAAAACTAAATATTGCGTCATCTGTCGGACGAACTTCAAACTACACAGAAACACTCCTCACGCCCCATAGAGCATGTATGTATATAAAGTTTAGTCAAAATCGGTGCAGTAGTTTTTGAGTTTTGCGATCACGAACTAATAATTTTTATATATGTATATATATATATATATATATATATATATATATATATATATATATATGTATATATATATATATATATATATATATATATATATATATATATATATATGTATATATATATATATATATATATATATATATATATATATATATATATATATATATATATATATATATATGTATATATATATATATATATATATATATATATATATATATATATATATATATATATATATATATATATATATAATACATAGAATTTACACTAGACAATTACGTCTTGACAATCCATGCACACTGTTTCGATGGCCTGAATTAATGTCTTAAAGATTTTGAAGATAGTAAATCAGAAAGTGATTAAACGTACATATGCCGACAATAATTTTAAATATTGCTCATGAAATAAGAACAAAGAAAAACTTATAATAATTAAAAATATGCTAATTCGATTTAGTTGTTTTCTTAGCAAGTAATACCGAAATAGTATGATTAATATCACATCATTATCGTTACATTTTTTCCAAAATAAATTGTCATAGTTATTCTCTTGTCGCTTACTTCACAATAGAGTACTACTAGCATTCATTTTGATAGATAATTAGTATTCTTTATTGTCATGACAATTTTGTCAGGTGTAAACGACGGTTAATTCAAAACAAAACAAAAAAAAAGTCTACTACGTCTATATATTTTGTAATTTTCATATGTTATTGAATTCTCATATTGTATTTAAAAGTTTTTATATAAGCATACGAGTTTAAATGTTTTAAAAACAAACAGATTGAAAACCCACAATAAACAAAATTGTTTTCTTCAAATAATTAATTAATTGGAAGAATATCTCGAATAACTTTTTAAAACTATTTATAAAAAAGTGACTTAAAGAAAATGTTTTTTTTTTAATATACTCGCAATGTTTTCTAGATCCTAAAAATTTCCTCAATTTCAAATTGATTAGTTAAAAGTTTATATATTTTTAGGTAATTGACGTTAATCTTTCTCAAATGTTTCTTATATCTGCGAACAAGTATTGGATTTGTTGCACAGCAGTATAAATAAATGACCTTACGAGAAAATAGAACAATACTCTTTCAATATTTGTTTTTAGACAATCTGAGCTTAATTCGACTTAAGTACTTATTGCACAGAAATTTGCTTAAAATACAAATAAGAGCTGCAAGAGATTCCGTGCTTTTGTGAAGAGAATTATTCTTCCCACTTCAAGAGATGTTCTGTTTTTATTTGATATTCATTTGACTACAAAATGCCCGTGTAAGATAAAAAAAATCGGCAAAAAGGATAAGCGAAAATTGCTTCTTGCCGAAATCCACATTTGTTTAGCCACTAGATTTTAGTTTAAAGAATATCACTTTGAATTTTTAGCCTGAGAACTCAAAGATTTTCTCATTTGCCAGCATCGAGTTTGTAAAATGCAACAGAAAAGCAAACTTTCTCCGCTATACCGATACAAATCAAATAATGTTTTTATTATTATGTGAAAATTGTACACGAATCGTATTAAACATATTTATGGACTCCATCCACTGTTGCAGTTAAAATCATTTTTATTTACTAACGGAGTACCGCATTTATGAACGTACCCATAATTACAACAACATAACTTGCGGACTATAATTAAAGAGCAGATATTTTCTGTGCCACTACACAATTCGTCAGCATTAACAGTTTTTTGTTGGAATTTAATAACCTATCATTACGTTTTTAAGAGAAATTGGTAGGTCCTTATACGCTATTTTATAGTTGCAGTGAGTTTCCCTGTAACGAATTACAAAATTAACAGACAGCGCTAATATGTGTGCATCTGCTCCGAAGAAGAAATTATATAACAAACAGATTTCTATCTTAAAATATGGTGAAGTTCAAAGCGAGTATTGAACAGTCAGTCAGTTATTTAGCCTTGTGGAGTCTGTCGGTTATTTAGGTCTTAACTTTTATACCAAATTGACAAAGCAGGGAGGTCTCCTTTATTTGATAAAAGACAAAACAAAGAGTCATATTTCAAGTAGTTCTACGGAATTTTGAAATCAAACGAAATTAAATATTAATTAAAAAACATTGCGGTAAGAAAATTAAAAATTATTGAAATAAATGTTAAATTAATGCAATACTTATAATAAATATTGTATATAATAAATATTGATAAAAATTAAAGAACTAAAAATAAGAATGTTTTGCGAGAGAGAATAAAAGAGATTGTTAGAGTTTAAAGTTTGAATATTAGAATTAAAGTGGGAAACAATTATTAAGATTTTGTAAAGTAAATGTTAAATAAGTATTTAAAAAAATAGTATATGGAAAATGTAATTGAATGGTGCACGTTTAAAACAACAACAACAAAACAAAAACAAAACATGGATTGTAAGTTAAAAATAATAAATAAATACAAATTTGTATTTAATAATAGAACACAAATTTATAAATATTAATATTAATAGTTATTAAATAAAATGGTTAAAAACGGTTTTTATATTTCAAACTAAAAGTTTATGAAACAAACAAAAAAGGTATGAAAGCATGAAGAGCCCCGATTTAAACCGACCTTAAATATTATTGATTTAATGATTACTCTAGAATTAAATTCCCTAATATCTACTTTTCGAAATAAAAAAGAAGAAATATTTAATAAAAAAAAATATTAACAAATAATAACATTTATAATTATTATGAAAAATTAAAGCATTAAAAATATGCATGAGATTAAAAAATTTTAAGACAAAATGAAATGAATAAAGTTGTGTATAAAACAAAGCGTACTTATAAAACAAATAATTTAAAAATTAAACAAATATTATTATATACATACATGCATATTAAATCTATATAAAACAAATGAAAAGAAAATAAATTATATATATATCTATATTTGAAATATATTTAAATCTAAAAGAAATTTAATTCATTTTAAAGGATAAATATTTCATTTCGAGGTTAAGTATGTCTGCTTTAAAAACTTTTTAGGATTCTTAGTAAGAAACCCCTTTTTCACTTCTTGCAGCCTATTTTGTACAATTTAAGACACTTCTGTTGGCCACAATTTTAATAACATAAACCTGAAAAAGGGTTTTACATAATGCGGGCGTGTAGGCGAAGTCTGTTTGTTTATTATTCAGTTACTGATACTGACAAACATTGCGTTAAATTAAGTTCGAAATTTCGAATCAAATTGAAGAATTAATATTTTTAATTTTCTAAATTAAATTTAAATGGTCAGATCTTCCATATATTGTTTTGTTAAAAAAATTTAAATCGTAAGGTAACATTTCTTGGAATTGCCCTCAAGAAATCATTCTTTTCAAAATTGAATTGAATTTTTCGAATTTGAGCTTTTGCAAATAAATATTAAGTTATTTAATATTTAGGTCATAAGATTTATAATTTTATTAAATTCGAATTTACGTTGGAAATTTGGATCGAATTAACACCAGGAATTAATATTCTTATTTTTTAATACATATATTTTAATATAAACTTTTGGTAAAATACTCGTATGTTAAGTGACTCTAAGATTAAGTTCAAAATTTTGAAATAATTGCCTTAATTACTGCTTTGTATTTAAAACCCGACTGTTCAACTGTTGCAAGCCGAATTCGAATAGGTCATTTGGGTATAGAATCAAAGTATTTTCAGATTGCATCGCTCTTATCCGAGAATTTTTTAAGGAGATCGTAGGGCCGTTAATTTGTCTTCGCCTCAAGCTTTGGTAGAAATTAATTTGGCTTAAATTGAACGAAATGTACATATATATAGTTTTACAAGCGGTTCAAGCAGCTCGCCGCTACGAGCAAAATTTAGGACGCCTCCAGATTATAACAACGAACAATTAATTGGTGAATGTAATCATACATGAAATTATAGTTCTCTTTCAATATGAAAAAAAAACAACTGCACAAAGAGCCAATCGAACAGATTAAAACCGCAAGCAACTTTGGGTTGATTGAAAATTCGATATAATCAATTTCTAGTTTATATTTTACTCCCAGGAAAGATGGAAATACCTTCATCAATAAATTTTTTTTTAAATAGGTCCATAAATGGCGGAGTTACGTTATAATCAGTAGTGCGGGCAGTCATTTTGTCCGCCAGATTTCTACTTAAATTTCTGTGCAACCAAATTGCAAGCTACATTTTCAACTAAAGTTTTTCAAAATCGGATCATATATGGGAGAATTGTGCGATATTCGAAAATAAATTATGGAACCAACCCACAAGCAAACCAACCAAACAAAAAGAAAATTTTAAAATCGGTTAAACGATAAAGTCATTCATGTACGAACATTTAAAAAAAGTTTAAAAAATACACACGAATTGATAACCTCCTCTCTTTTTGCAATGGGACAAAAATTGTTTGTTGACGATCAGACAATTTGTTTCTCTGATGATACATAGTAGAATTAGCGTCGTTCAACGTTGAGAGGAAAACTTATATCATAAAATATAGTGGTTAAAGTGAAGTGGTTTCAACCCCCTCCAAGAAATCCATCCAAGAAGCCCCTGACCTCCTCTCTCCCCGGAAAAGCGGATAACATCATGACAAAGGTCACGCAGCCACCAACCCCTGGGAAAAAAGGTAGGAGTCAAACAAAGATTTGCAAGATTTCTGACCACTAACCCAAATACACAGAGGGTGTTGTTTCATAATCATAGCGCTTTACCCTAGATCTGCTACAGCTGACCGATCATCTACTTAGCTAGAACCAACAGCCGATTAACGAAACGAAACTGATTCAAGGCAAAAATAACAATGCAAAAACAACTGCAACAAGACGTAAAAGATGGAGATGCTTTGTGGAAGCCAAACGGATAAGAGAGAAAAAAAATCTATGTAAAGAAAGCTGTGGAACAAATTAATATTAAAGAAATTTTTTTAACAAGATTACGGAAGGAGCTTTCACTGTGCATATTGCCTGTGACTGTAATTGATATAATACAATTGCATATAATTAGTAATTGATCCAAGTGCAATTACGATTGCATATAATTTTAATTGTAGTATTAGCATTTAAAATTACATGTAAGGGATATTGAATGATGCATCAGCTATTAGAAAATATTATAATTACATGTAATTCAGCAAATCTTTTTAACGTTTAATACGAGTAAAATAATTAATTTATGACAAATTAATTAATGATAAATATTTATTAAAACCATTCTCAACTTCACTTACTTAGTTATTTCATTTTATTATTGGCAATAAAACGCAGTATTTAATTTAATTTACCTTTTTATAATAAATGTGTTAGTCTTTAATAAATTGATTTTCAAATTATTATACATTTTAAATGTTTTGGTAATTGATATTCTATTCATGTCTATAATTCTCATTTTGGAAAATATGTTTGCATTTTTGCATTCAAATGAATAAAAATAAAATATGTTTAGGTGAACAGCAGTTAGTAAATTAAATTTTTTTATATTTTTTTTCGTTGCAATTAAATAAATTAATAGATGAAAGTACGAGTATGTATTAAAACAAAATATGAAACGTAAAGTTTATAAGAAAACGGGAAGTTGTATCGAAAATTAAATTATAAGAAGGGAGAGAATGATATACTGTATGTCGTTTTATTGAAAATTAATATTGAATAGTGATAAGCACAGCGAATGTGTTTAAATATCGTTCGTTGAAAAAGTTTAAGGAAAATTGTCGTTAACAAGTTCGGAATGTGAATGTGTAAGTGAGCATAGCTTTTGAATAAAAATAATATATATGTGTATGTATATAATAATGAAAACTAATATCAAAAAATAGTAATAATATAACATGATCAACACGTAAGCAAATCCAAAGATTATAGTTTAATTACCGATTTGTGTTTTTTCACTTCATTCCAAGTTCAAACGATCGTCTAAATGCTTGAAGTTTTCTGAAGGTTTCCTTAAGAGGACACATTGCATTCGTTAATAGCACGTTTTTCATTAAGTAAAAGTTCATGTATCAGTATGTCTTCATCTGTTGTAACATCAATTAATTCCAGTTCGAGTATTTGTGTGGGTGGTGTACATTCCTTGTCGTATTTAAAGTCTTTGATAACAGATACAAATGTTTTACCAACCGTCAATTTACGGAAAAATAAACAATCATCTAAAGTCCAGTCGCCGTTAACAGCTTTAATGCCTTTTTTTTCGTTGTTATTATTTTTTGTGGGTAATAGGTTTTGTTGTATTAAAATGTTCATAAAATAAGTGTAATAAAAATAATAGACTTACCATAAAGTCTGGCTTGTATGGCCATTTTGGGTAGTTGTCGAAATTTTAAAGGCAATGTTTTCAATTGACTACTATCCAATGTAGCTATATCACCGAAATCACAAAATGACACATGCATCATATCGCCATATTTTTTAACAACTGTGACTCTAAAAGAATATAAAAGATTAAAATACGTTTATAAATTTCTTAATCAAATAACAACAGTTTTTTTATAGTACTCAATCGTAATGATCTTATATACTATAATCATGATAGTTAGTAATATCTTTTTGGTACCGATATAATAAAAAAATTTAGGTTTTCAATCTGAATATTTCCTTAAGTTTTAAATCAAATTCTAAATAAAAATCAACAAGAAGTATTGTTAGTTTTCCGAAATTGAATTTGAATTTAGGGATTTAAGCTTTTGTTAATAAATAATAAATAATATAAAAAGTTTAGGTCTCAAACTCTTCATTTCTCAAAAAATTGTTATTCGTTGTAGCTTAAGCTAATCTAAATGTCTACGTTTCTTTGGTACTAATACTAACTCACCAATCTTGTTTGAAAATCGTTCAACCTCGTGTGCTTATATACAAGCTTTTTTTGGTAATAAAAATATTAAGTTATTTAAAGTGGATTAATAATTCGAAATCAATTTCAATTTCAATTCTTGTAAGGAAACAATTACATACATATAAATGGTAATATTAATTTGACCCTCATTGTAAGTAAAACGAAAAATCTTAAAAAAGCTTGGTGTTAAGGTTTCGCGGCTTTTAATAATAATCATTAAATTTTTTTCCCAAAAATTCTTAAATTTTTTTTAAATATATTTTAAGCTTTCGAATGAATTCGCTTTTTTGATACTTTTGATTATAATTTAATGTTTGGCCGTTAGTCAAAAATTTTTATTTTCCATTCCCCTCCAGAAAAAATAGGCATCAATTCAACCTCACATATGAAATACTATATTGGAATATTTTGAATGGAGTGTAAAACTTATTCCACATAATATAAGTATATACCATTAAATTTACATTCACATGAACTATAATCATTACCAAACTACACAAATTTATGAATTGAACTAATAACGTTGAAATCTCTCTCTGGAAACATTACCTATGAAAAAAGCCATCAGGATTTTTAGCCGCATAGGCTTCGCCTATTTCCACCATATCAGTTGGTATAAATTCATCACTATTTTCACAAAATTCCTGTAGTTCCTTCATTAAACTGCGCAAATTCGGATAGTCTTTGTAGGGTTGTATCTAAAGAAGAAAATTTATTTGAAAAAATCAATAAGACTTTAATGTTGGATTTTCACTTCCAACATTGGACACATATTAAAATACTTTCAATTCATTAGCCGTTGCTTTTCGTTATGTCTAACAAATACTTACCGTAAAGTTTGATGGATTGGCTGACATTGTTATGCGCACTTCAAAGTATTCATTTTTGTTTGGTATGGCTGCATAATTTTGCAGTTTGGGCAGATCAGATGATTTTTGCGGTGAGCCCGGTACTTTGGTTAGTGTTAGACCACGTGTTACGTCGATAAACGGATTGATAGTGGGCGTTGTTGGAGACGCTAACGATGAGCCACTAGTGCTATGTGTTAACTTCTTGTTAATATCAGCGGTGTTATTTGAATCGTTTAAAGCACAACCTTGTAGTACATCGGAACATCTTCAGGATGAAACAATAAATAAATTGAACAGCAATGTTAAAATTCTTTTAATGGTAACTCACCGCTCTAATTCATGTTCTATACGTATCACATCATTAATAGTACATAAAGTGCCAGGTCCTTCCAAGCGTGTATAAATTGTGACGAGCGGAATTGTACCTGGTACATACAGTCTTACCTTTAAAGAAACCAAAACGACAGTGATAAATAAAACTATACAAATCAAATCAGCTTTTTTTTTAACTTACTAAAGCTTCACAGTCTTTTGGCAATAGACCACGTATACGTCCCACAATATTTGCTGTTATGTCGGGAATATTATGTAGTCTTACTTTAATAGCCTGAGCAGGAAATTTGCTCAAAGCCATGCTTAAACTTTCCAGCAAAAATATTTTCGAAATATTAGTAGACTTAGTTCGACCATTGTCCACATAATACATATTGTAATTATTGCAGTTTGGCTGTAAATTTGTATCAGCTAAGGTAGCACGATACCACTTAATGTCATTGGAGTCCTCGTCATCGCAAATTAAAAATAGATTGGAACGTTTTAAGTCATCGAAGGAGATTTTATGTTGGTCACTATTGAATTTTGATTCGACAATTTGTTCCAAAAGTTTCTGCCAATTATTAATTATTAAAATTATTTTTGTTTCAACAAAATTGGATGTTAAAACTCACCTGGACATATTTCAGTTCAGGACTATTTACTTGCAGGTATATATCACCGTTATCGTCAATATGTGTCACAATAACATTGGTTACGGTATTTTGCTTGATTTCGGGTACTGCTGTCTCACTGCAAATCGTATTTAGTAGTTGTTGGTTCATATTAACATCTTCTTGGGAGGAGGTGTCATATAATACCACCTGAATTTTGCCATGTGTCTTGGAATTTGTGTCATAGAATTCGCTTTCCTTCGTGAATATACGACCCACTAATGATTTGGTGGGCAATAAATCATCCAAGCACTTGCGCGCGTATGGATTTCCTTCGAAATCTTCTAGGCCATACAAGGAAAACGGTACAGCTTGCGCCGGCAGTTTTAGGAAATGTGTTTCGCATATGTACAATTGGTCAACAGCCAACCAATCAGCATCACCAAAGTCAATAAAGAAACACAAAGCACTACCCTTTGGTTTATCTAATTCTTCTACTCTTACTCGATGCCAGCATTCGTTAATATTTACAAGATAAATATTTTTGCGAGATATTGAGACGGGGCGCTCCTTCTTGGTTGACATGTAGGCTTCAATATCATTGATTAAGGCGCTAAAACGTACGTTATACTCCTGACCAAACAAACGACCCCAAACCTCCACAGTCGATGAACAATGTGTTATGAATATATTCCAATACTCTTCGGACCAGGGAAGGCGTATGGGATCGATTTGTATTGTCTTTGTCGTTTCACCCGTGCACAATGCTATACTATCCTTGTCTGCATCCTTATTTGCGAATATAATCACTTTGCCCAAATTGGTTTCGGTGGTGAATAAACTTGACGTTTGTACCAAGGCCCACCAATTGTCAGGCAACTGATGTTGGAATTTCAACTCAAATGTTTCGGGTAAATTTTTCGCGAATATGCCATGAGGATGATTTAATAGTTCTGTATAGAGTTTATCTAACAGCTCGGTATCGGTTAATGTGCATATAGGAAGAGGACGCTTCTTTTCGACCATTTTCATCTTTTCTAATGCTCTCTTAGCACATGCCTCTTTTGCCATATATTCATTCTCATACTCATGAGGATACGTGGAGAAAATAATGTCGTTAACGTGAACACTACATGAGTATGTACCACGGGAAAATTTTCCCTTGAGTACATTGAAGCGTGGAGCTGGATAGTTTTTGGAACGACAATATTGTATAACAGATCCAATTGCATCAATTTTCTGTGGTTGATTGCTAAACTGATGATGTGGGAAAGCGTTGTAGTCTATTTTGGGCGCGCCGCTAAACGGATGATTATAAGTTGTTGTGTGCTGTTAATACAAATGCGTAAGTAGTTTAATGAATTTAGTAAAATTATTAGGAAAAAATAAATGGCTTGCCTGTTGTAAAACCAGTTTTAATAATGAATATAAATATTTCCTTTACCTGTACTTCATAGTCTGGTTTAACATGAACTTTTAAACGATTTTGTAAAGTAGATGATGCATTGGATTTCGTTTGTTCCATGGCATTGTATGGAAGAGCAGATGGCAGTTGTTTTTGTGTTGATGCTGCTGTTGCAGCAGGGGTAGCGGACGCTAAGTTAGTTGCAGCAGTAGAAGCTTTGACAGTAGGTGTTTGTTTAGGCTCTGAGGCGACTGTTTTTGTTTGTTGTAGTTGTTGTTGTTGCTGCTGGTGGTGCTCCTGCTGTTGCTGTTGTTCTTGTTGTTTGAGATTATTTTGTATGGCATTTAGTCTTTGTTGTGGTTTTAACACTTTCGTATCTAATACTGAAGCTGTAGATTTTTCAACTTTATTTGTGGTTGCTAACGCAGTTGGTTTCTGTTGAGATTTCACTTCCGTTTTTTTGCCTTCAGTGGCATTTTGAGACTCTTTGGTTTGCTGTTGCTTGGAAGCACCAAGTATAGGTCTGGGACCACCTGATTGTTTATGCTGTTGTTGTTGGTCGTTTACTCTCTGCTGGACTTTGTCAGTTTGTTGCGGTTGTATAACCTTACTAGCTAAGGGTGATTGTTGTGCCGTTGTTGTTTTTTGTTGCATATTTGATTGTTGCAAATTAGTTTTGGCATTTTTCTTAGAGTTTAACATTTCACGTAAATCTTTTGTCTTGGTGCTATTGCTGCCACTGCTGGTGCTACCAATAGACTTTTGCCTTTGTAAAGAATGCAACTGATTATTCTGTTGTGTTTGATTATTGAAATTTTTTTGTTGAGTTACGCCACCGCCACGATTATTAGAGTAATTATTGTTATTTCTATCACCAAAGCCGTTCGAACGCGATGGCATACGAGAAGGTTGTTTCATAGTTTTTACAGGAACAATACGAAAAGATTTACTTGACTTTTGACCTCTGACCATAGACGAAATATGAGCAGAATTCTTACTATACTTGGCTGTGATTATAATCTGTATTTCCAAGCATGAAAATAGAGTTAAATGAAATAATATAAATATATTATAAATGCAGACAGACAGGCGGCACAAACGTTTTCTTCAAAAACTTTAATAAAACTAAAAATTTTAATGTACTTCAATGAAGTACATGCACATCTTCACAATGAATTCATAATTTATATACATATGTACGTACAACACACATTAACAAAATCTATTTATAAAATCATTTGTAGAAAGAAACATAAACAATTTCATATTTTGTTTTCGATAAAAGAAAAATCACAAAAAGCATCAGCAATGCATTACTAAGCAAAAAGGAAAATTGAAATCTCTTAATGGGGTGAACGAATGAGGCAATGAATAAATTGGTAGTCAGGCAGGCATGCTTCATATAATTTCGTATTTCTATATAGTAAATATATTGTATATGTACGATGTGTACGAATACTGCATGACTATACTGCATTTTTCATTTTTATTTTAATTTCTGTTTTTGTATTAAATATTTATATACTTATGTATGTATAATTTTTATTATTTTTTTGTTATACTTACATCTCCATTGCCATAGTTAGTAAAAATAAAATCTCCAGTATCTTCGAGTAGCTCTTGTGCCGTTTTATAGCCCATGTTTTTAAATGGCAAAGGTTTACTTTCCACTTCGGGATATTCACGCAAAATATCACGCAAATAACATGGCGGTTTACGAGATGTGACCAGTGCACGTACAATAGTGCCAATATGCTTAAGTTCTTGTTGCTTGTTAGAATTGTTGGGCATTGTGCTGCAATAAAAATTCTATGTATATGTATGTATGCAGATATCTTATATGGAAAATAAATAAATCAAATAATTTGCCTTTCAAAAAAGAATTTTGTATTTGAATTTTATTCTATTAATTTTGCAAAATTTTTAAAAACCAACATTCAAAGATTAAATATAATTCCTAATATTTATCTTCAATCAATGATTTTAATGATTTAAGGCCCAACTAAAATATATTAATTTACGAAAAAAAAGCTAACATAATCGTGTGTAACAGTTCTGTCAAAAATGTATTCAATAAGCCAATCAGTAATTTCTAAACTTATATGAAATCTTTCGAAGATTGGTCGCCTTAAAGCATACATATGTTAGTAAAGCAGGAAGCAGTTGAGGTCCACGCATTATCAGAAAAATTATCTGCTGAAGAGCGGTAAATCATTCAGCCGATGAACAGCAGGATAATTCTAATATGAAAATTAAAATATTTAAGTTATTGGAATATTCCTTGATTTTAAAAGGGCATTAGAAATTGTTGATACGACATATTCTACCATATGGTTTGAATCATATTTCATGAGAGCTTTATTATTCATAATATATGATAATGAATTAACAAAAATACTGGATAAATGCGCCATTTCATTTCATGTTTATTTAACCCAAAAATTCAAATTACATTGTTTTCTTAAAAACTAAAGTTGTTATTAAATTTTTTCTTAAGGTATCTACTAAATACTTAACTAAGACTACTTAACCATTAATGCTTACAGTATTTACAGTCTTGCTGTATGCGTTTTACAATATTACAAACCTATTATCAATCGCAAATTTCCGGGTAAAAGATGAAAAACGGAAAATCATCTCTTACTAAATAATTCTTAACACTAGTCTGCACAAATGGGAAATAATTCTAAACGCTTATTTTCACAGAAGGTGAATGGAATCAACAATCTTACTCAGGATATGGGAAATGTTAATTTATGGTAAATGCTAACTGAATGAAAATAAAACGAAAATATTGGAAATAGATACAAGTTTTCAAAATATATAATGAAGTGATAGAAAAAGTGGATTAGATAAAATGTTTAGGATTTATTATTGGCAAAGAACACATATTGACTACATTTGCAACAACAAAAAATTGGAGAAAGGAAACAAATATCAGTTATAATGCCATTAATTATTATATATTATCACAATAAAACTACATTTCGAATTAGTGTCTACAAATTTTATATTCATGCTGTACTACGAAACGAATATGACTAGATCTACTACAAAAACTGCAAAATAGAGCAATGCGAATTATATTAAACGCTAAACATAAAGCAAAGGCTTTTACTCGACACTTTAAATTTTATTAAAAAAATGGAAGAAGAAAAAGTTGCGAACGCCCAAATCAGCGAATCATAATTCTTGTGCTCCCCAATGTTATGAAATGAAACGTATTTTCGAGAAACAAAAATCCCTCTAAGCTCAATATGATAGAGCCCCCACCACTATATTTTATTTGTCTACATGATATGTGTACCAAACGAAAGGCTATTTTCAAACTAGAGTTCTAAATAAAATTCAAACGATAAAAATTCACGAGATCTGGTTAAAGCTCGGTCAATAACCAAGATGTGCAAAAAACATTTTTGTTAAATATTATGTTTTTAAAAATATATAAAAGAAATTAAATGGACATCTTAATGTACAGATTTTACATAATTATTATTGATTGGTATTAATTGGTCGATGGCCACTTCACCAATAAAAAGGGGCAGACAATTTCACCGTATAGAAGTCGTGCTTGCTCCTCCAGATATGACGGAGACTGAGACGTTGAGAATTTCTCCTAAGGATTCTGCAAATTTACCAGAAATGACCCAGGACTGGTTCCTGGTTTTCCCTATTACCACTTCATGTTAAAGTATCCTTTACGAAAAATTAGCCAAATTCTTTCACCTTTGCGCCATTTGTTTTTAGATGAGAACACAATAGTACAGGTGCTCTATAAAGTGTTGTATTTCGTGATAGTATGCGTTTTTTAAATACCATACAGGGCACAGAATATTTATAGATCTGTAGTTCAAAAGACACATTAGGCATCGCTCTAACGTACTTTACATGCGAGTAAGATCATTCATTTTGAATAATAAATTTTACATTGTACATAAGTATATATTACAAGCATTATTACCATGTTACATTAAAAAAATAAGTTTTGCTGATATACTTACATACTACGTACATAAGTATGTATGTATGTAAGTATGTATATACATACATATGTAAATAAATACATGCATTTAATAAGTCAGCAATTAGGACAAATCATGAAGAAGTTTTATAAAAGTATAATCATACAAGGTGCACAATATAAAAAATGTCATTTAATAAAAATTTAGTTCAAGGTCAATACCAAACAACAGAAACGAGTACAATTAATATATGTACATACATACATATAACGAAAATCAGAATATTTTTTTGCTACTTCTTCCACCACTTGGGCGTACTTTCTTCAAATAAAAAAAATAAGCCATGCAAGAAAACACACACATGCAAGTTTTTATTTGAGCTTACGCGTCAAAATTTTTGTACTTTTTTGTTTTTATTGCTAGGAAGTTTGATATTTACAATAACAACAATAACAATACAACGAACAGCCACTTTGCATACAATCAATCTCCTCTGCTCATTTTCCAATAGGATTGAACGCATTTTTTAAAATGAATTATTTTAGCAAAACAACTTGTTGAATTGTTTCAATTAAGCGAAATTTTAATGAATTATATCAATTGCACATATTTACTACTTACATACATATAAAAATTTTTCAGTTTTTGCTTACTTTTCAAATCGTAGCAGTTTTTACTGTTTCTGCACTTTCCCCGTATTAATAAACTTTTATTGAGGGGAAAACTTTCACAAATATGACCAACACGCGTATTTGTTATCGTTAGTAAGCAATCACAATCATTGATTTCGTTTATAACAATTGATATTATTTCTTTTGCAAAATTTTCTTATATTTTCATTAAAAAAATACATTAATTTCTACAATGAAACAAATCCCTTCACACGTACCATTTAGCTGAACGCTGAACTGTGGCGAATTCGGTATTAAGTTCGCTTTTGTCCGCACTCACTGGCTGATAAACAGTGTTGTTGGTTCTAGCGTTTTTTTGTGTTGATTCGCTGGGAATACGTGGTATTATTAATGGAATGTGTTTTTAAATTTTTATTTTTTAAATTTTTGCTCCTTCTTTACTAGTTGAAAAAAGGAAACTTAGAACGGTACGGAGAATTCAACATTTTTAAAAACATGTGATTTTGAGGTGTTAACATGAATTTCGTTAAATCGTACTTCATGCTGTTTAAAAACAAACAAAAATTCACATTACATTTCAGAATGTTTTTAAAATGAAGAGAAAGAGTTAACCATCAATAATTTCAATTTATTTTTTTACTAGAAATAAAACATATTTTCATATATGATTTCAACTTCAATAGTTTTTGGTTTAAGTACAATAATAATTTTAAAAGGCTAAGAAGGCCGTTAAAGTTCCCGATAGTTGAAGGTAACTTTAGCAACAGTAAGCTATTAATTGACATTTAACAAAATTTGGTTATTCAACCTAGCTTTAAAATAATATTAATTTTTCTTAAAATATGACAATAAATATACTTTTGGTTTTGTTCGTAAGTTCTTTTGATTTATATCTTTGTAAAAATTAAATTTTAATTGAAATTTTTTTAATGTGGACAGTTAACGAAGACATAAATATTGCAGCTTCAAATAACTAAATCTCGCCATAAAAGTTACAAGTAGGATGAAGTTGCCTTTAACTTATCGTTCACTTTTTAGATTATAGTGAAGTTGTAACAATGAACAACTATTTAGCCGTCCCATAAAATTAACTAACACTCCTTAATACAAAATCAATAAGCTGTTTTCTAAAATGGAAACCAAAGCAGATTAATATATGCATGCATTGAAAAATTCAAAAATAAAATTAATCGACTTTATACTTAGAATATATACTTTTTTATATTTAGTTTCATAGATGGCATTCATTCCATCTATCGTATTTCATTTTAATTCCATGAAGTCTCCTGTATCAATTTTAACAATCGTAATTGCGACGTATTTGCTCATTGTAAAAAAATATACACCATACATATCATACCCTTGCATCCAAATGCGAAATAGAGCAAGATATTGTTTTCTTTCAAATTTATGATCACTGAAATTTAATGTAAAAATTTCATAATCTTTAAGAGTGGCATTACAAGTTTTGCTGTAGTCGCACAACTAATTCATACGCAGTTAATAAAAGTACTTCTCGCTTAAAATTTTTTGGCTGTTAAGGTACGATATGTTAACGCCACCCCTAAGATAGAGCTTATGGGTGTGATAGTCTGGCAATACTTATGGATTCTGGTGTGGTGAGATTATAAAGTTCTGCTATGGTAAAATTACACAATGTTAAACCTAAACTTGTATTAGTACATTGTAAGGGCTAGTATAAACTTTTAAAATAAACCCGTTAATTTTTAAATACAAACATATACATATGTAGGTATGTATAACACATAATAAATTTGTTAACGTTTTATTAAAATAAATAAATACAAACATAATTGAAGCATATAACAATATCTAATATTCTCTCGAACGGAAAGCATCATAGAGGCTATAATATTTATGTTTTTTATTACTTCGCGCCCTTTCTATCTTTTCTTGTTCCTTCCTTCCAACTGTATATTGGTTTGCTTTGCTATATGAAGATGAACTTGGAGACTTAGTACTGTTTTCAACTGTTTTTAAATTGTCACTCTTTTTTGGATCTAGTATTAGATTACTGTTTAAATTAGATTTTCGTAAGACGGTGTGCACCGCATTGTCTAAAATATGCTTACAAGTTTCAATTTGTTGTTTCCAAGATTTAACGGCCTCCTGAGCTTCAGCGACAAACTCGTTTGTTTGATCAGAGTCGGGTATGGAATCTAGTTTCATTGGAATAGACCATTCATTAATAACATAATCTGGTGTCTGAGATAATACATCTGGATAGACGGGTTTCTCCCTGCTGTTTGCACAATTATTGGAAGAAGTGGACAATATATCCATTTCCAATTCGTTAATATTTCTAATTAGAGCTATAGCATTCTTTCTCATTGACTTTAAAATTTTTATAACACGATCTATAACATCCTCCAATTCTTTTCCTTCTGCTGGTTCTTCTTTAGGAGTAGATGTTTCTGTAGTGGTATGACTGCAAGCTGTTGTAGTTGTTGTCGAGGGCGCGATAGTTGATGTCTTATATGATATAGGGCTACATTCTTGAAAATAATACATGCTTTTGCCTGAAGGCTCATTAGGGTTTGGCTCATCATCATTCCTCCAATAATCTTCGACGCCTTCGTTATTTAATTCGAAATTGTTATCATTATAGTATATTGAGGCGGATGACGTAAAGTTGAAAATTTTAAGCAAAAATATAAAAAATATAATTTTTAAAAGCTTTAAAGATAATGACATTTTTTTAATACACTCACAATCATAGAAAAATTGAAAACAGAACTTTGAAAATTATTCATGGAGTAGAGATGAGATCGTGAAGAAAAATTTACTCACGAGCTTACAACAGAAACAAAAAATACTCATGGACGACTTCTCCATAACCATAAGTTCACGTGAGCCTAAATAAACTCAGCTCAAACAAAAACACTAACGAAAAAATACAGGTGAAACTAATGAAACCATATTTGACTATCACAAATATTCTTTTAACGATTTGCTGGCAAAAATGTTTACGCAAACTCTCTCTATGCAACCATTTGATTGAAAAAAATAATTATTTAGATTTAAGAGTGATCGTGCACGATTTGAGCTGATGAACGGTAGTGTGGGTTCATCCATTTTTATTCCGATTTTATAGTTTTTCTTTGAATTGGACTATTTTTTAAAATATTCTGAGACTTTTCTCTACTTGTCCCTTTAAGATTTCGAAGTTTTTTGAGTATGAATTTTTGTTTGTGCTTTTTTGCGTTATGTGGCGATTAATCCAAATTTTTTCCAATATCGTATTCTTACGGATTTTCAGTAATTTTCAGTAGATGTAGATATATAGAGAATTAGTTATCAAAAAGCCACGGATCGGTACACACCTCAAGATCGTTGAATTGTTGTTTCTGCCATACCCTCTTAAATTTGGTGCAAGAAGTGGATGATTTCGTATGAAAATCATAATGAGCGACGAAACCAATTTCCACTTGAATGGTTAAATTAATTAACAAAATTTGCATTTCTGGGGCACAGAGAAACCATATGAAATTCATGAAGACTCAAGTCAAGTGACTGGCGGCCCTTATTTTCTTGAAGACTCCAATGGCACCACCAATGGCGGGCAACTATGGAGATTTTGAGCACCAACTTCCAGATCGAGTGATCTCCCGCTTTAAAATTTTAATTGACCATCTAGATCGCCCGATTTAATAGCACCAGACTTCTTTTCACGAAAAGTGCAAGTCTACCATTAAAGAGAGAAATCGCCAATGTGAAGCCAGATGTTTTGCGAGGTATTAAAAGAGGCAAGTTGGCAATTTTATAAATAATATGTGTATATTATTTGTATATAATAAATAATTCATAATAAATACATACATTATAAAAAAGGAAAAAATCATATAAGATGAGAAAGAAAAAATGATCTTTCATGTGTACTGTAAGAGACCAAATTTTAAGTTAGACGCTCTTCTAATTGTTCATATAAAAGACGCTTTATAGATATTTCAAATGTAGAAATTCTATTAATATATTTCAAATCAAATGGCAAGTTTTTGAACTCAAGACTACTCATATATATTCTATTCTTTGTTTAGTTAACTCCAATCTGCATCTGGATAGTGCTATTGCTATTGTAGTTGTAGCCAGGCCCCATTAATAAGAACGTCTCATGTGATAGGTGAGATGATCATCAAACTCTATATATAAAAATAAAAATAAATCCAACAAGGTTTCTATAACGAGTTTGATAATTGCACTTTCGGCTTTCTTGTAATCAATTCGTCCTTTATAAATGGGACTTGATTCTTGCTATACTATTGCCGTCTTGTGTACTTTTTTCTCTCTTTAAATGTCAAAATTTGTTATCACGTGTCCAAAAATTCATAATTATGGGCTTTTTTTCGACTTCTTAAATAAAAATATTATTATTGTTTGTTGTTGGCTTAGCTAGGCATAGTCCTGTATTTCATTGGCGCTAACCAAATCATCAGTACCCTTTTAGCCAAATCATGATTGAAAGCATTCAAAGCTAAGCCAACAGCAAACAATAGAATATTAAAATGGTTATTTTGAAGAATATCTTTCAAATTATAATTGAGACAATTGCTTTCACAAATTGTGCGTATGTTACAGTGTTGCCAGTTCCTGGCTAAATTTAATAATTTTTTCCAAATCCGTTTAGCCATTTTTCCATTATGATATTTTAAGCATTTTTTTTTTCGAAATAGCTTCAAAAATACTAGAGCAGTATTGTAATATTTAACATGCACTATGGAATAACACAAATAATACACTTGCTTTTTGGGCAGCACAACTTTCAATAAAATTTTCAAAAAAGAGAATTTTTACACATTCTGAAAACAAAATAACAAAGAGATATAAACAATGCTGCTCTGTTGCAAACATTTATACGAAACTCCGACTTTTTGCGTATGTGCACAGATAATTCTAATATATATTTTCAAGTAATTATAAAGAAAACAGTTCGTGTTGTTTTAGTACAATGGATTCCCTAAAGATCGACCTGAGAAATGCTCTTGACAACTTTGAATGAACTTTGGCGTTCATATTCTTTTTGTTCCACTCTAGAAAAGTTTTTATCCCTTTGACGATATTTTGAAAATGAACTTTCACTTGTTGGATAAGCCTTCAAGAAATTTTCATGAAATTGTATTATTTCTGTGAAGTTGATAATGCGTATACGTAACTTTCAAGAAAGTACTTTCATGTGTAAATGCAGGTTAGCGTGAAAACTGTTTACAAATGATTATACTGCATATTTTAATAATGTTTTTTTTTTAGCAATTTCGGATTGAAAAGACCCAGTAGTTGTTCCTACGTCTAGGAAATTTGACATCTGGGACAAAACAACAATATTGCTGATGATGATGTTCTTATTTTAAAAAAAGTTTCTTAATACTCGTGTGTATACATACATGTTTGGATATGTAATTTTTATTAACAAAGTTTTTTGTTTTGTTTATTTCTGGAATACCTAATGTCATATTATTCAGTTTTGATTTACTTTAAAAAACTTGCCAAAATATTGTAAAAAAAATATATATGAATTACTTCATTTCATTTAATACTGATGATTTTACATTAAATGTAATTTAGACCTTTTTTAAGCAAATTTTTCGTATTTTCTTTTTTTATATTAAGCCATTATTGATAAAGGAATTCTAGCAACGCTAGTATGGACAATGTTTTACTTTTTCCACACGTAAATTCCAAAAATAAATAGCTTATCATAATTTATTATAAACTAATTTTTTTACAAGATATGGAAAAAATTTAGCCTTCATAACATATTCAGGATCAGACCTCCAAACAAAATCGGTGAAAATTACAAGCCAATATGTATGTTAAAACAATCACAATTTTATTAATTTCCAGAATTCAGTCTCCATATGTCTTCTTTAAAAACTTGTACTCTCATAAGGGATTTTATGTTTGTATGTACATATATGTTGACTTTTAAACATGTTATGATGGCAAAAGTTTACTACTCATACCAGTCCCTAAAAGTTTCAATAACAATAAAAATGAATAAAAATTAAGTGTAATAATACAGATAATTTTCATATACGTCATGATGTACGAATGCACTCTGGAACATATGACATTGTGAAGTACTTCCGAAAAAAAGACTTTTTTTCTCAACATTGTAGACATGACTTCACATCAAATGAATAGGTATTATTAGAAATTATCATCTCGCAAGTACTGCGAGAAGGTCTTCGTTTACTGTGTATTTATTGTACATCAATTCTATAAAAGTTCCGAGGGTATTAATTTCATGTGGAATACAGAAAAGTTTTCCTCTGCTACATTCTTAACCAAAAAAAAGGAATCAATTTCAAGCCAGAGCAGTATTTTCACAATTAAACAAATTATTCATCTGGCAATCCTTTGGCTCACTTCCTTGATGCAAATTTGTTGCTTCTTCACCATGTGCAAAAGTGTATTACATTCCACATTTCCAATGTGGAGCAGATGAGCTTTTTTCATATTAGTTTTCTTTCAACCACCGGACGCCGCACTCTGGCGGACGTGTCTGATTCGTTAGAATTTCCAAAAATAAAGATACACACATACACAATAGACACACACACACACATACACAAATATGTATGTATGTACACAATAGGCAAAAACTACTCCTGTAGAGAGGAATAAAAGGAGAGGAAAAACTACGTCGAATGTAGTTTGAAAATCGTTTATTAAAGTGTTATACCTCCGAGACATAAGAAGAACAAAAAGCCAACCAACGGATGAAAATTTTCCAACAAATTAAAATATTTATACAAAACTTCTTGTTTATAAATATTTTTTGTGTTTAATTTTTCTAACTTAAAAACTTAAAAGAATACAGATTTTTTCGTTTAAAAATAGTTTAATTTTTTTTTCGCAAAATTTTCGACTTCTATATTATTTAAAACAAATTTATTGCTGAAATTTTCATTTACAAATAACACTGAAAGGAGTATATCTCAAAGAAAATCATTAAATACTATTTCGTAATACAGACGAAAAAAATTTTAGCTTGTGCAACAAAAAAAAAATGTGTGTAGTGCTTGCAAAGTCTTAAGAGTTTTGAATTTAATCGGGGTCTTGAAAATATTTTGACCATGGACCTATTAAGAAATATGTGTTTGCAAAATTTAATATTAATTTTATTTTATTATAACGGTTCCTATAATTGGAATCAAAAACTTTAAATTCTACATTTAATGAAAGAACAGAACAAATACGCATTTGGAGAAGGCTAAAGTAGGATAATTTTTAAATAGGTTTTAATTGGTAAGTAAAAATATTAAATTTTAATAAATAATAGTTTTTTTTTTCTTAAGAAAGAATAAATAATGTGTGGCCTTAGAAAATTTTATTTATGTATTAATAGGTATATAGCAATTTTAATGATTTTTGCACCCTACATGATACTTTAACTCTTATGACATCTTTGTGTAACATGTGGAAAAAATGCTCAAACAATAATGAGAACAAAAGGATAAAAACTATTTTAGGCTTAGTTATATATACATATGTATGTTGCAAATTTCTAAATTATTGTGGATTTTTTTAAATTAATTTTTAAAACTCTAATTTTAGCTTTTGTAAAAAATATTTTAAGGCTTTGTTAATTTTTGCAGTATGTCTGCCTTAAATTAGTAATACAATATAAAGTTAAAGGTTTTAATTTTTCAGATGCCGTCATTATTACAACAACGCACTCACATAATATTTATTTTTTATTTTTTCACATAAAGTTTTACAGATGAGTTGAAATGTTAAATACTTTTCGAATGCAGTTTGACAGATAAGATGCAATCAATTGAATTTATTTGTTAAGACCATAATAAATTTTATAATCTGAATATATCAAAAATGCAAATTAGACATACGATATACTAGTATATGTATGTACATAAATTCTTTCAAAATCTAGATAGAAGTGATCATGTATTGTGCTGTCATCCCAAGCAAAAAGATCTATGCAAAGTCTCAGATTTTTTCATTTGCCAAATATGTCTTAAATACAGATTTTCACAACTATTTTCAAATAAATTTAAGTAAAAGTAAAAATACGTGCAGCAGACAATGATAACGAGTTATCGTCTTGACATCCCTGACCCTGTCACAAAATATATGGGTTGATATCTATAAATAAAACATTTTTTATTTTTTTATTTAGTCAGCACAGATCAGTGATTTCTACTCCAGAGAAGGAGCTTCCAGTGATTATGGTTTCGTTGATAATTTTTTTTATGCTTCGATATTTCAGGTGATGCTGAAGAAACACATTTATTTTATTCAGGATAGGTTTCGACAGTTGCCTGGAACACTCCTCCTTTCTCCGGGCTTGGGACCGGCAGTCTAGCGCCAGGCGTGTATACTAATGGGTATACTTAAGATTTTTTTTTATGAGAATTTCTTGTCAAAATGTTGCGTTTGAATAATGTTTCAGATTTTAATGCAAACGCTTTCACACACGTTTGATTGCGACTTTTTGTCATATTCTGTCATACTGTGCATTTCCGAAGGACTCAATGTCTGTTTAGGGATATTATTTTTTTTCGACCATTTAACTAAATTTAATTCCTTAAAATAAAACTCAAAGAGTAGCGAAACATCGAAAAACTAACATTTTCGTTATATTCAAAAACCTCAATCAAGCTTGAATAATTTATTAATTAAATGTATTTTTATGAAATATTCATCGTATTTTTTCTTCTTTTTTTCGTTTAGGGCACTTAAAATTCATCTTACTCATATTCAAAAAAAAATCTTACTTGTTGGAATTTTGATGGCCATGCTAATGCGCAGACTCATTATTAGTCACTACATCCACGTATTCCAAGACCTACATGTTTCACTTCTTGTTTTATAACATTCTTAGAATGTTTTCGTAATTGTTATTGTTTCTTTGAACTATGTTTACTATGAAATTCCATTTAGTAGCAACCAGATATCGCCCTCTCACACTCCTATTACTTTTCCCTCTAAGAGTCACGTGTACACATACATACATGCATATACACGTAATTTGTTTCCTTTGTCTGTAATTTGAAAAGTGAATACGAAATTGTCCCACTCCATGAGAAACTTTTTACACTAGGGTTTTCATTAGCAAACCCATTGATGTTGCCATTGATTACATATGGGGAACATGCGGAATATGCATATCGTACATATTTATATAGAGAAGATTCCAATGAAAGAAACTTACAAAGAATTTAATTAAATCTAGAACTTGTCATGCGGAAAAAGTGAAAATTCGAGTGATTTAAAAATCGTTGTTTCATTGCATTATTTCATTATTTGCTTTCTTACATTAGATTTAAAATCATTCTCAAGATATTAATTAAGAAAAAACGACTCTTTGAAAGTGCTTTATAAGTTATTCGTCTCATAGTTTAGTGCATCCTTATTTAATTTTTTCAATTAAAATTTTTGTCGACAGCTGCCAGTAGTAGGGCAATTTTAGTACTTCGAAAGATATTTTATTGTCGAAAGTTTTCGAAAACTTTGTTTTTTAATTATTACGAAAATCGTTTTCAAATAGAAAGCGGTGAGGCCGCAAAGTAAACCATAATCCTTAAATTTTTTAACTTCTTTAAAATAAATATTTTTGCTATTTGCTATAAATAATTTACTTTGTTATTTACTGTAGTTATAAAAAAAGGTTTTAGAAAATTTGGATTATATGTAAATAATTTCCCAATAATTTCTATTTTTTAAATTTTATTTTAATTTATAGTACGAGTTCAGTTCAATAAGTCAGTACTTTTTGAATTTTCCGCCTCTTAACTGAAAGGACAACACTGTAAACAGACATCTGTCAGTTGACTCCTGTCAAAATTTTAAGAAGCTGCGTCATTTAGTTTGTGTTTGACAGCCATTAATAGCAGATGCTACCGGGTAATTTTAGGAGAAAATAGAAAAGAGTGAATTTCGCGTGCTCATTAAGCATCACTTAAGCCAACGCTAAGCTTGATAAATACTATGGGAGTTCTGCACCAAAATACATCAGAGACTAAACAGAAGTCAAAATAGTGGATTTCTCGGGATGAATGGGCGCTAAGAGCCGCCACTGTGGGTTTGTCACGACTTGTTTTGGCCAAGAAAAAATTTCTTTTCCATCAGGACAATGCAAGGCGGCATACATGTGCAGTTTACATGGCAAAATTCCATGAATTATTCTACGAATTGCTACCTCATCTTCCTTATTCTCCGGATTCGTCCCCAAATCTTACTTTTTGGAAGGGATATAATATAAAATTGTAGATTCGATGGACAAAATGTATATACTTAGATTAAAGCAGACGGTATTGAAAACCAAAAAATTTGTGTCTCATTCACAAGACTTGTTGACCTGCCTCATATAGTACAGCCTAAGGCCAAGTAGCCATGGCAACTTGTAATAATTTTCTAATGATAATAAATAAATAAAGTACAGTACCCAAAATTATATATAAGCAAATTAAAAATTTATGTAAACGCACCACAAAAACGATATATTGTAATCATTTAGTTGCAGAGTTGGGTTGAGTAGTTAATAGATGGTCTAAAATTTGCATTAATGAATAGACAAACCTTCTGCCAACGAGCCGCTAAGGCAAATCTGCCTTTTAGTTAACAACTCGTACTTTTTATACAAATTGTGACTAAATTTTTATGACACAAGGCTGCTGGTATCTGCTGGTACCCCAAGAATTTATATTAAAACAAATGTTAAATACCATATTCCAAAAAAAAAAAAAAAATGTTTATAAAACCAGAGATTGATTTGTCATGTTAAGTCCGACACTCATCATGATGATATGAGTTCATCCGGAATGCATTAATTTATTTATTTATTTGCATGTTTTTGTATGACTAATACCTTACAGATTAGATAAATGTTAGAAAATTCCAAACAACTGATAATATATAAATTTGGACGAGTCACCAAGATGACATGCGCCGGCGATAGAGAACGAATTAGATTATCAGTTCAGGTTCCATTGACGGTATTACGCAAAAATCGATTCGTTCGATTGATTACGCCCAATATCGGCACAATTGTATCGAACTAGAACCAAAAGAAGAAAATTGCAGATAGTATAACATAAGTTATCTGACTGAGAATTCAATATGTCCAATTTTCTTTATAAAAAGAGAAGCATTACTTGTGATCAGGACAATAAATGCAACAAATGAAGTACCCTGAGATATAACTATGTGATCAGATTACATACATAGAAATATATGTATATATTTACATAGTCTAAACTTGTGATTTTGATGTAAGAATTATATATTCTAAATATTAAGAAGATCAGACAACATTTAGAGATTGCAGACTTTGGTCACTTTAAATCCTATTTAGTAAAATGTCTACTAATACATTTTGTAAAACTGATGAGTGTGCAACCCATAAATATTAATGAGAGTTGTGTTTTTCTTCTGACCAGGTTTGCTTGAATTTGGAATAATTTTTCGTCATCACGCATCAAATTTGGTTCGTAAACAGACAACTTTCGGCAATGTGTCATTCATCTTCAGTGTTATTTTTCTTACTCCAATTATTCAATCTTCTTAAAATTTTTAGTATATAATTAAAATTAGATGAAAATTACTTCTTAAAGTGCATGAGTGTTTGAGTCTTGTTGTTTATTTATCTGCTTCTGGAATAGTATTTTCTTTTCTATGTTTTCTTAAAATTTATAGATAATGAAAATTATTTTTTACTCTAAACTACCTAAAAGGTATTTTGTAAAACGAAATTTCCTAATAACGTACAAACTATGCACGTAAATAGATTAAATTACGTTATCGCGATAATACTTAAGTCAGCAACATATTTTTTTATTTTTTTTTATTTATTTTTTATGCTCTAAAAGAATTTGTCATAATAAGAAAAATAATTATTATTATTTCATCAGACAGTTCTTAAAGTTAATATGATCATATGACTAATAAAACCGTGTTGACAAATTATAAATGTTTCGCACTTATGTTCGTCAGCGAAGATCAATAGTGTCGTCGAAGGTGAAATCAAGTTTCATTTCGGCTTTGCAGGTCCAATAGCTATAATTAAGATTTAGATATATTTCTATCGAATTGTAGTATTTTCGCTGAACACTCAATGATATCGGCTTTAAATACAAGCCTTATCTAAACGGATAACCAAACTTACATCGTAAAGGCAGAACGCTATTCGGCTCTCTTAATAATAGGGTAGCCAAGGCAATTAAAGAGTCTTGGGATCCTGAAAAAAAGAAGGCCTGGTTATGTACAAGAATGTTTCAGAAATAAGTTCAAATAATTCACCGTAGTGGGAATTTTTATTCAGCAAACATAAAAAACTATTTTTGTATTTTTCAATAAATCGTTTTTTTTTTTTTTTGCTTTCGATTACTAATTATTTTTCAAATCATTTACAGACTTTAAGAAACAATTACTGATAACAAAAACAGAAGTATAATAAAATATTTCTCTTCAATGGGTTGCACGCGCACGAACTGTTATTAAACAGACGCTTGAGTCTACACCATGTCCCAATTTGTGCCGTTTCACAAAAGGTTTCGTGCTTAATAAAATATTCATCATTTTGCTGAGAATTTTTAAACATGTAGTCATACTATAATTCAAAAAGGCTACACACGTGCTTTCCTCATTGGCCATGCTACTGCAGTACGGGATAGAGGCTGAGTCACACATTATGTGGGAGAACCCCCCTTGATAGTGGGTATAATGTCCCATAACTGCACTCTCGATAAGTTATGCTATTCCTTTCTTGTTGATGCGAACCCAAGGGATCGTTATCATACTGTAGTTTGGGTCAGTGCTTCATCTCGTTTGAGCCAACCGCAAAAGGACATCAGTTCCAGTAGGGTGAGCGTCAAAATCCAGCCTGTTGAAGTTGTGTAGCCCTCCTCGCTGCATTATCTGCATTTAATATGCAGACAATAGTGCCATATCTGCTTTAAGGTGAAACTCATACGAATTGTCCACCCATTTAAACGTGGCTTGGATAAGCTCTAATATTGCTTGCCTTGTTATTGGTTATGATTTTAATATCCTTTAAAGCCTTAGCCAGTTTACTGCCCTTTTGATGGTCGATATTTCATTCGAAGGTCTGATGGACATTTTTATTCTTCAATTAGCACCTACGAATTTCTTTCCCCATTCTAGATGGGTCAGTGTAAATATGCTGGGATCTGTAAGGAGAGGGCCGTCATAGTGATAATTTAAATTATATTCCTAAAAAAATCGTCGAGATCTGTAGTCTATGAAGATCTGCAGTCTCAAAATGGTAGCATGACTCCATGGAATTAATTAATTGCTGACGAAAAGTTTTATCAGTTTAATGATATTTTATTCCTATTCCAATATTTTTCGTAATTGGTCCAATTAATAGATTAATTGAAACTTTTTTGTTGAAGAATAATAATAATAATAAAATGAAAATTTTGCCGTTCCGGCAGGCTACCAGGTAGTTTGGTAATCTATTAGTATGCGGTACGTTAGTTGGAGATCTTACATATTATGCTATATGAAAAGAAAGGGTGCCCTCGTAGGCGAATGGCTAGTGTACTAGACTAGTAGTCAGAGTCTTGCAGTTTCCATCCCTGGCGTAGACTCTTTTTGTTTTTATCTTTATCTTTCCGCTACCAAAAATTGCAAGTTACTGATTCCACCCCCTTTTCCAAAAATCGAGATTTCATCAGGTCCTTCTGACTATTTTTACCTCGATGTCCATTTGGCTGTATATCTAGGGGTATGTCGGAGTACGTTCAATATAACATTTGAACGATTGAGCAGGTGGCATGTAATAAAATATTCGACATTCTGAAGATTTTGATAAGAGTTGATTGAAGCAAAAATGAATCTTGTCTAAAAATTTATTATAAAAAATCCTCAAAAGCTGTACCATATTTGCAATAGTTTTTGCTTCGACCTACTTTTTAACATGAAAACAACGTCAATGCCAGCAAATTTTGTTAAGATCGATTGACGAAATTTTTAGAAAAAAATTTTTTTCAATAACTTAAGAAATTTAAAATTTATAATTTAAAATACTTAAAATTTTAAAATATTTCTGCTTATGGGCTCGAGTTCAAATCTCATCAGACTCCATTGTAGAATGATGTTGTTTTATTTTTAAAGTATTTCATGACTGGAAATGATGGGAAAGCAAAATTTGACTACCAGCTGAGTAGAACATGGTCAGGTTTTTGGTCAACTCAAAAAATAATTTTCAAATCGATTTTGCAAATTCGGACATTTTTAAATTTTCGAATTCTGCAAAATCGGTTTATTCGTGCGGGGGACATCGTTGTGTAAATTTTTCAAAAACATTTTTTTTTTAAATGACTACCAATATTTTTTTCGCATCAGTTTTCAAAATTCGGTCAGTTTTTTCGACTTTTAAAACTACGACGAATGCCGTAAATTTTTTCTGAATCGATATTAATTGGATCGAAGTTTTTCGAAAATAAAATTATTTTAATTAATACAAAAAGTCTTCTGCAATCGAGCTTAATACTAGGGTTTAGTGTTCTATTGGGATTAAAAGCCAGTTAATAATAACTAGTAATTATTATACAGTCGTTATTAGCCGTTTTGTGGAGGAATATTGCTGCTTAAAGATTCCTTTAAGTCTTTGAACCAAATGGCTGCTGCAATCACATGCCCGCGGTGTCAGTTAAAGAATAACATTTTGCAAATGCAACAATTAAAATACGGAGCCCATAAAATTGTTGTACTCAGTCATACTTATGTACGTATGTACATGTATGTATATATGTACCCATATACTACATATATAATGATATGTGTGTGTGTGTTTACCTACGGATTCACGTATCCATCAGTGGTGCAGTTTGTTTGTTCGCTCTGAAATAATAAAACAATATTTTATTTTCTAGAAATTTTGCAGATAACGAAAATGAATTTTCACTCGAAACCTTCTAAAAGGCCTTTGTTAAATGAAATTGGCTATTGACGTATACATTTTGCAAACAAGTACACTACATTATTAAAATACGTTAACACGAACATGGTTTAGCAAACTACGTCTTTTATTGCTACAAAATGAAGCAAACAAATAATAGAAAATTATTGCTCTCTTCTATTGATAAGAATCTATACTATACATGTAGCAATTAAATTATGGTTTCGCCAGATAATTATTTATCTAAATATGTTTAATAAAAACAGGTAAACAAAATATATACATACATACATATATTGTTGAAAAAATACCAGCGATAAAAGCACCAAATAAAATTTGGGCTGCTTAAGACACAATCACACGATGCAAATTGATAATAAAATAAGCGTATTTTTTATATTTAAAAAAAATAATTCTATAAAAATTAGATATTTTTATTTATTTGAGGAGTTCGTTAATATATTTTTATTTTCAAAATATGGTTGAAATTATTGTGGCGAGCCGGAGAAAGGCATAATGATACTAGGTAACCTAATTACCTAAAACTAATCAGCTGATTGTATTCTTATAATTTGCATATGTCAAATATTGATTTTTTTCCATTTTTCTGGGGGTTCTTCATCTCCCCCCCCCTTCGCCTATGACCAGCAAAATGTCAAACAGATCTATGCAGTAGTATCAATTTTGAATGATTAAGAAAGCTTTGTGCACGATTGTTCATAATCGACTTAAAACACAACCGTGTCACAAATTCGCATGAGTGTTTGGTGTTGTTCAACCTTAACACGAACGAGTTCTTGCGCCGTTTCATAGTCGTGGACGAAACGTGGATCCACCACAACACATCAGATACCAAACAGCAGTTGAAACAGTGAGTTTACCAGGTTGAATCGACGCCAAAGAAGGCTAAGGTGGTCTTGTCAGCCAAGAAAGTCATGTGGGCCGTTATTTGGGATACACGAGATATAATCCATACTAAACATATTGAAATGGGTAAACCAATCATTGGGTCCATTTAATAACTTGAAATAAAAATGACCAAATTTTGCCAGGAAAAAAGCTCAATGGCGAATGGCTACGATTTGCTCAATCATCCGCCCTATTCTTCGGATTTAGCCCCGAGTGACTATTTCTTGTTTACCAATTTAAAGAAATGACTCGGCGGGCAACAACAATTCTTATTTTTTGGAACGATTACAAAAATTGGAAAAACGTTGGGCAAAGTGTATAGGGCTCAAAGGAAACTATGTTGAAAAATGAAAGAATATTTTATCCAAAAATCAGTGCTTCATTCAAAAAGTCACTTACTTTTTGAGCTGCCCTCGTATTTGCTCCGTCTGACCGTATTTTTTCAAGGCGTAAAAAACTATTTCTAGAACAAACAAAAAATATTACAACATCATGTGCAACAAACAAATACCAATAATTTTTTTCTAGTGAAATAAGCATTTAGATCGGGATGGGTACTAATTTGTTTGCAAGGCATGTTGTTTTAGAACTGGGATTGTTTAGATTTTTATGCATACATACATATGTACATATATATGTATGTATGTACATACACATGTAAGTATGTATGTATGTACGATATTTACGTATATTATATATATAAAACAATGTACATACTTACTTACATTTATACACATTATGTATTTCAATTAGGGAATAATTTTCAGTAATATGTTTTCATATTTACATATATAAAGTATTCTCCAATAAGGGTCAGTAGATGCCGGCAGCCGTTATGTTGCCTTGTGTGGTATACGTCCAGCTCACATATCATACACGCAAGTTATACAACTTTAATTTCGAAATAAGTGTCCGTTAGTGCAAACATTGCTCTATGAATTTGCATCAAGAAATCATTACTCAGCAAAGCCAGAAGAGAGTGCCCTTAAGCCTGGTTAAAGGTTGGCTAGACAAAAAAAATATTTAGCTACGGAAAATTTTTTGACTTTTAAATTTTTCTTGGGCGATTTTCTCTCAATATACCCTTAGACTTCACAATATTATTGAGTATTTTATTTCCTTTATTGTTGGCGGTTTGCTCCACTCTACCTCAAACAAAATATGACACAACTTTTCTTACAATGTATGTTTTTTGTTGAATGTTTTATTATTTATTGAATCTTTAGTATAAACTGAACTAATAATAAGTATTTAAATCTTAGCCTTAAATAGTAAATTAATTGAGTCCCCTGAATGCCAGACTAAATATCTTGTGCTGCTTAATTTCAAGTTTCTCGTGTTCGGCTAAGAGCAAAAGTATTCCTCGATCGTGGCCTCTATAATTTATAATATTGCGGGCTAGTGGGTTTGGATGATATTCAAGTTTCTTTATGTTTTAAAACAACAATTTTGACCAATGGAACCTGCAGATCCTTATAAACCCGCGAATTTCTTACGTTCCAGGGAGCAGCTGCAATCGCACGGATAATTTCATTTTATCGCCTTTGAATTTTTTCTAATATGAACGTAGAGGCTGTGCCCCATAATTCGATCCCATAGCATCATATTGATTTTGAAGGTTTACAGTCTAGGCTTAGAGTAGAGTTTATTCCAATAAGCCAATTAAGCTTTTAATTTTATTTGCTTTTAATTTTAATTTAACCTCAGGACGTTACAATTTGGTTATTTATATAAATGACCGGGCATGTTTCCCTGCGCAGTGTAAGCGTTATATGTACATGTATTATTTCGTCGACCTTTATTATTTTTATAGCTGCGTTATATATTCCTGTGACTTACGGAATACCGCCTGCAGATTTTCACTAACGCTTAGAAATGTTGCATTATCAGAAAATTTTGATGTGTTGTGCTTGTTGACATGTTCTTCTGACATATATCAAGTATAATATGGGGCCTAAAATTCTGCCTTTGCGAACTACAACTTCAATTGGCTATTGTGTAAAAAACTGAGAGACGCATATGAAGAGAGCAGAACAATGTTTATTTTCTGAGAAAACACTTGTAATTTTGTTCGATAGTGCTGTGTTGCCGCTTGAACCCGAATTGATAATCTGGATTTGATACCATTTAGTATGGGTGTCAACTTACATACATATGAGCAGTTTTGCAAATGGTTTTGACATATTGAACAGACTAATAGGCCTTTAGGATTCTACTTTCGTGTAGTCTTTATCGAGTTTGAGTATCATAGTGAGATATAAAAACTTAAGCAAATTAAACAATTTGGCATTATATCATTTATACAAAATATTAACATATTGTTGTCTTCAAATCGTTATTGTGCAATGTTGTCAACACATTGCAAAAAATTTCTTTTAGCACAATATAAATCAAAGACTTGATTTTGATTTGATTTGATTTTGTTCAATATATTGTGACACCTACTAATAAAATATACGCACAGGCAACTTTATTGTGCAATATCATTTATTGAAGAATAGCATTGCGAACTCTGCGTCACTTTGCGTTACATAGTTTGAGGAGACACATTTTAATAGACTCAAAAAAAATCAAATCATCCGTACTTGAATTACACCAAAGCGGTATCAAAATTATGGCTCGAACGAATTTTCATAACCCCAGTATGGAACGTTTAACTAAAGAACGTATTCGGGCTTGATTTTAAGCAACAGCAAAATTTTGTTGCAAAGAAAGGAAAGGCAGAAATGGCTTTGGACTAGATTCATTGCCTTACGGATCAAGCGATACAACAATTACTGTGTTCCATATTTTCCTTCTTTAAATTTTAATTTAATTTTTCTTTTGTTTATTTGATATTGGTCTTGAAAACCCAGACCCAAAAATTCATTATATGTTCATAAGCAGAAGTCTTGATTATCTCAGCGACAATAACATTTGAAATATCAACATTACAAAGTCAATAAACACATGATATTGCTGAGACTTTTCATACTTGATTTAAGATTTCCTGAATAGATTTAGTGTTATTCGTAATTATATTTTTAAGTTCAATCTTTGCTGAAAGTATGAAGAAAAACCTTTAACTTAGTACGAGTTTTTTCCTTCTTTCTATGTGTGGCTCACAGTAAAATCGGTCGACTTGTGGCCAAGAACTTTGCAACGCAAAAAGTTTACAAAATCCATGACAAACTCAATAGATTGCTTATTTTATGTGCGAGGGCGATCCTAAAATTAGCCGACCTAACAAAGAAAACACAACAAGTTTAGGAAAGTTTTTGTTCATTTCTCAACACAATCTCCTTTAAATCGATACACTTTTCCCAGCGATATTCAATAGCTCCGATGCCCTGTTTATAGTAGGAACTGTCTAACTCTTTAAAATAGCCATCCACCACAGACTTTACCTCTTCATTGCTGGCAAATCTTATACCAGCAAGGGAGCTAAATCTGTGCTAATAAGATGCGTGATGAAGCATTTGGAACTTCTTAATTCATTGATTTTGGCCATCGCAATAGCGAATGTGTGAAGTGGTGATTTAACAAGACTTTCTTTTTCGCTTAATGCGGCCTCTTTTTCTTTAATGTTTTTAATTTTTGCAAATAAGGAAATAAAATTATCTCAAGCGCATTAAAAAAAATGGCACTCTCTTCGCTTTCTTTGGACGGCTTTGACTGTTCCTTTGTCTCAGGTGTAAAATGGTGGATCGACGCAAATACTCGCCTTTATTGCGGCGAAACATTGCCAAATACTCTATTAAAGCATCTTCCTGACGCTTTTTTGTTCTATTGTGAGCAATAAATGCCACACCCATTTCGCGCACAGCTTTCTCGCGATCAATATGCAATGCCTATCATTTCAGATAGCTCACGCACCTTCAGTCGACCATCATCCAATACCATTTTGTGGATTTTCTTAATAATTTCTGTGTTTTCATCTTGGCAGCTTGTACGGCTTCGCTTAAACTCCGCCAACCAATATTTTATTATTTAATATTGGCCAGACTAAGAAGTTTCGAGTGAAAGTATTGAATTACATAATGATGACCAATTTTTTTTCATGTTTTCCAATTCACTGAGATCGTTTATTTTTGATACCTCCAAAAAAAAGCTAATACTAAACAAAGTGTTGCCTCGAAACTTAAAACAAATGCTTCCTAAGGTTGCCACTTTGCACTCGTATGTGATAGATACATACATTATAAAAGTTATTTTATACACTCAACACCAAATTTCAAATTCGCATACATATGAGTGAAATAAATAATCAAATTCTGCATATTTTTCTTTTGAATTCAATTTACATTTTTTTAGAGTTTTTACTTTTCAATGATCTTGGTCACAAGTGGCCGAATAGCACTGTTACCCACTGTATATACATACTCCATAATATTATATTGCTGAAGGGCATATGTATACTAGAATATGATTTTGTTACTTGTTCTCAACATGTTTGTGAATTCTCTATAAGGAAAGCATTAAATTATTCTAACTTTTTTTAAACTATAAAAGAGGTTTTAATACGTTTTAGCTGTATCCCACATTGTACATATATTTTTATTGTATGTACATACTATGTATAAATTTTTTACATCTCATTTCAATAATCATTCAACCATTTGTGAAATCTATTGACATTTGATGCAAATAAAGACTCACGCTTTTCCTTTATACTTTGAAACGTGATCGGCCTAATACCATGAAAATTATATTTGCATGTGAAGGAGAGGAAATCGCTGAAACAAACTATACATATGTATTTGCATCTGATTTGAGATAATGTTTCTTATTTACGAGTAACCTTGATAATATATATTTTAAATAAATATTATTTACTTTATCACCCTTTTGGCACTCAGTATAAGATTTCAAAATAGACGCAATTTTTTTTATTTCTGTGTTTATGTACACGTTTACATTTTGATAATTCTAAGACGATGTAGTAATAATTATGAATAAAATAACGTTAGTTTCCAAGTTTTATTATAAAAAATAACAATTAAAACGTAATAATGGAAAAAAAGTTCATATGTATGTATCTTTTAATGGCTGAAAGAAGTTAAAATTTATTTGAATTTTGCCGATATTTCATAAAAATATGCAAAATTTCTTGAAATATTTCATATAGTATAAATAAACTAAGTACATCCTAAACCAGAGAAATATATGTAAAGAGCGTTTTTTGTTTGTTTGACAACCGATTTGACAGTTGCTTTGTGGTCAGTTTGGCTTATCATTCTATAATGAATATAGTCATTCACATCAGTGTAATGATTGAAAATTCTGAAAAATAGGTAATTTATTAATTTACTTAAAAAAACACTTGGTGAACAAATAATTTCACTTTTTTATTGGCCATCAAGATCCTGCGATCTACGAGTATCCCCATTAGATTAGTTTCTTTAGGTCTATGTCAAATCACTTGTCTTCGCTGATAAGCAAATACTTATGTATGTAAGTAGCATCATTTGACAAGTTATTGGCGAAATGTGGGCTCAATTTCTGCAGAAAAGCATGTAAAAATCTGGCATAAAAATTTATCATAAAATTTTCTTTCCAATTAACCGAATTTCAATAAAATTAACAATGTTTTTTCTGTTTTATTTTAATGTAATGCCGTGTACTTTTAAACAAATAACCTTTACATTTAATTATTCATGCAATAATCTATCAAAATTTTTTTATTTTCATTGTTTTATTTGATTTGCTGATTTTATCCCAAAATATTCTGGCAACGTTAAACATTGCTAACACATCCTTTCCTCTAGGCAAGTTTAGTTGCGCAAGTTTAAATTCAGCTAGATGAAATATAAAAAAACAAGCACTCCTCTCTTAATCTTTCATTAAGCTACATTAAAGCTTGCACAATTAAAAAGACGTTTTACTTCTTTATCTTAAGAAACTTACGTTGAATATAATAAAAAGTCATGGAAATTTTTAGCATTAAATTTAAGAAAAGATACGTAATCATGTACATTTGTACATACATACATACTCGTATGTACTTATGTACATACATACATATGTGGATAAATCGTTTGAACTTTATTTGATCAGTAAACTAACATAATTGTTTTTTTCTCTTGTTCTCTTTGCAGTATACGAAAGTGTGTGGGTGCGGAATAAGAGCACAGCATATGGAAATTAAAAAAAAATATATAGTATAACAAATAATAATTATAAAAAACAACAAATAAGATAAAAAGCTGATAAGAAATTAACAATACCAAACAAACAAAAAAGCAGTATAAAACAATTAAAATTATTACTAAAATCAGCAAAATAGAAATACCTTTAAAATAAACCTAGTACATAGTATTACGCATTAAGGTGAAAACTAATTAGGAATTAAGTGGAGCACTAAACACAACAAGGTTATTTTTACACCTCTATTGGATTAACCTGCTTAAAACGTCGTTTAATCACTTTCAAAAAGGGGCAAATAATATAACAAGTAACATTTCCCTCCCCCCCCCCCAAAAAAAAAAAAAAATATTTCGTAGTTACGCTCACCCAATAAAGAGCAAAAACAAACATTAAAACATACAAAACATATGCAAGTATTGATGGTATTGTTTGTTTACAAATAGTGAAAACTAAAAAAGAGAGAAAGAGTACAATTGGAGGTGAGTCCAACTCGCAAAAAAAAACAAAGGAGAACAAAAACAATTTACACGATCGCAGAAACGATTGAGTGACTGAGCTAAAATTGGACTATATATAACACTGAACATATTAAGGCCTTTGTGTATCACAAAACACTCAGTCGTTAATTGACTCTTGATCATTTAACTCTTTTGAAACACAATTAGCTATTAGTGCGTGACTAAGTGAAAGTATTGTTAGAAATTCGTTAAGGATTTTTAATGAATCCTGTTGAACTTTGTAAAGTTGAATATACGTTATTTTAAATGTTTACTCAAGCCTTTGTTAGTGCTTTTCTAATATTAACCTCGATGTCGATTAATTCACCATTATTACGATTACCAGACCTGATTTAAACAGGCAAATTAAAACAACATTTTTATTTAATTATTTTTTTTTTAACAAAACAAAAAGAAACATAAGAGAAGAGAGTAATATTACTAAGTAAAATCTGAACACAATAGACACCAGCTGTATTTTGTGTGCATTATAATAAAGAACAAGCAAAAAAAGAAATAAAAAGCATACGATCTAAAAACAAGCAATCACATTGAAAATAAAACGCAAAAATACTTGAATTTTCAGTTTTTATTATATTGAACAAATAACCAGAAAAAAACAAAAGTATTTGGAAAAAAAGAAACAGAAATATAGAACTTGTGTAGCTTAACAATTGAAAACAACAAACGAGATAATTGGATATTGGGGCTTTGGCCGTTGTATGGGTAAGTAAAAAATAAAAAATATTTAATTACATACATACATATGTACATACATATGCATGTACATACATACATACTTATGTATGTATGTATGTACATTAATTTTTTGTGTATTAATTTTCTTTATTTGAAATTTCGCTTAACAAATCTAGAAACATCGTCATACACACTCGTAGCTACTATTTATTATATAAAGTTCCACGTTTAAATTTTAATATATGAAAATATGTTATCATAATGATATATTATAAAGTCCCAATCTTATCAAAGCACCAAATTTTATCAGCTAAAAAAGACTTCCCAAAGATGCACATACTTATGTACATATGTATGTATGTACATACATATGTATATGATGGTCATTTCCTCTTACTTTCACTCTCTCTCCCTCTCTACATATCAATCATTTATGCAATTCCGTTTTTTAATTTTTATTTCTAAACTTGAGAAGTAAATATCTTCTTTTAAGGCTGCCAGATCGCGTTTTTCCTTAAAGTTTATCCTTGCGAGGGCAGTTAAATGTTTGCATTCCACTGTAATTTAAATGGTTTCGATTATATACATATACATACATACTTAAAGTTTATTAATCATACACTACAATTCAGTCAGCTCCTTGAGATTTTTACTTGATTTATGACTAATAAAATACTCAAAACAGCCATATACATGTTCGTAAAGCAATGATAAAAAAACTATTAAGACATTGAATAATTTTAATTGCACGGGAAACTATTGATTGCTTCATTGAATGTAAAAAAATTACATAGTACATACATATATACATATGTATGTGCTTATATAGATATGTACATATACACATCAATACATATTTATATACACAATAAGTCTGTTCGTTTACTTAGGCAGTAAAAACTTGTAACGAGAGAATAACGCAAAAAATCACAAAACTACATACTATCTCAAATTTTGAAAAGTAGAAAAATTTACTAGTTTGTAACTATAGTAACTACGCTACTTGTTGTCAGTTGTTTTAAACGTCTTTTTTGTATGTTGTTGTTCCCAAAATTCAAGAAGAACATTATCTTTCAACGCAAACACTACTTTAGTTTCTAAAAATTCTCAAAGAAGTCGTACGAGTATGTACCATTTACAAATCCTTCGTACAATATTGTGTACAAGTTAATTAGATCACAAACCATATATTGTCTGTTGCGTTGGATGGATGGATAAGGGAAACGTCCAGTGTTTAAAAATAGTACTTTAATACTACGATATTTTTAACAATTTAATATATACAAATAATTAATGTATCTATATTTTTTGACCCTTTTTATAATAATTTGTTTATTTTAATATTTAAGCTTAAGGTCTTTTATTGTTTAACAATTTTATTAAAAAATAATCGATATTTCAATACTCATTGAGCATCGAAATATCGATTATTTTTTTTAATAAAATTGTTAAACAATACAAGACCTTAAGCTTAAATATTAAAATAAACAAATTATACAAATAATTCTTACAAATAAAAATATTGCTAGTAACAGTTTTATGAAACTTTTTTGTTTCTCAATTTCTTTTTGCACTTTCTCTTTACAAATTTTTCGAATACATGTACACTTTCAATAAAAACTAGTAAATGAACGGACCTAATAAGATTAAAAAAAATGCAAGATTTTCATGGTGGTTTTAGAGTTTTTCCAATAAATTATCTGAATGTGTTTAATATAAAAAATAGAGCTACAGAAACGAGAAGATTCCTTTAAAAGTTGATTTTTTTCAATATGATTTTGACATCTTGATGATGTTAACGAGATATGTTAATTGGAAGATCCATAGATTATTATTCATCTTTTCGGTTATTATATTAAAATTTATTATTATTTTATCTATTAAATTAATGAATTCCATTCTTTATTTCTTTTGTTTGCATTCCATTTATAGAGCTATCTAAACAACCATTGAGTTTTGGAGACGAGCCGGACCTGTTGAAAAGAGCACAGGGCCGGAATAGTCTGAATTTTGCAAGCGGCACTGCAGCTGCTGCAACAACAACTTCTGTTCAATCAATTAAAGCGTCAACGGGCAAAATTAATTTAGAAACTTCTTTCAATGATTGCGAAACCGGCTATGTGCCAACGGTTGGACGTTGGGGTGCTGAATGGCCAAGTTGACTCGCCGAAGCATTGGATCAGCATGGCGCCGCCGCCGGCGCCAACTACGGGTTATCGGCGGGATCGGCAGGGGTTAGATTGACTACAGCCACCGATTCTGAACAAGATAAACCCATACAGTGCATTGGTGCTGCATCAACACTATGTAGCAACGGTCAAATTCAAAACAATGAAACAACCGATGATGATGATGATGATGACGACTACGATGAAGAATCTGATGACTATGCAGCAGCTTTTAGTGTACCTACAAAAGATGGGGAAAAGCAAACTATCACTGAAACTGATAAGTTATCTCATACTTTGGACCAATGCAATTTGGCCGATACAAAGTTGCCGGGTCAACATGTCAACAATTTGACATCAAATCCATCATCAGAACGCTGTATTAGCGTCAACAAGTTGTTGGAAGAACAACATCGCAGGTGGTGGGGCAGATTATTTAAGGGTAATGCTAGTGCATTACCGCAATTTAGGTCTACAGAGAATACTACAACACATTTATGGCAAGGCGATGGATACAATATGTCGGCCTTCAATCAAACCAATGGCAATTGGCCTTTGGGCCATCCTTTGCCATTGCCAGATTGGGCTGCTTACGATGATGATGACAACCAAAAGGGCATACTTCACTTGGATTCGGTTTGGCAGTTTGAAGATCTTAGTGCTATTATCGAAACTAAGTTGCAGCGTATGTTAGAGGAGACACATTACGACACGGTAAATTTGTTTATAGACTTTTACAAAGCCTTCAAACGTACCCGTCGCTCCGACTTAAAATCATTCTATCAATTCTACGATATACCTATAAATCGCCGACATCATATGTGTGTATCCCTGGCCATGGAGATCGTAGCACGTATAGTTGAAGTTTTTCCCATATTGGAGCATTATTTGTATATTGTGTCTTGTGAAGAACAAGTGGTTTCATTGCGGGACTATATTGAAACTAGCGAAGAGCTGGGTGGTCTAAATTCGCCGTTAGCTAATGTAGAAAAGGAACATGCTATGGTGGCCATGAAACTAAATATTGCTGGTCGTAATGGTGTCATAATATTGGATCCAGGCTATCATGTAGCCCGATGCGTTACCATAATGGAGGACCAAATGTATCCTCACACTGGTAAGCGGATAGCATAATTTGTGCCAAAATACAAAATTTCTTATACAAGTTTTTTGCTTTTTCTTTTCTTTTTATCGTAGGATGGTTTACCCAATCTAAAGAACAGCACTTGCAGCGTGATTATTGTTATGTATATAGCAATAATAGCCATAAATATGTTGAATGGAAAGAGCGCGAAATACGAGGTGATCAATCCACTTATAAGTCTTCATTGGTATATGTGGATCAGCCTTATGTTACGGCCGTTGATGTGACAGTTAGACGTAACTTGACGTATAACTTTAGATCGTTATTGTCACGTGATGCTAAGGGTCATGTACTAGCTGGCATCTACTTGCCAGTCGTGCCTAATGCAAATGAGGCTCACTTCACGCTGTTCTACGAGGGTAATAACATGGAGCAAAGGGTCAAAGTAAAATTTATGTTTAATATATTCAAAAGTTCAAATAAAGTAAGGTTTTTGTTACAAAATATTGATAGGGTATAAAGATTTAATTTTCGTTTTTGCTTTGTGTTAACTTTAGTTGCCCGAAAATGTTCAACAGCATTTGGAAAAATTGTCACCGCAACTGAATATGTCTCTTAAAGAGCTCACCAAACTATTGACATCTTTGGCTGAAGCTGTTCAAGATCAAGATTTCATCAACCAAGTATTAGCCATTAACGATGACATTGGTAACATGTCGGCGGAAAATTGACAATCAACCGATAGTAAATCATCCAAACCCTTACTAGAAAAGGAGCAAAAAACCACCCAACACCCTGAGCACGATGCTAAAAACGATGATTAATAAAAATTCTAAAATAATAACAACAGCTTAAATATTTAAAAACCACATATAACTTGAACTTATATACTAGAATGTTCGATTTATCTTTCAAACTTACGTTTTATTTTAATTATAATCTTCTTTTTTTAAGTAAAAATTACAACAAGGACTATATACTTCAAATTTATATAATGCAGTGACAGTTATCTTTGAAATAATTAAATATAACTTCTTTATATATTAAAGAAAACGATATTTATTTCAGAAAGTACCTCGAATTTTTTAGCAAAACACCTCAAAGAAAACTTCTTTAGATTTATTTAGAAAAGACATCAAAATAGCAACAGTCATTTAATGTTTCCTCATAAAATGGCAATTTTTATTAATTATTTGTATAACTTAATTTTGTCGAAATTTCATTATCAAAGTTAAAAAGATAAAATCAAATACTTTGAAAGATATTGTATTATTTTATTTAATTATATAGTGTCAAACTTAAGTTCGGTTTTCTGAAAATTTTCTATATTTCGTATAGTACTTGTAATTTCAAATTCTTAAATTTATTTATTTGTAGAAAGGAAAACTATAAAATGATAATAAAAGTATAAAAACGTATATTTTTTGATTTCTTAGGACTTATTTAAAAGAATATACCGATCGTAAGTAATATTTTGATTAATATTAAATATGTAATCAGCATAAGAACAGGAAAACGATTTAGTAGGTAAAGGAACACTGAAGATGGCTCATGGCTTATAAACGGATGACGGAAAGTCATCCTAAATTCAAACAAACCACGACGGAAGAAAAATAAAATTCTCATAAGCACTTCCGGTCAAGCATTATAGTTCTAGTCAAACAATATAGTTTTTTTTTTACTTTGAATTCAAATTGTAAGAAGAAAATCAGTTTGAAAAACCGATCCTTTCTTTTCACACAGCGAAAATTCAAGTTCCCGTCAAGTGATATTTACAAGAATTTTTTATATTTTCTATTTATTTTATTTTTCTCACTCGTTATAATCAACAAATGAGTGACATTGTGTTTATACTATATTTTTTTTTTTCGTATAGATATACGATATTCAACTCCAGCCTGAAATTTACGACTAAGGGTATACCGGGTTTTACCGACAAAATTATGTGTATTTCGTTTGATACTATCTTGATCTTTCTAAAGGTAACAGATTTACTCGTATTGTCGGCTTACATGGCAATCGCACTTAGACCCTACTTTGATTCAAACGAAACTGAAAACTGTTCAAATCAATTGGAAATACTTATTATTTTTAGACTGCAAACTCCTCCTATACAACTCGATTATAAAACTACTATGATGCTATGAAATTCAGTTCGCCCTGGTGTGTAAAAAATTACCGTATTCACAAGGATTTAGAAGTTTCATTAAATTACACTGTGGTTTCAAAACACATGACAATATACATAACGAAACTTGATAATTATCTAAACCCAGTAGGTCACAATCGGCTGGGGATGGAGGTCAGTCTAGTCTTAGCCGAACACGAGAGATATGAAGCCATCACTGCAGAAGCTATAGGAATTGAATTTTTTCATCTGACACTGGTTGGACTCGAATAATTAATCATTTTAGATTTAAGATTTGATCACCTTTTGTTAGTACAATTTTAACTAGAGGCGTAATTAATAAAAAATACAAAACTTATTGCCAATATTATTTGTTGCTTCGGTTGTCGATAACATAGTGTACGATTATTCATCCATAAACAATACTTGTATTTGCAAAGTTTTTTTCTAGCTAAAGCACAAATAAAAGAAGATTTTGAAAATATATTTTTAAATCCAATTTATTTTCTCAAGCTTAAGGTCACCTCTTTTTTAATTTTAATAACCGATATTTCGGCAAAAAGGGAGTTCCAAAGGATATTCTGTTTATTTTGTCCTGAAGATGGTACTCGATGAGTACCGAATATCGATTGTTAAAATTCAAAAGGAGAGACCTAAAGCTTGAGAAAATAAATTTAATTTACTAATTAAAATAAAACAGTAAAAAACTAGAATATATATTTTTAAATCTACTTAAAACTCGCACTTCAAATTATTTAACTTTAACAATCGCTTTTGAATACTTTCCAATAGACATGTTCAATAAAGAATTTTGTTCCATATCAAACATTAGCAAACTTGCATGAAATAATGATTTCTGCATCAATGTATTAATGATTTGAGTAATTACCTTTAGTGATAGAATAACTTTATTCTTTATTCAGCAACAGATTTCATGTTGTTATATTTACACTCCAACAGTAAAATATTTCATATGATTTTTTTACACACACACACACAACATATTAAAAAACAAAACAAGCAACAACTTTAATTCTAAGAAGACTTTTTTAAATGCATAAACATTTATATTTTGCAAAAATTTTCTTTATTTTTGCATAGATATCATTTAATATTTACAATTGCACTGCATTTCTGCAAGATCTCGAAATATTTTCATGATTTTATCTGATATATGTATAACTTGGACACGTTTATTTAACACAGGCGATGTTGGACAAAGGGATTCCTCTGTGATTTAAATTTTTCTCACGAAAAGTTGATTTTATTTATTTAGACAATATATTTTATCGCTTTTGAACTATTTTATTAACTATTAAGTCACGCTCTGAATATATTTTATATGCCTCGAATTGAATACTAAAGTGAAGTTAGTAACGGAAGGCGGTTAAAGGAGACGAAATGGTAACAAATCTCCAGAGTTGGGAAGTTGGCATTATGAAAAATATCAAATACATATGACAAGCGTTTTTTTTTTTATAAAAGAAATGTTATCACCTGCTTATCTTGTTTGACATCATATATAGTTTCAATTAAAAAAGTTTAATTTTTGTGATGGTAATATAAAGTTAAATCACTGTTCATAAAACTGAATACAACATTGTGTAAAAAAGTAACTGCTTTTAAATGTACAACTACAGCTAACTTCGCTGTCATACGTGGAATGTACGAATGAAGCCAAAAACGAAATGAGACGAAAATTGACATTTTCTTGCATTAACAACATTCATTTTAATTCATTTGTGCTTAGTACCTAGCTCTATTGTAACCACATATAAAGAATAATGGTAAATATAAAAATAATTAAATTGTCGAAACAACAAGGATTCAAAAATGAAATATACATAATAAAAAATTGTTTTAGCCTGCTCCAGCTAGCTCAACTTCAGTGGGCAGTGGCACCCGTTCGCCTAGCAAATTGTCAGCACCGCGCAGCTCAGGAGCTGGTAGCAGCACTTTGAAACAGCGTAAAACTACAAGCAGTACTACTGCTGCCCGCAGCCGTACTACAGGAGGTGCTGGCACCGGCGGTATGTGGCGTTTCTATACCGATGATTCTCCCGGTATCAAAGTGTATGTTTGTTTTGTTTACATGTTGCTTACAGAACATATTTATTGATTTGTGTCATTTTCTACAGTGGCCCTGTTCCGGTTTTGGTTATGTCTCTTTTATTTATTGCCTCCGTCTTTATGTTGCATATTTGGGGCAAATACAACCGCTCTTAGATGACGTACATCGTATTGCAAATGCAGTGAAATCATTACCTTCAACTAGTTGCCTGATTTTATTGCATTTCGTTTGAGCGTAACCCAATTTTTCATTCATAATCTTTGCCGACGTCATCATAAATGGTAGTTCGTTACCGCTGAAAATGTTTCATTGATGCCTAACATTGATGAAAATACAGGCTGGTAGTGTTTCAAGTGTTTAGTCTATAAATATGTACGTTTATTAAGTTAAAATAATTTTTATACAAATGTGTACTAAAAAATGAGTTTTACGTCGATAAATCCATTCCACAATTTTAAGTGGCTCTTAGTTCAGCAGATAAATATATTATTTATAAATTCAGGTCTGGGTTTTAATTCATGATTTACAAAATTTAATTCGACGTGGAGATTTATAATTGAAATAAATTTGTCTTGCATATAGCACTGCCTTATCATTGCCACGTATTCACCACTCCTATACTCATTGAGGAAAAACAAAACCCAATGATGCCATATGCACATATCTATTTACAATCAAATAAGCCTACGTTTCGTGAAAACCTATTCCATTAAGAAAGTCGGTTGCGGCTATAAAAATATATATAAATTTTTTAAAATATGGAATGCCGGCCAACTTTTGATAGGCATTGAACAGCTGTGTGAAATTTAAAAGAACAACTGGGATGACATAGAATTTTCAATATAAATCATGCATTAATCCAATCTTATGTTATCTTACCATAAATTTACGGTAACATATAGATGAAAAGTAACAAAAAGTTATAGTTCATATTAAAATAAGCAAAATATTCTTGTTTTAATCCTATGTCTCATAATGAAATTTCTGGTATGTGTTGGCAATACTAAATTAGTACAAGATATGGGGTTAGTGGTGTGTAGCAGAAATAAGTTGAATTCAGCCAACAAACAAATGTAATTTCGTCGTCCTTCTGTGCAAAAGTCCGTGTAGTGAAAGTGGAAAAATCATGCAGAAATATATCATATATATATCAAAAATTTTAATGCGTTAATTTAATTAAATAATTTAAGTAACATATTCAACGAAAATTCGTATATGTGTTAAAACCGGAAAAGAGTAAATGTTTGAAAAAGTGTACAACAAAATTCCTGTTGGCGATATTACCTTAAAAATGCAAAAATCATTACATGAAGAAAAAAATTCTTATACACAAAAGGCAGCGAGAAGGAAAATGTGAATTGAAGAAATGCTCCATAGTTTTTGGCAATTCATAATTAGAATTAAAAAAAAAATAATTAAATAATAAAACGAGTCAAGTGCTTAAATTTTGTTTAGAGGAAAAGGGAAATAATGTGCATATTCTTTTAAATAAATTTTAGTAGAAAAATGATTTAAAGGGAGTTGGTTAATACATTATGGAAATACATCGGGCTTGGAATTTATTATATACATATTTAAGACGAAAGGAAAAAATGAATTGAGAGTAGCAGAGCAGTGTTGCCGTACAAATTATATGTTTCAATATGTGTAGTTAAAAAGTAACAAGAATAAATAATAATAAATACACTGAAATTGGTACTTCAAATGCCCATTTCTAAGGTGTTTGCAAAAAGAGTTGTTTGCAATAAATCTTACTGAGATATTTTAAACCATTTCAATTGTCAAACTACGTATAAAAAAGTTTGATGAAAAATTATGTATGCAGCTTTTGACTATCATCTTACCTCTGTCTGTTACATAAAACTTATTAATAGGTTCAGCTATGCAGGCATTGAATCTTTCGACTTCTGAGAATGTCAGTTAAAAGAATTGAAAAGGACGATGAAGATTGCCAATAGATAGAAATCTTTAAACTATGCGACTGTAGATCTACTGTCGTAAATTTACTAACCGGTTTGCATTATCTGATATCCTTTATAACCTAATTTAATTCAAGACTAACTAAAATTTTATTTGGGAGGATTACATATAATATATAATATTTTTTATATATTGATGTATGTGTGTGTGCAAAAAACATTTGAGATCTTTAGATAAAAACTTTAATGTATCTGTTTTATTAAAAATATTCTAGTAGACTTATGTATTTGATGTGAAAAACCATAAATGTTAATAATATAAAATGTTAGAAATCCTAGAAATTAAGGAACTTTGCGAAATTGCTTGGTATGGCAACACTTCTCACATAAAGCAGCTACAGACAGAACAAGTGGAAATCGCCCAAAAAATACATTTTCATCGTTTTTGTTGTATTCCAAGCATATATTTTATGTTCCTCTGCTATTTTTTATTCTTCACCTACAATTCTTTATATCTCGCCTACAATTAAAATTTTTGGTCTATTGAAAAAGAAAATATACAAACAATACATATAAAGTATGAATACATGTGCAATTTTTTTTAAATATTGTTTTACTTAAATAGTGTTGATGTGCAAACTTAAAAATTAAAATTATTTAAATATATGAAATTCACTACAAAAGAAAAGTTCAAAGGAAAAAGAAAAGTTGTGGAAAAAATCTAAACTGTAAGAAGTATAAGGAGGATCTTTTGAAAGCCAGTGGTGTTGTCCAACAGAGTTTGAGCGATTCTGCATGTCTGAATGTTATAAACATGGTGAAATTGACCACCGACACCATACGCTTCTATATTAGATTCTTTCTGATTACAAATCATGACAGAAGGACATGAAAGGTGAGTTATTAAGCCACATGTTATACACAAAAAGTTAAAAATTTTGACAATAGAATAATACATAATAATGAAATTACATATTTTTATTTTTATAAAAGTACAATATTAAGTTATTTCGGAGCAGTGAATACTTACACACATGTTTGTATGGAATAATCATGAAAACAATTCTCATAGGTACAAACAGTGTAGCCATACTTTTTACATCTTATCTTCCATATACAAAAATTAAAATCCCCGAAAATGCTATTTTTTTAGACTTAAACACTCACTATTGTAGTAAGCCAGATATACAATAATAAGGTATTTACTTACATAGCAGGTACCACTACCCTCCTTACTATCCTCTCAGTTTTAGTAGAGCCTGCGTGCAATGGCCGCACTACTTTGTGTGGATGGTGTTGTTCCTCAGATCTTATCACATATAGTTTAAAAGGGGATAATATCTGTAGCGTACCTTTTCATATAAAAAAAGAATCTTCAAAATCAGTTAGCAAATGACGAAAAAATCACTGTATATAAAAAATATATTCCTTATTTTTAAGTCGGTTAAAATTGGATACAATGGGACCCAAATGATACTTATACAAAATTTGCTCAGCTATCTTCGCTTTTTAAACATGATGGTTGAAGCTTAAGCTTAAGCCTTTATAAGTATTTGTGTATTTCAGTTTGTAAAAGGCTTTCACTTATCCGAAGTTTTCTTTATTGAAAATCTCGGATTATATAAACACAATACCATCATTTTCAGTTATCACTTTATCAAATTTGACGGTAAATATATGAATAAACTCTGGTATCAAATTAAGGAATTCGATGTCGGTTTCAATTGCATGCAAAATTTTTAAAATGCAATGAAATGTTTGTGTTTTAATTGATTTTATGTCGATTAGTTTATTTAGACTCTTGATTTCTACAATGTATTACAAAGAAATAGACTAACCTCCAATAATAATCATATCTGTGTAATCCGCACCCTGCAATTAATCATGAAAACAACATATCCTTTGCTTGCCAACACATCAAACATCTGGCAGCAGAAATATAATTCCTTTTAGAGAACAGCAAAAGATGGAGCAAAACAATTAAAAGAGAGTAATTTACTCCAGAAATATATAGGGAGCAGGGCTGCCAGATGTATTTTGACTTATTGAATAACAAAAATCGCCATAATCGCCAAATTGTTTTGATATCAGCCAATATATTTTGTAATTATAAAAATATGTTGTATATTAATAAGAAGAGAAAGCAAAAATAATAAAATGATATTTACTATAAACAAAATTATAGTTTAATTAAGGTAATACGAGTAAAGAAGGGTTTTTATGGTTAATATGCAACAAATTTGGATACATTTACAGTTTTATCATATATTTGAAAAGTTAGTATTTGCGTTATAGCGGTTGCGTATAGCGTTTCTATAAGATAAGCATCAATTTGTACAAGTTCATGTTTCATCAGAAATAGCCATGATGCCCACTTGTAAATCAGAAAGTCAGACTACACCCCGTCCAGACTTGCAATTTTGTTGCAGCAATTCTTGGTTGTTTTAAGGTGAATTCACCCATTCGTTCTGAATGAAATTTTTGTTATTGTTCCGCATTAAATTTACTCTCTTTCTCAAAATAGAGACGTCAAACTACATAAAAAAATCGTTCGGAACGTTCAGAACGAATGGGTGAATTCACCTTTAGGTGAGTGAGTAAGAATCTTGGGGAAGGGTACAGAGTTTCATGTTCTCTGCAATTCTCTTTTGCTTTGAAATTCTCAATATTGAACTTGATGTTTGCTGTTGTTGTATTCGACGTTTTATATACGTTTTATACAAAAAATGCAATACTAGATTTTTTCTAATGTGGACACTAAAGCAATTTCAAAGCAGAATTTTAAAAAATTTCATGCAACAAAATTGCAAGTCTGGACGATGTGCTAGTTTTAAAATCGCCACGTTCGACAAGAAATCGCAACACTCGACAACCCTAATAGGGAGTATGGCATTTGTCGAAAGTGTGTTCATTCATAATTGGAAACACTACATTGAAATGAAAGGCTAATTGTTGACTGTTGAAATCTTGAATGAATTATAGTTCACGTTCAATTTAATGAACTTAATTAAATTTTAATTATCTATAAATTAATGGTAAATATGTAATTTATGAAAATGAGTGTGTGTAAAAAAAACATTTTTTTAATTCTACTTTTGTATGTGTTTAATTGATTTTTTCATTTGATTTACTACTATTTGTTGTCTCTACATACATACATTATCTACTTACATACATACATACATATATGTATGTATATGTACTTATTATACATATCCAAACTTGCGCGCTCTCTCTCTATCTCCTTAGCTCGCTTTTTATTAATCTATCCTCATTAACATTTTAATCCTAAAAATTCGTAGGTGATAGTATTTTTTAGTTGTCTAAGGACATGTTTGTCTCATATAACAAAGTTTCCTGAATAATTTTTTTGTTTCATTAATAGTTAAACTTCGTATACGAATAAAAATAACAAAATTGAGAACACTGAACTTTATATTAGTTCCAAAATCCGGGGCCGCCAATCCGGAGAGAAGTTAAAAAAATCCTTTCGAAAGGTCGAGTTGAAAGTTTTGCTTAAAAAATTTCTTTTTCGAAATAGAAATAAATACTTATCTACATAGTATGTAAGTATGTACGTATCTATTTAGATAAGTATACCTAAATTCATACATTTTGAGCAGGAGAAAGTTTTAGGCCCATTGCAAATTCTTAATAACCTACATACTTATGTATACATAAATTCTTTCAGTTCGATAGTCATATTGAAGTCTATTGATGAGTTTTTATTTATTATTAAAATCTACAATACGAGTACTTAAGTACATACTTACATACTTATATCGCACAATAAATACAAAAAACTCTTAAACTTAAAAAACCCAAAATATTGGGGACAAACATGAAACTGTCGAAGCTTTACAAACGACACAAAGTAAAATAAAACAGTTATACCAGTAACGGTGTTTTTTCACCTAAAGAAGACTCTGATGGATAGGAAATTTTTGCGGTCGTTAAAGATTTTTGTGTAAAGATTGATGTGTGGGAAAAAACGATTTTGTGTGTATATAAAGATATACATATGTAAGTATAAATCTTTCAAAAATTTGGGAGAAATATACATCCTTTTTTAGACTTAATACTCTTTTTGTGATGCTCTCTTAACTCAATCATCCGCCGATTCTCAAACTCTCTTGAATCCTCTGTAAATTACGATTTCGAAAGCCTTATTGGGATAATATGTATGTAGGTGGATGTAGTTGATTGGTTTTCTTAGCGTAATCATATTTTGCTTAATCTAATCAAAATGAAAGTATTTTTTTTTAATTTTCCAATTAGCGCAGATACTCCCACGCATATCTTTAAAACTAAACATAGCCATAAACGAGCGATTTTGCGATCTTCCCTTTCTTCGCGTTGGAAAAATCCATTTCTAAGGATATCTACTTAAGTATATTATAATATTTTTATTACTCCTTTTACATAAAAGCACCTCACAAAACGGCATAAGATTTTGCGACTCAATAGAGATAATTCTTCCAGGCATATCATTTGTGAATCTAATTAAAGCCGCTTATAAATATCAATGCTTTACAAAGTGTATGAACTCCAAATTAATGAATCGTTATTGGGTATTGGCGGCGGTCTATCCAAGGCCAGAGCTCTGTTAAACAGTCAAGATACAGTTCAACTAGTAGGCCTACCATTAAACTGCTGCAAAACCTTAACTAGAAAAAAATTCTTGGTGCCGTGCAAATCAGATGGCTTAGCAAGCTCATAAGAAATTCCAGACTTCAGCGGGCATTGCTATATGGTTGTCGACAACAAGACTTTGATGACTTCTCTAGAAGCTTGTCTTGTAATATCGTTTAAAACTGAACCCAACGAGGGAACCTAGACTATAGGTACTTTATTCTATATTCGCTTTTTACAGGCTATGCAAAAGCAAGTGAGCCACTTCATGTCTTAAACACTAATTTCTAACCTGTTTAATCTAATCCAACTGTTTTTGCTATAGAAAACCATGCATTTTCAGAATTTATATTGGTCAAAACCTTCATGATGCTTATGATGTTAAATGGGTACAAAGTTTTCACGTGTTAATATAATAATATGTTATTTTTATGTAAATATGACCAACAATTTCAAAATTTTACTTGACTTGATTTATAAAACATTTATAAAAATTTTTAAGAAAATTTTGTTTTTTATAAACCTTTAATAGATTAAAAACTATATTAATAAGTAAAACTCATTACGTACAATTAAAGCCTCTTTGCAAGGAATCTTTGTTCTCAGTCTTCGTACAAAAACAAACGCAAAAGAAGTAGACATATCCAATGTCCAACGATTTGGTTTGCATGAATGAAAACGTGTGTTGGAACACTTTTTTGTTCCAACGAAACTGAAAGCACAGTACACCAAACTCTACATTTTAGACGTTCGTCAAATTGCTTTATATGAATGAAAATCTACATTCGTAATTGCGATTGCATGCCGCCTAATTGTTTGTTGTTTCATATCTATGTATGTAAGTGCATACATATACTTACATACATATGTACATACATACATACATATTACGACTACACAGTGAAATTAAAAAAAGAAGCATCTTTAAAAGGCCTACTTAATTAAATGGTATTTGGAAAGACCTTCTGAAAATAATACGATAATAATTTGATAAAAATTTTTTCTACGCATTTTTTTTTTGAATTTTCATTAAAATTTTTTGGGTTAAAAGTTTTGACAGTATTTTTTTGTACAAATACGATTTTCTTTCATAAGGTTATTTAGGCCATACTATCTCTACATATGTATATGATTATCGCTCCATTATGTTGCAAAAAATTTTGGGTACAATTTTTCTGTACAGAAAAATTTCTGGGGCACGTTTCTATATAAACTTACATATATGTAACTATAAACTTAAATATAACAAACTTAGACTTTTTATTAAAGACTGTTAACATACAGATGTAAATTATATTTGTTAGTTAAACGTATTAATTATTTTGCAGCGATTTCCTAGTAACAGTAAGAGCGCAGGTTATGACCAGAGACGAAAGCACTGAAGGTTGGCTACCACTGGCCGGGGGTGGTCTAGCGAATGTTTCCATTCGTAAACGTGCTAGACTATCCCCGGGCGCTACCGGACATGAATACATTATATATGGTCAAAGAATATCTGATCAAAGTGTAAGTTGATATTTTTTCCAGTGTGTATATAAAATAAATTTTATATTCTATTAATTGCAGGTTATTTTAAGCTGTGTCATAAACCGTGATCTAAAATATTATAAAGTTATGCCTACATTTCATCACTGGCGTGCTGGTAAACAAAGGAATGGTCTCACCTTTCAAACTGCTGCTGATGCTCGTGCTTTTGATAAAGGTATTTTGCGAGCATACAATGAATTAATTGATGGCATGGCCAAAGCAAATCCTTCCATTATTTGTCCACCACTGACCAAATATGATTCTGTTGGTGAAGATGATGTTTTTATGGTAAGTTTTTATTTCTGTTTTTATGTTGGTTTTGTATAATATGTCTTTGTGTATGTTTCTCTTTTGTAACCTAATTTGTTATTTCTATTTAAAGACTTTGGACTTACCCTGTGAATCAATTGATAATAAACAAAAAGGTCATTCCAGTCCAGAGAGTAGTGAAAATAGTCATGGTATGTTAGAAAAATGAAAAACTTAACTATTGAGTTGTACAATTTTTTTTAGCTTAACAAATATTATATTAAATTAAATTGTGTATTTAATACAAAGTTAAAAAAAATTAATGATTCAGAGTATTTTGCATCATTTAAATAATTCAATCACCAATAGATCCAATTTAACCAGTTTCTGTGCAAACTCGAAGCCTCTGACACAAAAAATTTTATAAAATTTTCTATAATTATTGTTTATTGATGCTAACAAAATCACCAATGAATTGGGCGAGAACATCCAGAATAATAAATTTCATTAATAAATCGAAATTGTTTATATTTATAAGTTATAAATAAGTTTTTGGATAAATACAAGATTTTTATCGCGACAAGTTCTCAATAGAAAATTTGCTGATTTAAGAGACAAGTTTTCCATAGAAAATTTGTTGGTTTGAGAGACCAGTTTCCTATAGACAATTTGTTGGTGTGAGCGACTAGTTTTCTATAGAAAATTTGTTGGTTGGAGGGAAGTTTTCTATAAAAAATTTTTAATTTGAAACATTAAAAAAAATGTTTGTGTAATGTGTCTTACAACACATTAGCTTAAAGTATGCTGGTGATTTGGTTAGCTCCAATGAAATGCAGGCATATGCATATGAACATACACTCAGCTAATGCTGCTTTTAGACGATATGATAATATGATTTTCCCAAAATTTTGTTTTAAAATTATTATTGTGGTACTAATTAAATATTTAACAGGCAATTGCTTCTCTTTAAAGATTCAATTTCTTAAAAAAAACTATTGTTAAAGGAAAATGTTTTGATTGTAAAGAATTGCTAAATATTTGAAAGTCAAGAGTTTCTTTTTATGGAATACGGTTTTGAATTTTTCTAAAATCTAATTTAAAAATGATTATTAAATAAATATCGTTTATTTAAAAAATTTACAGTCAGCCTAAAAGATCGAGGTGAGAATTTCAAAGAGGATCAGAAGGAAAAGGAAATTGCAAAAATTCATTACATATCTGGCGAAAACTCTTGCATACAAACTCCTCCGCCAGGTAGTGTGAATACAAGTAATACAAATACCACCACCATGAGCAATACCACGATATCGGTTGAAGCCACACCAGCCGTTATAGCTCCCAGTGAAAATTATTCCTATGTTACTCTAACAGCTGTATGTACATGAATATATTTGTCTTTGTTTAAAATCAAAATGTGAATTTTATTAAAATTTAAAGGTTCATGATTACAATTACCCGGTGGTAGATCAACCTGTAGCCGCTCAAGTCTTAAGTGCACGTTGTGATTCTATAACTACTTTAAAAAAACTCAATGCCATTGAGGCTGCTTCCCACTGTCTTGTCTCACAGTCTCCACCTATTTCCGGTAGCATTATCAAAGATTCCGATATTGATATATTGAAACAGAAACTACAAAAACCGGCACAGGCTCAACAGCTCACACGTTGCCGCTATTGCCATGAACTATACTCGGACGATTGTAATCGCAAAGGGGCTTGTGAATTTGCACCTGATTGTTTTCGTTCGGGCCTCGAATGCATTTCGGGTATGGGCTGCGCACGCTGTATGGTGTATCATTTTATGAGTGATTCGGACGGTGAGACGCCACAGCATCCATGTGAGTGTGTTAATGAAGATGGTTGCACAAAGAGGTAAATTTTAAATTAAAGTTGGAAGCAGAAATATGAAATAATATTATATTATTTTAAAGATGGATTGGTTTAACTTTACTTTCGTTATTGGTGCCCTGTTTATGGTGTTATCCGCCTTTGAGAGTGTGCCATTTAATCGGTATTTCGTGCGGTGTGTGTGGTGGGAAACATAAACCGCAAGTTTGACATTGGGAGGCTGGATTGCAAAACAATAAAAAGCAAAAATTGAAAAAGCAACAAAAACATCAGCTTTACTATGATGATTACTATGATAATTTTTCTTCTTACAACTACAACAAATGGCAACAGCAGCAGCAGCAACAACAACAACAACAACAACAACAATATAAAAATGAATATATATGGGATCTAAACAATTATAAAATATCCATAAAACCAACAGAAATCGCCAACGATTCGTATAACTGTCACTACTTGACAACTGAAGATGATCCCTTTGAAATGTTTCAACACAAAAAACGTGATTATGGTAATATTTATTACTAAAATGATCCAAAATGTCTAGAAAACTCTAAAGAGAAAAGAAAAGTATCCCTTTTTTAAGAAAAATTTAATGTGGGGCTTTAAAATTAATTTGTTTAAGTGTAATATATTTTATTTTACATGTATTTTATCTATATATTCCTTTTTTCAAACCATGATATATATGATTAATATTTTAATTTGTTTTTAAAGTTTCTTTACAAATTTAAATATTCTAATTTTTTGTTAGTGTATATATATAGTCTTTAATAACTTAGAAATTTTAAATTTATTTACATAAACTAAAACAAGAATAACATTTAAAATTAGAATACTTCAAAGAAGTACCTGTATAACTTTTAACAATTTAATGCTGTTGAAACCTGTTTTCTTCTATCAAATCTAATTTGTTTAATATGAGAAAACGTTAAGCATTATATATTTATTTGGTATTAGAACTTGAAATTATTTTAAGTTAAATACAATTACTAATACTTTTTTGTGTTTTTAAACCGGATAATCCTATACGAAGTTGTAATAGGAAAACAGTATTATTAAATTTTTAAATTATTAATTTCTTATATTAATTTTTTAACGTATACTCTGATTTTTGTATAATGCACACATTTTTTATTGAAACGAAATACGAGTTTTTCAGTAAAAAGAGCACAATTTAAAAGTAGTTGGAAATTATATGGTTGTTGTAGCACACTATTCCGAGGAAGAGGAAGCCGGTATAAGAATTAAACATAATCTTCACAAGTTTTCGTTCCTCTTGCAACGTCAACCCGTGCTAGGTATGGTACTGATTGTCCGCTTGCTTTTAGTAATGACGACTGTCAAAATAATTTTTTAAGGCTTTAGGTTTTTTAAATTTGCTTACTGAATCAGTAAGCAAATAGTTAATAGTATATACATTTAAAAAAAATTTTCTACAAATCTTAAAAAAACCCTAAAATAAAAATACAGGTTATTTTCAAATGATTTAACTTTAAAAATTTCTGAATATTTCTTTTTAGTATTATGAAGAATAATGTCAATGTTTCTTCAATATTTGAAAAATTCTCGTTTAAATTTGATATTTTTGAAAGGATATTTCGGAATTTTCATATTTGAATAAATATTCACATACATATAAAATAACGTGACTGCCATGTTATAGAATTAAATAAAGTATTAAAGTTTAGCTTCAAATTATAAACTATTCCAAATGGATTATGTGACAGATCTCTTTGATTTGTAATTATTTTAAACCGAAGTTAATTTTTCCAATACTTGTTTTTTACTGAATATTCTTTAAAAGCAAAACTATTATTTCGTTTGTTTGGCACAAATACGCATTTTATTTTACAGATTGTTTGGGTATTTGCTATTAATTATGGGATTTATTTTCACAATACTTTTTTTTACTAAATTAATTTAAATAAACTTATTGAAAGAATATAATAATAATTGATATTAAACCTTTAAAAAGTAATAATAAAATATAAAAATGTAATTACAATGATCTGATGAAAAATTTTTACAAAGAAAAAACAAATTCTTAAATAAAACTATTCACAATTTTTATAAATTATTAAAAATTTTAAAACATTTTTTAAGTTATTTTTTTAACAAACGAATAATTTATTATCTTGGGGGCTCAAAGTACATAAATTATTCCATAAATAATTTTTTAAAATTGTGAATTAATCCACAAAGAATTCTTTTTTCTATATAAAAATTGATGAAAAAAGCTTAAAGTAGTTACTTTTTTTTAACAAATGTAGAATGTTAAAAAATGAGTGTTTATGAAAAAGCCATTTTATTGTAAAATAAATCAATAAAAATGAAATTTTGTTTTCAGTATAAAAATCCTAATATTTGATAATATTAAATTTTAGAATTTAAAATAAAGAACTAAAATTACAATTACATAAATTTATCTTAAAAATTAATAAATAAAGCTTAAAAATCCTCCTTAATTAATTTTTTTTTTAATAAAAAAAACAAAATATTAATTTATATACTAATTCTGTAAAAAACTTCAGTGTCTATAAAAAATCACTCAATGTTAAACCTTCTCTTAGTTTCTTTTGATAAATCGAAAAAAGGGAATTACAACATAAATATTATAATTGCTAATTAAGAAAACAAATATCTACACATATAGAAAGTTAAGTTTGAAAAAGGTTGTTATTAAAGAAACAAAACATAATTTTTTCTTCAATAAATATAAATATGTAAAGAAAAAATTTGGGAAAAATACTTAAAAAATGTAAAAATAAGACATACTTTCAAACAAAAAAGTATTACTATTTTTTAAATGACTAAAAATGTAATAACCTCTTAAACAAATTAATAATATATAAATAAAATTATAATACTAAGTACAAAAACTAATAAAATACAAAAAATATTTAACAAAACAACTCCCATTTAATTAAGTACAAAACAAAATAATTATAAAAAATATACTAAACCAATAAACATTTAAAAAAAATCTTAAAAATATTTTCCAAATAAAATCAATCAACATAAGTTGATAAATCAAATAAAAATATTGAAAAGTGAAATAACACTTTAATGAAAATGTGAATGTGACCAACACATGCATACGTCCTGCTACACTTTTGCTTTCACAGCAAAGTGTTTTAGGACTTAAATAGAAAATGAATAAAAACTCTTATTTGAAAAAAATGCTAATAGAACACATAACAGACAAAAAATAGTAAAAGAAGGCTTAGTTCTCAAAAGAAGTCGTTAAAAAACGGCAAATAGTTTGTATCATTACATCCAAAAATACAATGAAATAAAACTGGAAACAGAACACTAACAACTGAAGTTTTATTTTACCAAATTTTCGCTAGAAGTATCTTTTGTATGAAATCAAAAATAATAAATCTTCAATATTAAGTATTTAATATAAAAATTTTATTTCTCATTTTGGCCTGGTTGAATGCAATCATTAACGACCAAGGGGTGTTTAATTGTAAACATGTTTGCAAGAAAAAAAAATAGACTCATGTTGAGTATAATTGTTTGTGTTGTTTGTATAAAAACATTCTAAACCTATTATGATTATGTATTTTGTAATAGATATTAAATTGTATAATTGTATTATATGCTTTTGACATAAACATACGAAGTTGAGTGTTTTCAAATTGCTTAAACTTCACTGATGATTTGGTTTTAGCAACCAATGAAATGTCGACATATGAACAGCTAAAGCCACAACAAACAAAACATTTTTTAAAAACTATGATTGTTTCAACAAAAAACGGCAACTGGTCCATACACGCATATAAAGAATACCCCACAATGAAATAGTTCTACAGAACTACTTTAAATGTACGATATAAACAGGCTCCATTTGACAGTACAATGTACTACTGCGGGATCACGAACTCCTTTACGTTATATCAGACTAATCCCAAAACTTCTCCATTTAACCAGTCAATGGGCTACCTACAGAACAATTTTAATCTTGAATATACAAACACGTATAGCAATACTTGTTTGAAAACAACATGGTTTATGAACGCAATTCGTAGGACCATGTTGCAACTAGTCCGTTGCAGCTACAATCGATAATGTAGCAGGGCACATCAGCCAATAAATTTTACAGGGATCTCATTATAATTGTGGTATTTTTTTATTTTACTTTATTTTATTCCTTCTACAATTGAAAACTTAGTTTTATTTTTCCTTTTTATCAATTTCAGCTTTATGCTCCTCCATTTCCTTAAGAACTCCTTCCTCCGTGCAAGGTTCAGATAACTAAAAGAATAAAAAATGGTAAGAATACATTTAGCTTACGTTATACATTTATAGCTTACTATTTCGGCTAATTTCAGTACTTCCAATGCCTGTTTATAGCCATCAGACAACGAAGGTATCTTATCATAATTCCAGTAGGTGAAATCTTGAAAACTGCCCTTAATGCGCAGAGTTCTATCAGCTTGTTCATCTAAAGGTTTTCGGGTCTCTTGCAGCACTAAGCCCTTATAGCCTTCGGGAACTTTTAAAACTTCTCCTTGCAAAGGATAGCCGCGTAATGCATTAATTAAGATACCGTGATCCTTGTAGGTATAAGGATCGAAATATTGTTCAACATTAGCCACTCCATCTCCCTGAATTTTGGCGGGTAGAAAATGTAGTTTCAAGTCATTGTGCGTCGTTTTCAGTAGTTTGTTATTAATTTCAATGTTAATGGACATTTTGTTAAAAATTTAAATCGATTGTTTAGAAGTGTTTGCCAATGTATCTGCTTATGTTTTTGCTTTTGCTTTTTTCTGCTTGGGCGCAAAAGATAATTCACAATAGCAACTGTCAGTTTGTTGTAGCGGTAAGGTTGCTACATGATACATTATTAAAACATTAGATGTAGGTAACACTATAGATTCTTTTTGTCAAATATTTTTTTCCAATATGGCGGAAGTTTTGTGGTGTTGAACGCATTTAACAAGTTATTTTAACCAATTAGCCTGGAAAATTTAATTGCAATAACTTAAATATATTTAAATAATTAAAGTTTATATTAATATCTGCCTTTATAACCAATAATATGTAAGATTTAGCAAGAAATTCGAAACGAAATTTAAACGAAATATTTCACGGTTCTGTGGTCAGTGCGAAAAGTAAGAAAAATCATCGCCGTGGTCTCAAAATCAGACAGTTGTGAAAATAAAATATACCATGGATTTCTTAAATAATTTTGGCAAGTTTTAGTGTTTATACTTATTAATAGCTTAACAATAATGAAAATATAATTTATGTGCTTAATTTTCGTTAATTAAATGTAAGAGAAATTAAGGCGTGAATTGTTTGCAAAAGAAAGAAACCAATAAATATATAAAAAAAGGAATGTTTGTAGTGTGTGCGTGCGTGTAAATTAAAATACAACAAGATGCAGTAAAATAAATATGTAGTAATAATAACAGTGTAAAAGAGAAGTGAAAAACGGATGCAAAGGAGTTTTTTGTTTTAAATAAAAAGTTACCAATATCATTAACAAAAATGCCAAATGTAAGTAAATAATTGAATTGTATTCAAAAACAAATGCAACTAATTGTTGGAATTGCATGCAGTATTCAAACAAATTATACATTTACATGTTAAAATTATATGTATGTATGTATGTATTTTTCAACACATAGAAGGTCAATTGCAAAATGTTTTGGCATTTTAAAATGTAATTACCAAAAAAAAAAAAAAATAGTATGAAATATATTAAAGTAAAATTAGAGTTGTGCAATTATATAGTTAGCGACGAAAATTGATCATTTACCAAAATCATAATCATTAAAAATATTAAATAATCTACCTGTTTAAGATTTCGGACAAGATCGAACTAAAGAGAGCAAAAACAAAACTCAATCTCTCAAATGAGCAAAGTTATACAAAACTGCAAACTTATTAATATTGATTTTATTCGCTCAAAACTGATGAAATAAGGAAACAAAATCGCCCTTATTATGATTGTCGACGTCGACATCAATATATTGGCAATTGTGGGATCGTTATCGAGAACTATTAAATATTATTGATGAGATATTACTACTACTATGGCTTATAAAATTACAATTGGCCATCAATATTAGTTAATTATTGCCTACAAGGAGTTCAGGAACTGCTGTCTTTTTACTGTCGACTTGATGTGACGTCGACGTCGACAATCATAATAAGGGAGAATATGTTAATAATTGAAGGAAGTCAGCGACGGTAGCACTTTTTCATAGTAAAATGGTTAAAATATGAGTAGTTTGAAACAATTTTGAAATGCTTTAATTTTTATGGTATTAAAAACATTTGTTTAAATTAAACAGCTTAACAAACCACATATATTCCGATTTTCAATTTTTGTGAACACAAAACAGCTGATGATATTATTCTTGCCCGAACAGTCGCACTTTTGAAAGAGGAAATAACATTTAAATGCGAAATTTTCAAGCTGAAAATTTGGTGGTATATTAGGACAAACACACCTTAAAATACAATTCATGGTCCTCCAAAAACTTGAAAAATTCATGTATTGCATCAAATTGAATTATAAATCCATCAGTTAAAATATAGCGTAACAGTTACATGTACTTATGTATATATTTATTATATACATATGTAGGAATAAAAACATTTTTAATGCAGTATAATCTGAACAATCAAATGCTGGTCATTTTCCTAAATACTGAAATACCAGAATTTCCGAGACGAACGAAAATATTTTAAATGTTTGTAGTGAGAATAAACGCAAAAATTTTAAAACTTTTTTTGCATTCATTATACGAAGGTACATATATGCAGGAGTTGATAATATAAACGATATGAAACTTTTACTATAGCTAATTTTTAAAACACGAAACCTTTTTTGGTCCATATTCGCAATAAGCGCGGTGCAGATTAGTGAGAAGAATATAACACAAATGTTCGTCCAATTTTTCTAATGTTATTCAATTGGAAGTTCTGTTGTCCAGCAGTAGAACTGTTTTGGCCATCGATTTGTTTTCTTCTAAGTTAAGTAAGGTTCTATTTATTTGCTTATGCACTGCGATGGTAAATTTACCTATTTAAAAATTTTCGCTTTTGGCAATCATTAATACAGTAGTAACTCGGTTCTTTCACATACTTGATACTTGCACACCTCGATTCTTGCAACATAGAAATATTTTTCATTACGCACTGATGCTGAAGAAACCGGTGACGTGGTACTCAATACGAAGCAAGCTACATCAGAGAAGGCTATATCAGCGTTCAATATTTGCTTAGCGGAGCAAAACAATGCTTCATTAGATGATACTATGATGCTTCAGAGACTAAGAAGCAGTGTAGTACTGAACAAGAGGGCTTGTACAAAATAAACAAAAATTTTAAATTTCTTTAATTCAACATATAATATGTAACTACTGTTATACGAATGCGATGAACTTAAAAAGTGTTTTGAATTGAAATATTAAACTTAGATTCTAAACAGATTTATGTGCCTTTTATTTTGTATTAAAACTCAGTACTTGCGACAACCTCGAAACTTGCACCGAGCCCGGTTTTCATTACGTTCAAGAATCGAGTTTCTACTGTAGTATGATCTTATACTCCCCAGTTACATAGCAAGGAAGCAGAGGGGTGGCTCTTTACTGTGCATAAATTACGTCCAGGTGCAGAACTTTCTTTTTTTCTGGTAGCTTTCTCCAAAAAACCGATCTCATACGCGTCGTACTTGAGAAAAAGTTATTTCCATCGCTGCCATATAAGCGTAAAGTATTTCAATATAGGTTGGATTGCGTTTGGAGTTACTCTAAAAAATGTTATTGACACAAAAAAAATTCGGAAAGAAGCACATTAAGAATCTAATTTAAACAGTTAGTATCCCAAATATTAATGTACAAAATAAGGACACTGTCTGCATTATAGGGTCTACTATGGTAATACCGTAGTGTCTGAATATCAAAATCACATTGTATATGTAAAAAGTTCTAATAAGTAATTGAATTTATAAATGTCAAAAACGACTGATTATCGTGTTTTCTGTGCCTTGTTTCTAATCTAGGACACCACTAATGGAATGTACATATATTATGTTAGTTGGTAATACATACTTTCTTAAATGATAGTTAGTCTAAATTTGTTACGAACACTTTCAACACACAAATTGTATCGTATAATAGAAAAATTCAATTATTGTTTTATTCGTCTGAAATTAATTCAATTTAACAATATGTGACAAGTGCTGCCTATAAAGACTGAATTAAAAATATACTCGTATATGAATATTAAAAATAGCAACAAAAAAAAAAAAAAAACTACAACCACTCTGATTATATTCTGGTCATATCACATGCTAATCATATTTCTAAAAGAGAATTTACATACTTTAGAAGTCAATCACCCATTCATTTGCTTGATGGTAGCGAATGCGTTTGTGATTATTATGATTTTGTCATTTTTGTAATAAAAAAATGCAAAGGAATTATTATGGGCTGTTTTTCTAAATAAAATTTACAATTTGTGATTTATATGGGTGAGGGCTACTTTTTAGCTGCAAACATTTAGTAATAACATACACATGTTTATTTATTTATGCAAGGATCAAATTCTTCAAAAATTTGTATTTAACAATGATGAAACTGCATACAGTCCTTTACTTAGATATTAATAAGTTGTATTTTTTTATTACAGTTTCAATGCGAACATGATGTCGGTGTTAATTCCATCCCTGCAGCACACCGTAACTTTTAACACAATACTTATAAAACTAATTTTTTGATATAATTTTATAATAATTTAAAATTGTGTAACAAACTCAACATTTCAACAACAACAACGAAACCAACAAGAGTACCAACACCAACAAATATGATTTAAAGAGCGGCGCTATGAAAAATTTTCCATAATTTTTTTCCTTTTTAATTTTATTATTTGTTATTATTTTTTATTTTGTATAAATTGTATTTATATTTCTCTTTAAATTATGAATAAGTTGGAATATCCCCGGCGCAATGGAGCACACAAAATTCGTATAACAAGTAAGTTTTTCTTAATTATTCCTTCTTTAGAGGTTATGGTAATATTCTAAAAGAGATGATAAAAAGTTATTAATAAATACAGCGAGGGTCGGTTATAATGTCTGCCGGTTATATATACTTATATATATATATATATATATATATATATATATATATATATATATATATATATGTATATACATATATATATATATATATATATATATATATATATATATATATATATATATGTGTATATACATACATATATATATATATATATATATATATATATATATATATATATATATATATATATATATATATATATATATGTATATACATATATATATATATATATATATATATATATATATATATATATATATATATATATGTATATATATACATATATATATATATATATATATATATATATATATATATATATATATATATATATATATATATATATATACATATTTATATATATATATATATATATATATATATATATATATATATATATATATATATATACATATATATATATATATATATATATATATATATATATATATATATATATATATATATATATATATATATATATATATATATATATATATATATATATATATATACATATACAGTAGTTTTCCGATTTAACGAACATTCGATTTAATGAACATCGCATTTAACGAACACCCAAATTTTTTCTACTGAGTACCTTATATAACGAACAAAAATTTTATTTTGTACTCGATTTAATGAACAAATGTAAAATAAAATAGATAATTTCTAACAAAAAATAGTAAAAAAGGAATGAATATAAAAATGTACCATTAGTTTTCTTCTTCTAAAGTTTTTGCTTGATATTATTTGAGATTTGAAGATGAATGCGATGAACACAATGAAAATGGTAGAGTTTGATGAAACTGAAATTCTAGAGCCCAAAATAAAACACGAAGATGCTATTAATCATTTCGAAATTTTGCATTAAATGGGCTCAACAAAACAATATTAGTAGCACGAATGCCATTAAGAAAAAGATAACTATTCACAAGAAAAAACATACTGTGCTTAACCAATTTTTTAAATAATTTGGAATGAAATTCCGTGATTCCACGGTTGGTTGAAAAACAGACCGGTTTCGGCTTCTCTTGAATAAATTATTCTTGTATTACAGTACTTTTTTAATTTTTCTTTCCTTATATTTTTAATGAAATATGTATTTTAATTATTATAATTTGTTATAAAATATTTAAAAAATACTATACATATTTAGAGTTTTGACTAAAAAAAGACCTCGCTTTTCTTTTTAATTTAGTACTGGATATAACGAACAATTCACTTTAACGAACAAGCCTGACAACAATTAGGTTCGTTAAATCGGAAAACTACTACTATATATATATACATATAAATACTAAATATATATACATATAAATATATATATATATATATATATATATATATATATATATATATATATATATACATACATATATATATATATATATATATAATATATATATATATATATATATATATATATATATATATATATATATATATATATATATATATATGTATATATATATAAATATATATATATATATATATATATATATATATATATATATATATATATATATATATATATATATATATATATATATATATACCTTTCTGTTAAGTGAGTTTCTGATAGAACGCTAAAATTTGGTTTTTAATTTTCAGCAATTATTTCTACTTGATCAAAGTTGTTTATTAGGTTTTGAACATTTGTATAAGTATAATCATGAAAATTTTTTAATTGTTAAATGTTTAACCCTATTCTTCTTTTTATTGCCAAAATATTCTTTAAGAATGCAAAAAAAATTTTGCACTTTTAGGGGAAAAAATGCCATTACAATTTCTATGTATAAACTCACCAAATATAATTTTTTTACTTACAGTATTGTGTGCTAGAAACTTGGTTCGAAAGGATTTGTTTCGTGAGTATTAATTAATAATCTTTTATACTTATATATTTTTAATATTTTTAAACGTTAATGCGACATTGCGGATACTAGCGATACGCAGTTGAAAAATATTGAGATTGATTCATAAAAGTTGCAGAAAGTCGTACAAAATTATTTATCAAACATAAAAGCGTTGCAAAGTAACTATCAAGAGCTGTCAGGTTTTTCGAATGTTATTCTTAAATTTAAAAACTTTGTCTCCGAAAATCTCTAAAAACTGTTTATATTATTTGCAAAAACTGTAATTAAAAATAATAACGTAGTTTTCTGTTTTAATGAATATTCGTTTATTTTATTATTAGTTTTTGTTTAATTTGGAATGTCTTCACGACCTTCGATAGGAACGTAGTTGGTTCTTTAGAACATACCGCCATAAAAATTTAATTAGATGCCTCTTCCGCGAAATCTTAATCCATCAGCAACACCGCAAAGGAAGCTGGAATATCGACTTTTTAATACTTTAAATGAGTGTTCTTGAATACCCCAAACAAGCAGTAATTATTGTAGGGAAAAGTTCCAAATACTATTATATGAACTTGGAACCGAATAACAAATACGGGCGTTTAAGCAATAACGACAACGGCGCATAGATTTCTGAGCACAAAGCTATTCCACGAATTGAAAATTCATTTTAAAGAGTGATCCTATATACATACATATATACAGGACTAAGAAATTGTTTTTAAAAATTATCTGCAGTCTGGAGGTACGAGTGAAGTCCCTAACTTGACTGCTTTCTACTACTTTGTAATACCTGGCTCACAAAAGTCATGTAACACCTGGTTCACACATGAAAACTTTTATCGGGCAACTTTCAATTCAGCTGTCAAAAAAAAGAACGTATGTACTAACTTCTCTATATTTCTCACAGCTGAACAGTTTTATATAATGTATACTCACAATACATGTATGATTGACCATGAAGGCTTTTATGTATTGAAATAAATAAATAAATAAAATATATGAGCGCTGCTGGAGTTAGAAATTTGCGGATAATCGATGAAATAATGGACCACGAGAAGTACATACACATCTTAAAAGTTCATCTCCAAAAAAAAACTTCATATTTACCCAAGACAATGACCCCAAACACACGGCACATAATACCAAGTTATGGTTATTATATAACACTCCAAAATGGATGGAGACTTCTCCCCAATCACTGGATATAACCCTATTTAAAATTTGTGTGACCACTTAGAGAGAACAGTTAAAGAGAGGGATATAAGAAGCAAGGCTGAACTCGAAACTGCTTTGAAGGAAGAATGGGAAAAAAATTTCACCCTAGGTTACGAAAAACTTAGTCGATTCTCTTCCCAGAAGACTTTGAAGCCAAAATTAAGAACAAAGGTTCCCAAACAAAATATTAAAACAGATGTTCACCGTGACTTTCTTAAGAAAGTTCGAAATGACCACTCACTTTTTGAAGTACAAAAAATGAACATATTTTTATTTACGCCTTATAATTCAGAAGTTCTTAATTTTTATTTATGTGTTTTAATAGTATTAATTATTACTTAAAAAGTAGTCAAAATGTGATAAAAGTTTCCTTTGTGTACAATAAAATTAATTTAAAAAACTTTTTTTAATTTTATGTGGGTCTGAGCACTCACTTTCTGAGTCAACTGTACATACTACGTGTACAAATTGGCATGTTGGCCTTTTATATTAAAATAACTTTAAAAATAAATTATTAAATGGATACAAATTTTAACTATTAATAAATGAAAGTATTTCTATCTAGACGAATGCTAATTTTTTTAAATATGATCAACAATTCCTCAATATGTGCTCAACTTGAACAAAGTACAAGTGTGTATAAATGTATAAAAAGCAGGTGCTAAGGGTTTCACTTCAGCCAGAACATGACAAAACTTCGACGCCAACAAAACCAACGTCGTCGATGATGTTGGCAGTGGTGATAAGACTGTTTTGGATTTTCGTAGCTTAATATAATGGTCGTTGTGGTATTATTGTACAGAGTGCACTTGTAATATCATATTACTCATTATTATTTTTTCGTTTCCTCTTCTTTTAATACACGTTCTATATGATAATGTTAAGGAAAAGATAACCACATTATTTACCACCGCTAGTGTACATCTTAAGTATTCAATATTGAGTTTCTTTTTTTATATGTACGTATACGAGTATTTTTTTAAATTATCAAACTAAGTTTTAGCAGATTTTTTTCTAAAGTAGCTTTGACAAAAAAAGTCAACTCATATTTAAATTATGGAGCTTACCATCGATAATCTTATTTTTATCAACGTTGCAGTGACCTGCATAGAAACAAACGCAGCCTGACACTATACTTATCCATTAACAGTTTGACGACTCTCCTCCAACGGTTAAATAGTTTAGACTTGACGTTATGTTCTTTCAAGACTCGATTGTTGAGCTTTGAGAGAACAATTCATAATGTGCTTACCGTCACATTCCCCGCTACTAGCCTCTCAGGCTGAAATAAACTACTATGAAGTTTGAATGTTTTGTCCTCATTATGGCCCGTTCAGATTGAAAAACACAATATATAAAATCAATTTTTAGTGGCTTTGAATTCTGTGAATCGAATGGTTTCTAAAATATCTCCAGTGAGAGCAAATTCATTTATGGCCACATAATGTCATTTGATTTCGATTAGACATCTGTTAATAATCTTTAGTTTATATCGCTGTCTCTCATATGCGTCTTTTCGCGATTGACTCAAACCAGATGGACCTCTACGATAGCAATCATGTGGCTCCATATCGACAAAGGCCAGACAGACCTTTGTAGCTATCCGAAAATATAATTATAGCATCTGATAGCCACGGTCACGTAGGACTTCAGATTTCTGGATAACCCTCTTTTTAACGATGACTATGGAAATTCCAAATATATAAAGTTACTATACGGATTTTCTTTCGCTTTTATTATCGGTGGAAATATTTATGTAACATTCTGCGAGTAGTTTAACTGTTGCACAATTTAATAATTGTCTATACATTAGAAAACGCATAATACACATAAAGTACAGGCCATATACACATGCATGTACAAAAATAATTACAAGTCAATGAATCGAATAGTTATTCAAATACTGACACGCAAACTAATAACGATTTAAAAATACTTGTCATATATATTTAATTGCACAAACTACCCCTTCCAGTACAACTTAATTATGTGCACAATTAAAACAAATTTGAAATGACTACAGAAAACTCAACACGATAAATGGAAATTGAGTTGTTAACACAGCGTCACCAGAGTAAATAAAGTAAAGAATGTACTAAGGAATGGGATCGAACAAAATATAAACACTCTTTGCAACTGCAGATAAAGGAATATGCTTTGTACATATACTACACCTCAAACGGTAACCACATCCACTGTTCCTTGTAAAGTTGGTGCTCAATATTATTTCCAAAATTAGGCCTTATTATCTTAAAATTCGCCTGGGGGAAATACCATTGCATAAAGTCTGGCTGGAAGCTAAGTTAACAGTCCTGACACCAGAATCGTATGCGGTATATTAATCTATTGCTCATCATAAAATATTAATGAAGCCACCAAAAATGCTATTGCTCAACATTGTTCTAGTTTCGGGAAAGCTATCCAGCGATATTCAATAGGATTTGTGCAGGCGACTAGGAGATTTGGATAATGCGGATGATATCTGCCTCCTCAGATATCATCCGCATGTACAATAGTGACATGTTATAAAAATCTTGACTCCTGGATCTGAAAATCTTCAAAGCCGGCTTAGAATTAAATATTACCGCCAAGACTAAATCGATGCGTATAAATTGCGAATGAAATCATATCCTTTTATTCTGCTACATTCGAATTTAAAATTCATTAATGTTTTTTTCAAATTTGCACAATTCAAACACTAACTACTTGCAACAATTAAAAACAAAAATAATACAATTTTATAAAAATATGGAATTGAACATATTGCTAATTCATTAAGAGTATTTAATAAAAAATTGCGTTAAAGAAATTTCGACCAATAATTAGCTTTTATTTGTAATATAATTATTATTATTGAATGCAATTTTGCCTAAGTATTTAATATAAAAACTTTGTGTCTCATTTTTCGTAATAAATACAATCATTGGCATACATATGGTGATTGAATTCTCATATTGTTTGTGTTAGTTTTTGTATAAAAATATGAGTTGGATGTTTACAAAACACGGATAAAGTCCACTGATGAATTATTTAGCACCAATAACAATGAATTATTTAGCCTCTAACAAACCAAGGCTAATCATTCAAATGATCAATTAGGACCAATCCCATAAAAATAATTTTAATATTTTGTATATACTTACATACGAGTATTTTAAGATCATTTCGATCTCACTCCTAAACACTTTTTCTCATCAAAGACATGTGAGTATTTTCCTCATACCATGTACAACTTGTATTTCTATCATTTCTAAGGGCACATTGATGGCAGTTTTCATTGGAAAATAGGAGACAATTTGTAGTTGTTGTTATTATTACTGCATACGTACATATGATACGTACATAACATGCATGGTTGGTTAAGCTTATGCTGCTGCTTTTCGTTTATTTCTTAATAAAATTTATATGTATACATATGTATGTATGAACGTACATAACTATATACATATGTATTTATTTAAATGACATTTTAATTGATAACGTTATATGTATGTACATATGTACATAATTTCCTCATACGTTTATTTAAAAAATTTTAAGACATTTTAAGTTTCATTAATAAAAAATCGACAGAGTGAAATTTGCTAGAAATTGTTTGAAAACAATCAAGGAAATTGAAAAGAAACGAAATTAAACCAAGCAACAGAATAATAAACCATATGGACTGACTGACACTAATAACAAGCTGCAATCAAATGTGCATTCATATGGAAGAATGTACATGAAATTAACTATGTACATACTTATGTACATATTACACTTTTTAACGAATAATAATACGAGTATGTACATATAAAAAAAGAAACAAATGGCAGTAATTTGACACAAAAACGTGAAAGTAATTTATGAAAAAACTAAAACGGAAACTAAAAGCAAAATCCAAAAATTAAAGAAAAAGTAAAAATAAAAATATTTTTGATACATATTAAAGTTTTTATTTCAAAATTTTTACTATTCATTTTAATTAGACACACTTATAGTGGTGCAGAAATTTCGACAGTGATATCATTCAATATTTTTTAATTACACTATTTCCAAATGCATAATGACTTGGAACGACTATTTAAAATGTTGATGAAAGCGAAAGAAGTCATTTCTCTTGGAAAATCTGATTAAATATATTAAAAATTCTTTTTGCTCAAGTAAATAAAAAAAAAGAAAGTTATCCAAATGTAAATAAAAACTTATTTACCTTTTCTTTCCTTTTTGTGCAATATAAACCAAAAGACTCTTGATTTTATTTAATATGTTGTTCCACCTACTAATGTAATATACACACAGCCAATTTTATTGTACAATATCAATTATTAGACAATAATATTGCAAATGTATGGCTACTTTTAAAATTTCTTTATTTTTACAAAGACATAAACCAAAAGTATTTAAGACTTGAACCAAAAATATCCTTCCTTATTGCCACATTTTAACAAGAATAGGTTTTATATTTATTAAATTTATGTTGCAAAACAGCCAAAAATTTGTTATATCCCACTCCCTGGAAAAGAGGATAACATCATGACAAACAAAGGTCAGGCAGAGAAACCAGTTTCTGGAGGAAAAAAGAAGATAGGAGTCAAAGATTAGTGAGGTTTCTCACCACTACACCAAAATACAGAGGGGGTGTTGTTTCTAGGCAACACCATTATCCTAGATCTGCTACAGCAGACTAATCATCTACTTAGCTGGAACAAGAACTGATTACCGAAACTGATACAAGGCAAAAAACAAATAATAACAATGCGAAAACAACTGCAACAAGAAACCGTGTAAAGATGGATAAAGATGGATGGGAGTGGAAGGAACATATATATATATATATATATATATATATATATATATATATATATATATATATATATATATATATATATATATATATATATATAGGGCTTTATTTATGGGTTTATCATATGTTTGAAGAAATGTGTGTCGGACTTAGGTCCGTCAATTAGCTCCGTTTCAATGGCCTTGTTTTCGATTACATTTGTGTGTGTGTTAAGATAACAAAATCGTAATTTATTAACATTTTAATGGAAAACAATAATGATAATCAAAAACTAAAAAATTTAGTGCGCCAAATAAAGATAAAAATATGTGTTTTCAGTAGTACTTATTATCAAAAAATGTGTGAAAATCCATAGCCATGTTATTATAGATTTCAGAAGTATTGAGCATATACATACATATGTACATTTGAATATTAGTTAAAAAATTTGCTTATTGTTTTTTTATAATTTTTTTACGTAAAAATATTGAATTACGATTTTATTATATTAATAAATGTAAACTAACACACTAAATTCTAACTACACACATACATACATATATACACGCAGTGCATCGAAATTATATTTTCCTCCTTCGAGAGGATTATTGCTGCCAAGGCGATACTTCAATGTAATACGTTGACAAGATAAGTGTAAGATATTGCTATATTGTCACCATATGTACACTGGCGAAGCTAGAGAATTTTCTAGGGGGTTTGTACCTCCTTGTTTAAATGGCAGCCATACATTTTGCAACTTTCCTTTTAATTAATTAGTACTCCGTATCACTGCTTTTAATCAATTCTTGGCGAAGTTACACATTTGTGTTCACACAAATTAAAAAAAATCATTTAACTTATATGCTTCCACGTGTAATACAGTGAAAAGCTCCCATAGCGCGTATTTATCAAATAAAAAATTTTTGTCCGTTAATAAAAATGAAACCAATCATCAGGAATAGAAAAGTAGTTCGGGTCCTACTCTACTACTCGCCGATATACGAGGTCTGATCAATAGAAAAGGGGAATTGTGAAATTTCTAGGGCTACGTGCATTCGATTAGCGATTTTTTTATGTTGGCACACTTGTCTCGAACATATGTTCTTAGTTGAGCTTGTTTGTGTGTAGTTTAGATTGTTTTGAGAGGCATAACAGTTAGACGTGTTATGCTTGTTCAGCGATTTTCTGCTGTTGAAAAAATTTATCAAAGAATTTGGATCAAATTTTGTGTAATAAATAGAATTAAGTGCGCAAAAGCACTTGAAATGATGATAGTGACATATGGTGATTGTACTCTGAGTCAGAAAAATGTTTACAAGTGGTACAAGCTATTCACAGAAGGTTGAGAAGGAGTGAAGCTGTTTCACATCAAAAACCGATCAAAATGTTGAGAAAGTGAGGAAAATTATTATGAAGAATCGTCGAATCACAATTAGAGAAGTTGTAGAGGATGTAGCCATATCGGTTGGCTCATGCCATACAATTTTTTCCAAAAATTTTTGTGCATGAAGCGTGTGGCAGGGAAACTCGTCGCATGGAAGTCGCTCAAGAAATGTTGAATGATGTTGAAGACAATCCAGATTTGTTTAAAGGGGTAATAACTGCTCACTGTTTGCTCACTGTTTTCTTCGATTACCGTGGCGTAGTGCATTATGAGTTCTTTCCACATGATCATACATTTAATAAGGAGTATTATTTTGAAGTTATGCGCCACTTGCGAGAAGCAATACGAAAAAAAAGTATGCAAATGATAATGCAAATGCTCACTCGTTATTACTTGTTCGTAATTTTTTGGCCGAAAAGAATACCGTAAAAATGCCTCAGCCATCGTATGTACCAGATTTGCCCCCTCCCACTTTTTACTGTTCCAAAAAGTTTCGAGGATTAGGAAAAACGCTGGCTTAACTGTAATATATCTAAGGGGAATACTTAGAAGGGGACAAAATAGAAATTGATGAAAAAATAAATATTTTTTCGAAATTTTAAAATTCACCTTTTCTATTGATCAGACCCCGTAGTATTCACTGGAAAAGGTTATCAAGATTATCAGCAGTAACTTTGTTCAGACTTATACATTTTTTATAACCATTGATATTTATTATTGCAGATAAAAACTTAACATTTAAAGCTTTTAATTATTTCGGGGATAGTTAACTCAATATATTCGATATTGATAATAAAATATAAGTAATTATTAAAAATAGAAATCAAATTGAAGCAAAAATTACCAATAACACCTTGAAGCATTCTCATACCACTTAATTAATAATAAACATTCAATAAATAAGTATTTGGTTCAATACCATTTACGATAATATTCAAATTTGTGTTCTTTTTTGTTATACAGAAGAGACCACCACATTCAAACGAGAAAGCGTACATTAAAATATGAAATTACTTAAACATAGATACTATATTACACATGCAATCACATATACTCGTATATAAGTACGTATACCTATTGTACATATTTACATATGTATATTATATGTATACATACATGAATCACACGATTAGCTAGGTTAGGTAAATCGCACTAATGGAAGACTTTTGCCGGTCTCTACGAGACTCCAGCAGTATTCAAAAGCTTTTTCCTGCTAATTCTTTTAACTTAAATGAATTTCCTAGTACTCTTATACGAACCTTCCGGTTGGGTCGTTTTCGCCGGTAGATATCAAGTATCTCTATATATTATAAGAAGAATACTCTTAGTTTGATTAGCATACTTGGAGGCTTTTAGGACCTTTATAAGGGCCATCACATCCTACGTCCAGCTTCTAAAGAAGAAAACTTCCTAAATATTTCAAGTCAAGTTTCTACGAAGTTGTGCCTTCAAAGTGAAGGTGGTGTACTGACAGTAGCGCCTATCAGATGGATTAGTTTCTAATTCGATTCGAAAACAAATTTCTCTGAAATTAGATGATTTTTTATATTGCAATTTGGGAAGAACTTACTTTCGATTCAACTTACAGAAGCGGAACAGGACTTTGTTTCAAGTATGGAGCATTTTTTTCGTAGACTATCTGTTGTATTGGCTTCTTCACCTTTCACTCCTTAACTAGATTCGACAGGTCAATCAAAAATATGCGAATTTATAGTTTGGAACCTGCTATTCTCAAAAGAATTCATGTGGCATTTCTAGTCAAGTTGTTTTGACATGAGAAATTTTCAAAAACAGACATATAATCCGTCAGCCGACACTAACTAAGTGTACGTCGTCTAAAATAGAGAAATGCGTCTTCTGGTTCAGTGTTCTCCATTAGGCATGCGGTCCTATTCACTTTCGTGCACATGCAATGTACGTCCTTTTCTATACCGTTTTGCACATTATCTCTCTATGAGATCTTCCAGTTTTATATTAAACTGAGGTAGTAACCATGTTTCGAGAGTTCCAACATAATAGAACGTAGGCTTGCGCCATGATACCCAGTACACCAAGTTTCTCATCTAGTATACAATGTCTTATTAATAACACTCATTAGAAGGTGCAGCATGATTAACTAGATAGTCACTGTTCTCTGACCATACGAATTGCTTATGTAGGGGCAAGGCGCATCGCAGTTGTGACGATTTTAGGAATGGAGCAGTCTCAGTCTTCTGTCGTTTCCAAAATGGGTCAAAGACAGTGGATAGGGCATATTTTCTCAAAGATCCTCGCTGCCAGTGGGAGATTTATGCGATAACTGAGTTTGAAAAATAATTGTGAATCTTCTTACGAAATATAAGTAGTAGCGATGTCGAAATTTACATGGGTATTTTGGATGCAATCGGGTTTCTGGATTCAGCATCATGCAAGGAAAATGAAATGGCTGGTCAATGCGTAAGAGGAAGCATTTCCGACATAAGGAACTCAGAAACGGATATTCTAATTACTTTGGTTTAGTTAACAGTTGAAATTAAGAGGCAAGCAGGTTTATAGTGGCTTTTAAGCTTTTTGAAAAATAGTCGATTGATCTCTCGATTGAACATTCTTAGTTACCCTTATACTATATGCTGCAGGAATAGCTTCGATGAAGACGAGTGGGTATCGGTATAATTTTTTAGTACGATTGAAGAAGAGCAGACCTTGGCGCCTAAGCGAATGCTTCCTTTAACACACAGTATGTCTTGAGATTTGTGAGGCTTTTAGGAACCAAAATTTTTGCAAAATATTGTCAGCGTAGTCTTGCTATATATGCGAACTGTCCCCTAACCTTAACCATTCTTCGCTCCTAATAAAGGACGTTATGCACCCGGGGCCTAAGAATTGGAAACGTTGCTACTTATTATGGTGCAGGGAAAAAGCAGATGACGCTTAAATTACCTTTTTTTGTATTTTTGAGAACTTAAGGGTGTTTTTTTCCAAGAAATTCTGATCTAAGCAAGTTAATTGGCGTCTTGACGAACACATTTGCACCGGATCGTCTCTGTAGAGGATAAGGAATGCAGGGCGTGTAGATAGGACATTATGTCAATGTACCACTTGCTGTCATTGCCGAGCTTTTGTGCAAGCGAAATACCGATATTTTGAGGATTACATCTTATCGGACATTACTCACCTCAGGGGTATATACTTGACGGGTTTGAGGAACTATCTTAATGGCAAACGAAATTCCTATAGGGCATAGGGTTTAATTTTCCTTTTTCCATGTGGGAGCGTATAACATGCTTTTACTGGCTTATATATTCATAATATTATTAGTTTAATAATAGGAATTTCTTTAAAAGCAAAATTGTGCAAAGAAATGCAAAATAAAAATTAATATAAAAAAACGTATGTATGTTAATTAAATCAGTTAATGTGTTTTTCATTTCACTTTTTCATAAAAATTTTTTATTATTATTATTCATGTAATTTTAAAAAACTATGGAATTTTGTTGTTGTTGTTGTTGTAAATACAATTAATTTATGTCATAGTCATTTAAATTTATGATTGTTGCAAGGTGCAGAATTTTTAAATGTATTGTTATTACGAGAATTTTTAAATTTTTGCTGAAGAATTACATACAAGATCCCTTCCTCTTACAGTTTCTCCTTTTTAATCCCTCTACCAGGCGGGTTTAGCATTTGGATTAAATGGTGGAGTTGAAATTATGGGTATTTTAGGTCTGTTGTTTGAATTCGGCCTGTGACTCCTGTCGACAAATGGTGATGCCCCCGTCAATTGCGTGGTTAAGATCATCAAAGCCATTATAACAAGAATAAAAATTTTATTTCCAAACATTTTTATTTTAATTAAATTTGTTGAGAGCGTATTAAGTAACTGATGCCTTTTAGTATTAAGTGAAATCTTTTTATAGGAAACACAATTTTATAGGAAACACAATTTTTACTAAGATTTCTAGGTGATTTACCCTGCTTTCAACTACTGATAAGGTTCAGTGTAGAAAAAATATCTGTACCTTTCGGGGATTTTTTTAGATTTATTCTTGAAACATCTCTAGAATATATAAATATATATATATATATATATATATATATATATATATATATATATATATATATATATATATATATATATATATATATATATATATATATATATATATATATATGTATATATTTTTTAAAGAAGTTACACTCAGTTAACTAATGCCTACCATTTAGTTAATGTGTCACTTCTTTGTGAAAGGGATAGCGTAGAGAGGAAAGGTGGTCAAATTAGAAGATAGAGAGAGAGAGAGCTTAATTTCTGTTTTACAACCCAACTATTCTGCGTTGCAGCGTCTCTGGTGTTAACTATATTAAGTCTCTTAATCTGTATGTGTACAGCCATTTTATTAATTGTTTTACTTCGCCGACGAATCTGCCAACAATGCCGGCGAAGGAATGTGCTTTGATGTAAGTAAGTGAACAGTGTTAAACAGTCTAACAACAATTAACACAACGCCATACTGAGTAAATCAGAAAAATTCATGATGTTAATTTTTTAATGACTTGTCTTGAACAGGGATGGAACCCAGGTTCTCAGTCATAAATTGCTTTGTAGTCAACGCGCTAAGTACTTCAGCCAAAAGCACCATTTATAAGGGGGTTTTTAGATAGATTTTTAGATTTTGCATGAAGACAACCCTTAATGCCATATTATGATGCCAGTCAGGATGGCAAGCGAATATTTTCCACGAGCTATGCTTAATACTACAGGGTTACCCATTTTTCTACGGTTTCAAAAGTTAAGTTAAATAAAACACACATATTGCTATGATTTTGATAAAACTTTTATTGCACTATAATGCTTGGACCTTGTCATTACGTACGAAATAGAATGTCATTTAAATGACCGCCTCTAGATTGTTTGCAGCAGTGGATCCTTTTGAGGTAGCTTTCGACCAATTTTTTGCACATTTCGTTAGGGAAATATTCGCGTAGACATGGTCTTTTACAAAAAAGTCGCAGCGGTGTCAAATCGCACGATCTTGGTGGACAATTGACGTCACCAAAACGTGAAATTAAACATTGCGGAAACTTCCTATGAAATAAATAGGTGGTGTTGTGTGGCTCGTGGCACCGTCTTGTTGGAGGCACATATCGTTCAGTTCATAATCAATTGTTAGCCAAAAAAGTTGGTTATCCTATGGCCATAATGCTCTGAATTGACGGCAACGGCTTTTCCAGCGTCGTTTTCGAACAAATATGGCCCGCGTCATTGGGTCACACTATAATACGTACCAAACAGTCACTTTTTTCAATTTCGCTTGTTAACGTAATCACCGATTGAGAAATGAGCTTCATCGGTAAAGAAAATTTTGGTCTAGAAATCAACATTGAAAGCCTGTGCTCTAGCACCCAATCAGCATATGTGCGGCGTTGTTAATGGTCAGCCGACTTTAATTGTTGCATGAGTTGGACAAAATCCGATAATGGATAACTTTATATTTCTGATAAGTGAAAAAGTTGATATTTTAATTGGCATCTTCTTCAGATCACTATCTAATCTCAATTGATTGCTTCAATCCCTTTAAGAGTAAAAATTTAAATATTTTAGCGGTTGAAATTCTAAATGTTCTTTTTAAACAGGATATAGTTTTGTTTAACATAGAGATATGTTAACTATTTAAAACCCCTTTAATACAAAAGTTTTATATGTTTTACTTTGTTTATTGAAAAAAGATTTTATTTATGTATGTACATACTATGTATGTACATACTTTTATATTACCAATCGTTTCTTTTACATTGTTGTACACGTATATATACATACTTATATACTTTTTATTTATTTTATTATCGCTAATGAGGATCTATTAAAATTTCTTAACGCTTGGGAAAGCCACGATGTTGAATGTGTTTCGTTTGATGTGCCAACGTTTTGGGATTTTTCCATAAGAAGAAAATTGTTATTACAAAAATAAATAAAGCATTCAAACACAAACGTTTTTATTCTTAATAACAAAAAATTTTCATGCGATTAAATAATTTTCCATTAAATTTTCTTTTTATAATTCAAGGCCTTCCTGACCCTTTTGCAAAGGTTCAAGTTGATGGCACCGGTCAAGTTTATTCGACGGATATTAGCAAGTCAACTTTAGATCCAAAATGGAATGCCCATTACGATTTATTTTTGGGTCGGAACGATTCCATAACGTTAACAGTTTGGAATCAAAGAAAAATTCACAAAGGTAGTGGATTTTTGGGATGTGTGCGTATACCGCCAGAGACCATACAACGTCTAAAAGGAGCTGGTTGTAAGTAGAGAAAAATTTCATAAACTTTCCTTCCATTTATGTTTTCGAAATTTTGATTAAATTTTCGTTTTCTAGTCCAACGCCTGGACTTGGGAAAATTTTCCTCGGATGATGATGAGATGGTCCGTGGCCAAATAATTATTGCTTTCCTATCGAAAGATGGTCCATGCAGTGGTAATCCTCTGGCTATTGTCGGCCCTGGTGGTGATGTTAGAGGCCCATCCGAAGACGACTCCTCGGAGGACGGTCTCCCCGAAGGTTGGGAAGAAAGGCGAACCGGCACTGGTCGTGTGTACTACGTAAATCATACTACAAAAACAACACAATGGGATCGTCCGAGTAAGCACAACAACCAGAACAGCCATCATCAACCGACTACGCAGCAGCAACAACAGCAGCAGCAACATCATCGTTCGACACAACAAAATGGAACAACTAATATATCAACGCACCATCCAGCGGGACCTACACGTTCTACGACTTGCACCAATTTATTAAATGGTCACAGTAGCCGAAGTGGGAGAGATAATGATGAGCGACGACATTCTACGGAAATATTATCGACTTCCGATAATACTTCCGCCAATAATTTGGCTAAAGAAAACTGTAGTCCAACAAGACTAGAACTGGCAACGGACGGTAATGGACCAGCTGCTTCAACGCCCAGCAGTAGAAAAACAAATCGTTCAAATACATCGCCTGTGGCAGCGAATAGTCCCAATAATGGAGGTGTTGCCACAACTGAAGGAACGGTAACAGCCCCACAAACACCTAGGCATCAACATCAACCTGGCGATGGTCATGGAAATAAAACACAGAAGCATGCCACAGCAGCCTCATCCCCAGCTCAGTTAACTAATGGACATCACATACACAATGAAATAGGAAATACAACAACGCCCCAACGTTTACAAACTGCCCAAAATCTTACAAATGGAAACCCCAATACGAACACTAACACTGGTAATGGCAGTCCGCAATCTGCTCAACCACAATCAGCAGCCAACACTATAACCTGGAATGCAAATGAAGGCGATGCTACTGCACGTCATAGTCCCACGACAAATGGTAATAATGGTACCGGCAATATTAGCTCTACGGGGGGTGGCACGACGGTTCAGAGCCCTAATGCTAACTCTTCAACAACGTCCTCCAACAGCACTCAACAGCCACACAATAACGCAGCAACACCAACGTGTTCTAGTAACAATCATAGCAGCAGCAGCCAACGTGAAAGGGTTAGCACTGAAACCTCTAGGGGGGAAGTTCGTACGCCATTGAGCAGTACTCCTACAAGTTCTTCAGCGACTGCAACTGGGTCTCAACGTTCTCAGAGACGTTCCTCGCGTACCACGGAGGAGTCTGCCAGACGAAGAGGTTCCCGCAGTGCTCGTGCCAACAATAGCAATACCCATAGGTACCCAGGCCCACCGCCTGGAGCACCAGTGAATCAAGCAGCCCGACCATTCATGGATTTGCCACCTGGCTATGAAATGCGTATAACACAGCAAGGCCAGGTATATTTCTATCACATACCCACGGCAATTTCTACATGGCATGATCCTCGGATACCTAGAGATTTTCACACTGAAAATCTTACTTTAGATGCTATTGGACCTTTGCCTAGTGGCTGGGAGCAAAGAAAAACGGCGTCGGGAAGAGTGTACTTTGTAGATCACAACAATAGGACCACACAGTTTACGGATCCACGTCTAAATGGTAATATTTTGCAGTTAATACGAAGGGGCGTAGTGCCAGCCACAACTGGCAATAGCGTTGCGGGAGCCAATAGTGCCAATACGTCTGTCAGCAGTAATAGTAGCAATGTGTCAAATAGCGCTAATGTTAGTAGTGGTAGTGTTGGAGTGGGATCTGGTAATGGCAGTATTATACAACATTTATCACCAGCTTCTTCACATCCGTTGTCTGGTTGTGGCGTCTCAACCAATGCGCCAACCTCAAACTCCGGCCACACTCCACACCGATCGGCGGGCGTAATACCAACAGAAGGTCGTGCCGTACCAGCTGATCTACCACAGGGTCTACTAGAAGGTGCCGATCTACTACCCAAATACCGGCGTGATCTAGTAGGCAAACTGCGAGCTTTACGTACTGAACTACAAGCTTTACAACCTCAATCCGGCCATTGCCGTCTAGAGGTTTCACGTAACGAAATCTTTGAAGAGAGTTATAGACTGATCATGAAAATGCGTCCCAAGGACATGCGTAAGCGGCTGATGGTTAAATTTAAAGGTGAAGAAGGTCTCGACTATGGTGGAGTTGCTCGCGAATGGCTTCATTTGCTATCGCGGGAAATGCTCAATCCCCAGTATGGATTATTCCAATACAGCCGCGACGACCACTATACGTTGCAAATTAATCCCGATTCTGGGGTTAATCCCGATCATTTGTCATATTTTCATTTTGTTGGACGCATTTTGGGTATAGCAGTCTTTCATGGTCATTGTTTGGATGGTGGTTTTACCACTCCCTTTTACAAGCAATTGCTCAATAAACCAATTACTTTAAGCGATATTGAGGGCGTTGATCCCGAACTGCATAGAAGTTTAACATGGATGTTGTAAGTATAGGAATTTATTGGAGAAAATTAATGAAGTTTTATGTGGAAACATTCTGAGTTGCATTAAGTTTTTCTATTGTACATATGTATGTACTCAGTTCAAAAATAAAAGTGCAATAATTTTTGACATTTGCTCTCTATTGCAGAAACGTCAAATAAATTGTTTGGTCACGTACAAAATTTTTTGTAATTAATTTAAATTTAAGTTTTTCTTTTTATTTAAAAAGAAAAAAGTTTTTCAGTATAAAAAAGTTTCCATGCATAGTTACATGAAAGCTCTGGTAGACTAGTGGCTAGTGTACTAGATTAGTAGTCAGAGGGCCGCAAGTTCGATTTCTGTCATAGCCTCTCGTTGTTTCTATTTTACTCTTCTGTTTCTAATTTTCTGTTCTCTATCATAGGTTTCACAAAGAAACCAATTCATGGACCTAATTGAGCGAAAGCTGCCTATTGGACGTAACATGACATAAGTGATAATTTATGCGTACAGAAATAAATGCGAAATTCCAAACATGAAATGCATAGTGCCGTTTCTTGCAGAACGGATCAATCACATAAACGAAGGTTCGGGAGCACACATACATATGTATTTTTGCATTTGTTACCAATACCAGGGACGTCATATAAAAAATGGAAGCTTTTTTCTCTTCAACCGAAAGAAATTGTATGGTCACGTAATTCTTGCCGTTTCTTGTTCTTTACGCTTTGTTAATTTAAAGTTTATTTTCTTCTTATTTGAAAATTTAATAGGTTAGGTTAGGTTAGGTTGATTGGAGGGGTGTGATAGCCCATGTCATACGACATACACTTAAGCCAGTGAGAAGGCTTGTTGTCCCTTCAATTATCAGACACAAACTGCCAGAGTTCTGCGACAGGATTCGAACCTGGGACCTTCGCACTACGAGTCTAGTACACTACCTACTAGCCTACGAAGGTCAGTTTGAAAACTTAATAAGTTTTACGGAATTTTTTTGCGCGCAAATAACTGCGAATGATAACTTTTGCGTATAGAAATAAATGTGTTATTCCAAATATGAAATGCATATAGAAATTTGACACCCCACGTCAATCAATGTTAGATTAATTTACTTTAGTTTTTCTGTTGCAAACCAAAACTTTATAGGTTTTTTTTTTGTGATTTAAATATCGATATTTTAGTCAATTTCTTAAAAATTCAAAACGATTTTTATAGATCTTATTTCGAATTGAAATATTTTTTGTGTAATTTTTAATATCGAATTGATAATTTTTTGTTAGCTTTTAATTCTAATTTTTTTCTTTCTTGTATTCCAGAGAGAACAATATAACAAACGTTATAGAGTCTACATTTAGTGTAGAAAATAATAGTTTTGGTGCTTTAGTTGTACATGAACTTAAACCCTCGGGCGCTTCCATACCAGTAACAGAAGATAATAAACGGGAATATGTTAAACTTTATGTGAATTATAGATTTATGAGGGGCATTGAACAGCAATTTTTAGCATTACAAAAAGGTAAGTTTATTAATTTGATAAGCGATGTTGCAAATTTATGAAATTATCATAAAAAAATAGGCTTTTGTGAATTGATACCAAGTCATTTGTTGAGACCATTTGATGAACGCGAATTGGAATTGGTTATTGGAGGTATATCCAGTATTGATGTCAACGATTGGCGCAACAATACGAGACTGAAACATTGCACACCAGAAACTCAACAAGTTGCATGGTTTTGGCAGGTGGATTTTTATTTATTATTTGCACTATTTTAAACAGGTTTTCAAAAATATAAAATTTTTGTTTTGTTAAGGTGGTTGAATCCTATTCATCCGAAATGCGTGCTAGACTATTGCAATTTGTTACCGGCTCATCTCGTGTTCCTTTACAAGGTTTCCGTGCTTTACAGGGCTCGACGGGCGCTGTAGGTCCACGTCTATTTACCATACACTTAACCCAAGATGTGCCCACACAAAATCTTCCCAAGGCCCATACTTGTTTCAATCGTATCGATTTGCCGCCCTACGACAGCTACCAACTGCTGTATGATAAACTAACACAAGCCGTTGAAGAAACTTGTGGATTTGCCGTGGAATAAGTAAAATAATTTGCTTAAAATATATAAGAAAATAAACAGTAAAAGAAAAATGTGATGAAAGTATATACATATACATAATTAATATAAATATAAACAAATATAAAATAAATATAAACAAATTTAAATCTTAAACCGACGAACAAAAATATGAAAAAAGAGGAAAAAAATTGGAGTTCAACATACTGAAACTTAATAAAATTACACTAGAAACACTTGATTCTTTTAATTTTACTTATCCCATTACTTCACAGACACACATACATACTCACACACACACGCTCACATACACTCTCATATATGCAACCAACTCAGCAATCATCATGCCATTATACAATAATGTTGACCACTCCAAACCATTGTTCTATCCATAATTTAGTTGCTGCATATTAAGTGAGTTAAAATAAAAATTAACTCGTAACCATTTTCTAAGTTTAATTATTTTATCGCCCTCTCAACACTTTAAACTTTTTATATTCACTTTTATTAAAATAAACAAAAATAAACGCAATTTAAACACAAACATTTTAAATATTTATATAAGCGATAGTTCTTTATGAAATATGAAATCGATTTTTATTTAAGCAATGCTTTTCATTTGCAAAATATTGTTTTCCTTTGTTTTTGTTTCTTTTAAAAGTGATCTGAAATCAAGTAATCAAAAACATTGTAAAAGTTAATATTAATGTATAAAACTAAAAGAAAAGATTGATATACATAAATGTATTTATATAAAAATTTATTTCGCTTTTGATTCATTTTTTGTCAGGAGAATTTATAACTTTTAACCTAATTTGACAAAAGATATACATACTTATATTGCATATACATAAATGTTTCTATTTCGAACTCGAAATTGTTCTTTTATAATTTCAGTTTTAGTTTCTTGTAAAAAAAATATCGCTCAAATTTCATCAATAGAAAATTTGTGGCTCTTCTAAAATGAGGACTTCAATTATTCAACTCTACAATTTACCAGTTGAAAGATTATTTTCCTTTTCGCACATAAAATTTGTGGCTCTTCTAAAATGAGGACTTCAATTATTCAACTCTACAATTTACCAGTTGAAAGATTATTTTCCTTTTCGCACATAATTTATTGATACTTCCGTAAACGCATTAATTATGAATCACTGTAATATAAGCCGAACACATATAAGTTGTCAACACTGCTTCACGTCAAATGATTTTATGAAAATTATTTGTCGTGATGTAATAAGTAGAAAATTTTCTTATTGTCGTAAATTCAAAAATGTAATATTGCTTCAAAAGTAAATATACATTCGGTCAACTGCAATTGAGTTTGACATCATTGCTACAGTGATGCACAAAATTTACACCAATTATGAAGCTAACCTGCTACAAAATCTATACTTTTTTCAAACTTATTTATCCAAAGCAAATTAACATCAGATAAACTTACCGGTACAACAAATAGAAGTCTGTCGCTGCAAAAACAACGAAAAGGTTTAGAAAGAAAGTTATCAGCTGCACTACCAATTCACCTGTTATGAATTCGCTTTGAATTCGTTGATATAATTTTTGTATGAAGAATATAGAAATATATTTGTTCTTTTAATAGTTATCAAATTCCAATCTAATTTTTTAAATTTTTTAAAAGAAAATTTCGTTTCAACATTCCCGCTGAAAACGAGCAAATTTGAATTGGTTTTTGTTGTTTTCAAAATAAATGTTTGAAGGAAATTTTATTAAAAATTTATAAAAACAGTCAGTAAATAAATGTTGAATCTTACATTCATATGCAAAATTCTTCAAAACAATAAAAAAACAGTCAATTCATCTTTAAAATGTATTTTGTTTATTTCCATTTTTTTTAGAAAATCCTCAAATTTTAATAATTTTTATATAAAACTTTGGAAATCCTCTCTTCGCAAACTTTTTAAAGTTAATTTTATAACTTTCTCTGCAATGCAATTTTATTTTAAAAATATATTGAAATTAAAAAATATACAATTTTAAATATGATTTTTTACTAAAAAATATTGAACTTTTAATTAAAAATAAAATATTAAATATAGATTTTTGGTATAAGAATTTTTCAGTTTTCGTTGATTCTTAGTTCAAATAATTTTTTAATTTATATATATATATATATATATATATATATATATATATATATATATATATTATTTTAGAATATGAAACTGAAAAACTAAAGTATATATAAAAATTAATAACGAGCGTATAAAAGTATTTCCACTCCTCACAAGTTCAAATATATTTTGTTATAATTGATGACTGTAATTGGCTTTACAAGGCGACGACGATGATTAGGAATAATTAAATGAATCGAGTATAAATAATTTATTAAGTGATATTAGTTAAAATCTTTACAAAATTTTTACAACTTAAAAGTGAAAATGTTAAAACAATCCCATTTTTAATAAAAGCAACAAATTCAAAATAATAATAAAACAAAGACAAATTAATGTTAATTGGGGTCATTCTGGGTATATTCTATTTTCTGATATTTAGAATAAGTAATAATAAAGATTGTTCTAATATTTAAAATCGGAATCTAAAAAAATGTCGTATGAAATTTGAGCGAATCTCTTTTATCGCAAAAAATTTATCTCTAAAGCAACTTTAGTTGCTATAAAATATTAAAAAAAAATATAATTTAATAAATTTTCCCACAGTTTTCTTCTGATACACTTTCAATAAAAGTTTTATTTAATGGAATATTAGTTCGGATGTAAACGGAGTCTTATTTGCTTGAAATTATTCAATTAATTTTTGAAATGCTGAAAATTCACCGTGTGTTTGGCAGCAGTTTTGTGAATTTTAAAATTTTCGAATTTAAATTTTAGAACATCTTTAAAAATAGTTTTGTATATATATTATAGTTATAAATATTTAAATACAATCATAAAAAACGATATTAATATTTCGAGAAGTTAAGAGAAATTTTGCAGTGTTTGGTATAATTATGAAATGTTTAAATTTTCAAATAGCGGACTGTTTTTCTAAAATAAATTAATTTTTTACACCGGAGGAAGTGGTGCCAATCCAATCCAAATACACAAGTGAAAAAAATACAGTAGCTAATATTAAAATTTATTCGGATATTCTCCCCAACTAATCGTTTGAAACAATTAAGAGTTTCAAAAATTTTTATTGTTTGTTGCTGTTCATATGCCAACATTTCATTGTTCGCTGAACTTTAAGCAGTATGAAAACATTCAACTTCAAATGTTTATATCAAACAAATCAAATATAATATTAGAATTCTCTATCGTATATGATAATTACGATTTTTTTTTACCGACCAAGGAAATGTCGGCATATATAAACAGCTAAAGCCACAACAAGCAATAACAAAACCGTAATAGTTCATTACGCTTCAATAGACTTTGTGCCGGAGAACTAACATAAAAATTATACGCAAAAAAACTATTAATACAATCTTCGGAAGACCGCTAATTATATTACCAACTCTGACTGCAGCGAATTTTATCTTGAAGACAAAAACAAACAAAATGTTTACCGTTATCGATATCTAATCGAAAAAAACTCATATCACTTTGTGTTTGAACATATAAAATTAAAAACTGTATTATTTTCGAAAATTCGTACTATTATTTTTGTCATAAATCGCACATATTTATTTAAGCATTACATTAAAAAATTATTGCATTAAAATAAATGAAATAGCAATTATGTAAATTATCCATATACATACATATATACTTAAATATATTTTTAAAAATAAAAATAGACTAAACTATAAAAAATGATATTTAAGGAAAGAAAAAACAAAAAATAAACTGTTCTAGAAAGTTAACAAATTGTAGTAGAAAGAAAAAAATATATTGAATAAAAAAAAGAAAGAAAAAAAAAACAAAAAAGTAAAATATCCATGAAAAATAAGCAATTTACAACTATGTAACATCAAATTAGAAATATATATCTATTTCAAAACAACAACAAAAACAACAACAACCATGAGGCAACAATTATTTCTGTTATTTGAATTCTACTGTTCATCATCTTTTGCTGCGTACTGTATTAAACCGTATTCTCCTGTAAACATCCAATCTGGATTTTGTTTGGTCAACTCTTCTGCTTGACCGGGCTTAAGGTCACATATAAGATCTCCTTTTACTGTGCGTATGGTGCAAAGATTTGTGGGTCGGTATCCTCTTAAACAGGTTTCAAATTTTTCACAAAAGTCCCAATTGAAATCGCCCAGAAGCTTGCGATAATTTAAATCACCCTTGAATATCAACAATTGAGATTGTTCGAGAGTTTTGTGAAGACCAGGATTAATGACTTTCATTCTGCAGAAAATAAACAAATCATTCAATAAATGGTCGCTCAGTGGCCGAAAATCGATAAATTTTTAAATTTTAAGCCAATTTTAATCGATATTAAACTAAAACATCTAAATTCAAGCCACATTTCTTTGAAAAAAAAATTATGAGAAATTTTATGAGATTTTTAAAAGAACGCGAAAAACTGTATACACAATACGCTAAATTTTCCATAAATTTTTTACAGAATATAAAAAAATACTCAAATTTTCTTCTTAAAATTAACAATTTTATAAAGGAAATTTGAAAAGCAATGCGCAAAATGTGTGTGATAAATTGTTGTAAAGAAAATTGTTAAAAGTATTTTACAAAAGAGTTCGAAACATATTCTACAGGAAATCGTTAAATAATGTATCTATATTTTTTGACCTTTTTTTTAATAATAATTTGTTTATTTTAATATTTAAGTTTAAGGTCTTTTAACAATTTTATTAAAAAATAATAAATATTTCGATATTTATTGAGTATCATTTCGGCCACCTGACGACGACTTAACGAATTTCCTTTAGCAAATTTTTAGAAAAATAAGTTTAACTTACTAAAGAAAATCAGTAATACAATGAAATGAAATGTTCGGAAAATACGCTTTTAAGATCTTACTTATAATACTCATACGGCGACGTCCAAAAATACTCTCTGGCAGCCAACTGAAATCGACCATCTTCAAAATATTTTGACCAATCGTTACCCAAACGATTTAACTCCAATGAATTGTGTTCTTGTAAATATTTCAAAGTACAGTTAACATCTTGAGCTGTGGCATCAGATACATACCAGGGTATCGCTTTAATATTAAGACGTACAGTATTGGCCAAGTGATGGTCAATAAGATATTGCGCCAACACTAGATCCGTAAACAATTCGAATCCCGCATTATCGCATATAAAATCAATCAAAATGTCTGGGACTTTTTGCTCGTCACCACGCTGTAGGCAATTCCAGATCTTTTTACTATGATCGATGAGTATATTTGCATCAAAACTATCGATTATTTGTAAAAGATTGCCAGTAGGTTTTACTTCACTGCCAGATGTGATGGATAAATCACAACGATTGCCCCAAAGATTAAGCTAGAGTTTTGAAGAAAAATTTTATAAAATTAATAAAGCTGCTATTTTATTTAAATATTACTATTTTACTAAATAATTGTGCATATAATAATAATAATAATAATAATAATAATAATATTTTGTTTAATGAGTTTTCGATTTGAATTTCCAAAGACTTCGCTGGATTTTCATAATATTCCAAATGTGTAAAACTTAGAAAAAAATTCCAAAATTGATGAAAATATTGGCGAACACATGTACCTCAATAAAATTACATAAAAAATAAAAAAAACATAACAATTTGTGTATGAAAAAACATTTTAACTAAAATATTGTAAACCATGGTTTATATATTATTTTCTTCATATTCTATTTATATCGTATTATTTTGAAATAAAAAATCTTGCATACTCTAAGGGGCCACTGTAAACTTTTTTAAATATGAAAAACCTGCAAAACGCACGCAGAAAAAAATTTTCCCGCTCTTGGAAAAATACATATTCCTGATTTAAAATAATAAAAAGTATTTACAGGCTCTGCTGATGTAATCAATAAAGGCTCTACGCCAAAAACCAATCGTTTTACGTTTTCTAATTAAGCAAAATTTGATTTCAGTACATCTTATAATAAAATTATATTTTTAAACAAATATTTTTTGTTGGGAAAAAAATATTAAATTTAAAAATTTTTAACATGTACCTTAAGAAGTCTTGTAAAAGTTTGCAAATTATTTTCCGAGTTTTTTGTATTTTTTGCCACCTCTTCCATTACCTCAGTGGCGAGTTTGAGAGCTTGAAATTTTTGTGGACCAAAATAATCGAAACTCTTAAGGTTATTCGTGGCCTCAAAATACGATGCCAACTTTCGATACATATAACATTCGCCATATAACCAACAGGCCTTATAAAATGAGCACTGATCTTTTGGTAGACTTGCAATAAACGCATTCCAAAGTTCCTTATCGGGTTCTATAGTAAGAAAAATAGAAAGCACATTTCTTTTAGCCATTGAAAAAAGCCTGAAATCACCCACCGTTCCCATTGAAAAGATCCAATTTTTCATTATTTTCCAATTGTTGCTTTAGCTGGCTTGTGCACTCCATAACAAAATTCAATTCGTCCAATGATTGCCGTAACTCATTTTGGTTTTTTGTTTGCTCCAATGTTTTCAAAATCGTATTCAATGTGTTGGGCAAACGTTGTCGAAAAGTGTAATAAGCAAAACTTTTTTTATACTGGCCGCATAAGGGAACATTTCTTGGCGTTGTAATATTCTTAATGCCATGTTTAACATCAAATTCATCTAAATCCTGTGTATTACATTCTTCACTTGTTATATTCCCACCGTCTTTAATATTGGAAGATTCTTTAGACTTTACGCACATTGACAAAATGTATCAAGGTCGTCATAAAAATATATAAATACGAAACATAAATCACTATTGCATATGTTTCTTAAATTTTTTTTACATCAACCTATTTTTAACATACCATAATAATCAAAACTTTTCAGAACAAATTTTATAAAATCACTTTTTATTTCACAATTTGTAGTATTATAATATTTTTTGAAAATTTTCCCGAATAAATTTCAACTGCTGAACAACTTATTGAAGTCTTTTTGAACTAATTTTGGCAATGATTACGATAATTATTATATTTATTTGACAGAATTCGAGCAGCACAGAAGGAAAAAAACTCAAATGTCAATAATGTGCTTGCAACAACAACTTTGACAATAAAACAACAAACAGCAAATGGAAACAAAACGCATATAAAATGAACAGAGAAAATGGTAAATGTCAGCCAAATAAATAACAAACATAAAAACTTACAATCAAGTCGCAGTATTGCTTTTGCAGCATCGGCAGCAGCGCCAGCTGCAAGTGCAAATGCAGCTGCATGTCTGCACATGACTGAATTTTATTGATTTTTATCGGCCATGCATACGAGTCTTTCTTTTCTCTTTAATTTTACTTGTATAAAAAAGGGGAAGCTAGAATTATTGCATTTCGCGCATTTTGTCATTACCAGGCGTATACGTGTGTTATTGTTTTGTAAACAATTAAATATTCATCATACAACACAGGTGTAGCAAATGATTTAGTAATAGACTGGGTCGTATGCTTAATATTAAACAAAGCGAATTCGCTTTGATATTAAACGAGCAGAAGATGATTTTTAATACATATGTACATGCTTACATGTGTATGTATGTACTTAAATTATACAGGGTGGGCCAACTTGGACTGACTGATTTGGCATATTGTAGCCGTTGTGGTGCATCCCTCGGCAATAATTCTTGGGCCAATTGAATTTTATATGGAAGCATCTTCAGATCAACTTTTAGAATACGTCGTAGCGATGTTCTGGAGATGTTCAATTGAGTAGCTCGTCGACGAGTAGAAACAGTTGGATCCGTGAGAACACTTTCTCGTACAGCTTCTATAGCTGGTTCAGTGCGAACAGGACGAACAACATTTCTTCGTAGTTCATTACCCACTGAACCCAAATTCTCAAAACGGGCCATTAAGCTTCTTATCATGTTTACACTGGGAGCCTCTGCAGTATTAAAATGCTGCTGATGGTATTTTCTTTGCTTTGTAACAATTGATCGTCCGGAAACATAATAATATTGAACAATTTTTACACCTTCTTCCACTGAGTATGATGACATTATAAAATTCTGTATTATCTGCAACAACAAAAAAAATAAAATAAAATAAAAATAAAACAATTATAAGCATTTCAAATCAGTTAGTCCAAGTTGGCCCACCCTATACAAACGTTAACAAAAATAAATTCGTTTTAATACACCTTCCGAAACTTTGAATCGCATTACAATCCTCTGGTTCACGTAAAAAATCCAAGTATATATTGTACATATGTATGTGTATATGATTTGTTGCGCTTTTCTTAGCAGCAAAAATAAATTTTTGTCGATTTCAAGAACAAATTGCCTTATTTCGAACGATCTTTGCACGAAAGTAACATATTAAGTCCATAGTTTCAAATAGAATGTATTTCGAAGCTCTTGAAAAAATGATTTAATTGCTAGAAAAGCTCTAATAACACACCCCTATTAGACGAGGCAATTTCAATTGCCAAGATAGAGAAATTATGTATATGCATGTGTTCATAAATGCGGCACTGCGCTGCAACAGAAAAGCAAGCTCTTTCCACTATACCGATACGAAGCAAATAATGCTTTTTTTATGTGACTATTACAGTACAATACTGCATTTACAAAGGCATACTTTCTATTTTTTCCCAGTCTAACCTCGGTCTTAGCAACTAATATTTGCAAGTTGTCGATACAAAATTGTAAATGAAGGATTTTTCCAATAAGGAACGGCCGAATCCGCTTCACAGGCAACACGATTTGCAGCATTTCCAAACAATACAATTTTACTTAAAGAATTAGAGTTCTAGTGTAAGCGCTACAGATGAATGCAACCAACAGATCCAACGCTGTGTGGCTATATGTGCCACACAGCAAATAACGCAATTAGAACCGACATTTATGGAGTTTTCTTAAATCAGAAATCTACGTCCAATCCATATGTCTTGCTTAGACGTATCCACGCGGATTAGGCTTACCACTTACAGGGTTTTCACCCGGAAACTCCGGGCGAGGTGTCATTTCTCCGGTCTCCAGTTTTTTCGAAATAAAATATACTCGGAATTTAGTTCCAGTACAGTAAAGTAAGAGTGCTTAAAAAATGCTGTCATCTCTTCAAATTAGAGTTTTCACATATTATTAAAAATGTACCGACAAGATGGCTTAGCTTGCAAGCGGCTGTACACAGAATTCTATCGTGTTGGCCAGCCCTAAAACATACATATGTTTTAAATCAAGGAGAAGATGAATGCGATCCATTTATTTTTAAAAATCATAAAGGACCAAGAACATGAAATAAAAGAAAATTTAAACTCGCCTACTCTTAATGAATTGTATTTATATTTTATCGCTCATTTCATATGCGAAACAATTTTAATCTAAAATTTAAGAACGTTTTAAAAATTGGAAATGTGCTTAACTTAGAATAAATGAGGACAAACTCTACGATGAAATTAACACTGTAAACGAAATTTTGCAAAATATTAGAAAGACGCACACATCAGTAGAAGAATCATGGGTGTTTTTCTTAAATTGTATCAAAGACTTTAAGTATTCCTGTGAGCAATACCTTCGTTGAACGGATTTTTTCAATTATGGAATCAGTTTGAGGAAGTGACAGGGGCAAAAAACGAGTAGAATTAGTAAAGGCTGAATTATGTATAAGAATAAATTTTGATATGGAATGTGATGAGTTCCTTGACTATTTAAAAAAACCTGACCAAAAACATCTGAATGCAAACTCAAAAGAGCGAAAATATAATTTTAGAAAATAAAAAAACTAATTTTTAATATTTCAATTATTAATTTATTTAGTACTTACGTATTAAACTTTTTTCGTTATTTTATTATTATTATTATTTTTTTTTGTTAATACATATTCTGTTTTATATTTTTGTTTTTTGTTATTCTTTTATTTATGCTACTGAATTTTAAGTGCAACTTGAAATTAATTGATCTGTTTTATGTTTTCAATAAAAATTCTTCTTATCACTTACTACTTATTCAACAAATGGATTTTTTTAAATCTCCGCTATTTTTTTTTAGCAAAAATTTTAAATTTTCGGTTTTTTCCTCTTCAAAGTATGGTAAGCCTAACGCGGATGATGCTTGCCATTGTCGGAACCTGCTGACATTTTAATAATGTAATGTTGTGTGTATAATGGCAAACGACTTGGAATTCCTTTATTGAAATATTATATTCGTTATGAGAATAATTAGTAGCACAGCGTAATTAATTAAATGAAGATATTTTATTTTTCCTTGAAATCTTCATTCTAAAATTCTTTAGCTGGACTCTTTATTCATTTATTTAATACTATTATTTCATATTTATGCGTGCATTTGTATGTACATTATGTATGTATATTAAAACATTTCAGCTGAATTTGAACTACAAAAAAGTTAGTCTTTAAAAAGTTCATCATCCTATTTTACTTCAGAGTTGAGGCAGTCGCAACAACGACCTTCCATAAATTGTACAACCCCATATTCGCCCGAAGTCATCCATTGGCTATCTAAACGGTTTAGCTCCTCTGCTTTTCCTTGAGATAAACCACATACTAAATCGGATTTTAAAGTGCGAAAAGTACAAAAGTTTGTGGGTCGGAAACCTCTTATGCATGTGATGAACTCATCAGTGGGATCCCATTTCATCTCCCCTAATAATTTGCGATAATTCAGATCACCTTTAAAGATGATTAGATGACACTCGGATAGATATTGATACAAATCAGGGGCTATTTCACGCATTCTGAAATAGAAAAAAATATATACATATGTAAGTATGTATGTACGTACAGATATACTTGCTGTTAAATTTACATATACTTATGTATAAGTGTACACTCCTCCTATCACTTACCTGTAAAATTCATACGGTGATACCCAGAAATAATGCGTTGGACTCACTACAAATTTACTCTCTTCAAAATAATGTTTCCATTTTTCGGCCAATTTTTTTACATCGGACGTTTTGTGTTTACTTAAATAGTCTAGGGTCCAAGTTATATCGCTAGATAAAGCGTCCGATATGAACCAGGGCATAGCTTTAACACTAAAACGCACCTTGGAGGCCAATTGTTTCTCTATTAAATAACCGGCTAAAATCAAGTCCGTAAACAGTTCAAACCCAGCATTGTCACAAATAAACTCCACTATAACCGGTTTTGAGCGATTGGCTGACTCCAAACATTTCCAAATATCTTCAATACCATTCGCTAATATATTATCGTTAAAGGAATCTAGTTCATCGAAGATATTTTCGTCGGGCTTAAATTGTTTGGGCAAAACTATACTTAAATCACATTTATTGCCCCATAAATTAAGCTGCAAAGATGAAATATTTGTGTCATTTAATTCCCTTTTGCTATGATTCTCATACATATTAACCTTGATTAGTTTATCAAATGTTTTAAATGTCTTCCCAAAATATCTTATCACTCGAGCGATTGTTGGAATGCCTTTAATATCAAGGCCAGTTTGTTTTTGTTTAGCAAAATAGTCGTAGGTTTTCAAAGATTTTGTGCCTTCAAAAAATGAATACAATTTTCGATAGACATAACATTCGGCACATAACCAGCAAGAATGAAAGAATGAATTGGAATTTGAGTCCAGTTGCTGTATAAAGCTATTCCATACTTCTTTATCAGGCTCTGAAATGGGAGGATACAAATTTGCAAGTTAAATAAGCTGTGGATTGTACCACTGATGAGTGCATACATACATACATACAAACATACTCGTATTATGTATTTAATTTATTTGGATACTCACCTTCACCACTAAATTTCTCAAATTTTTTGTTAGTTTGTAAATTTTGTATCAGTTGTGAAATATTATCGATCAGAAACTCAATTTCTTTAGACGTTTCCTTAAAAGAAATACAATATCGTGCTTTGAGTGCCAAAAAAGCTTAAGCGACAAACATAAAATTTTGGAGGAAAAATATTTTACTCGTATTAACTGTCTTTTTTGAAATTATGTCTCTTAAGCTTTTTTGCGGCAAGAGCGCGAAATGTTAGATATACATAAATCGGCTACAATTAATTGATCAATACTGGATTTGGAAAATCCTCTGCTGGCGGAGGCTTTTTGATATACGGGCAATATAAGGGTGCGGTGAAGCATCTACGGACAGCAAAATGGTCTTTTCAAAACATGATATAGTAGTTGGCGAAAACGCCAACAACTGTATTCATTTCATATTGTTTGCACTATCTTTTAAAACCTGACCAATTTTCTATGTAAATACGTAAAAAGGTATTTAACTCACTTCACCATTGTATAATTTACAAATTTCGTCGTTATTCTTCTTAAAATTATCGATGATTCCATTTAAAATCACAGGATAACGCTCGCGCATAGTATAGTAAGCGAAACTCCTTGAAAAATAATAATTATGTATGTAACTTGTTCAGCATTCAAAATTATAAACAAAAACAGCAGGATACTTACTTTTTATAACGTGCTGATAGAACGTTATGTATTGGTGTGTCTGAGTCTATAATGTTATTTTTAATATCAAATGCGTCCTCTTGATATGTATTCATAATTTCGTATTTTATTATGTATTCAAAAATTAAACTTTTACTGAAAATTTATTCTGCGAACAAACTAAATAAATAAAATAAAATAAAAAATTCAAACTGTCGAATCGATTTAGAGTTTTCTTTTTATAAAATTCATGTGGACTAGGTAATTTTGATTATTTATTTATACTTGGAATATTTCTCTTGAATTCGATTTTATTAATACATTTACGGTTGTTTAAAAAAACGTACAACAGCTTTACAAACAATTGTTAGGCACCAATTGCATTCAAAAACAATTATTATACGAAAATCTTAAAATACCGCATACTTTAAATAAAAGGGTTTAAATAAATTCTACAATTGAATCAAAATGCACAATGAAATTCATAAGAAATGATTTGGAAAAAAATATAAATATTACATGTATTTGTACAATCAAAAGAAATATAAAAAGATTTCGATATTCAAATACTCCCTTCATTCGAATAAAAAAATATCTTATGCCTTTTTCTTTATACATAACACTTTTGTTGTTTTCCATCATGGTAGAAACTCATAATTTTTGAAAATAATTGATTTAACTTTAACACAATATTCTTTTTTTTTCACATATTTGACTACTCGAATGATATTGTAATCGCTTTTGTACATCAAAAACTATAAAGTACGATTGCGTTGCAAATTAAATTCCTTAAATCATAAAACATTTAAAAGTTAGAGTGTTGTGTTTTGGACACAATTTCTTAACAAACGTTTGTTAGCCTTAAAATATGTTTTGCAATAAAATGTATGGAAATTGGCAGTAAATATGGTTCTTATTTAGGGCCACATTTTGAATTCGTTTCGTCTAAATAAGCGATCAAATTCACCGCCTAGGCTTGTTCCCGTGAAAATCCATTTTGCCCGGGTTTTTACCCATGCTCTGGATATCAAACGAAACGTTTCTCTAAGAAGAGAGCTCAAAAAGAAATCGAATCGTTCTAAATTAAAAATCATAGGTAATTATAAAATAGTTGTATTACATAAATTGTTTACATAATTTATAAAAAAAGAAATTCTTTCAAGTATTTATTTTATAAATGTTATACAAAATCAACATAAATTATTCATAGTTCATTCATTTATATTAAAAATATATATCATTTTACAGCTAAAAATTGCTCTTTCTTAAAATCTGCAGTGGTATTGCACTAAGCCTCTTTGGTTTCATTGGATTTTTTCACAAAGTGTATGGTACCGTATTCACCCGAAATCATCCATTGCTTATCTAAACGGCTTAGCTCTTCCGCTTTTCCTTGAGGTAAGCCACATATTAAATCGGCTTTTACAGTGCGGAAAGAACACAAGTTTGTAGGTAGAAAACCTCTCAAGCATGTAATGAATTCATCAGTGGGATCCCATTTCATGTCCCCTAATAATTTACGATAATTCAAATCACCTTTAAAGATAACTAAATGAGCCTCCGCCAAATATTGATATAAGTCAGGAGCTATTTCGGGCATTCTGTAAAAGCAAAAATTTTATTTTTCCATTAAGATAAAATCAACATACGTATTATAAAATATTTTTGCGACTTACTTGTAATATTCATATGCAGATACCCAGAAGTGATGCACAGGACTTATTACAAATTTATCGCTTTCAAAATAGTTTTTCCATTTTTTGCCCAAATCTCTTACATCAGACGACTCGTGTTCACTTAAATAGTCTAAGCTCCAAGCAATATCATTGGGCACAACGTCCGATACAAACCAGGGTATAGCTTTAACGCTAAAACGCACTTGGGATGCCAATTGTTTCTCTATTAAAAAATCGGCTAAAACCAAATCCGTGAACAGCTCAAAGCCAGCATTATCGTTAATAAATTCCACTATAATCGGCTTTGAGTGATCGGCTGACTGCAAACATTCCCAAATTTGTTTGATATTATTCACCAATATGTTACTATTAAAGGAATCTAGTTGTTCGAAAACATTTTCGTCGGGATTAAATTCCTTTGGTAGAATTATAGATAAATCACATTTATTACCCCATAAATTAAGCTATAAAAAGGAAAAATTTATGTTTAACTTTTCTTTTGATAAATTACAATTTTTCACTAACTTTTATTAAACTATCAAAAGCTTCAAAGCCTTTTCCAGTATGCTTTATTACTTTGGCCACTCCTGGAATTCCGTTTCTTTTAAGACCATTTTGTTTCTGTTTCGCAAAATAGTCATAGTTTTTCAGAGTTTTTGTGCTTTTAAAAAATGACGACAGTTTTCGATACACATAACATTCAGCATATAACCAATAGGAATGGAAGAATGAACATGAATCCGGCGGTAGCTGTTGTATGAAGTTATTCCACAATTTTATATCAGGCTCTGAAAATAAATGAGATTTTTTGTTATGAATTTAGTGAAATGTTCAAATTTTAATTGTAATATCGAGTGTACTCTTACCTTCACCGTCAAATATTTCATATTTTTTATCAGTTTGAAGTTGATATTTTAGTTTCGAAATACGTCCCACTAGCGATTTTATTTCTTCACGCGTTTCCTAAAAAAGCTCAATTTATTTTATTATTACATACATATATTAAATATAACTTAAAACTACTAATGATATTATTATTATTATAATTTTAACCATTATGTTTAATTAAATTAAAAGTTAATTTGTTTTGAATATAGTTCGTTATTCAGGAAATAATTTTTAAACATGTGATCTAGTTTTTTGAACTCTTTTGAAGAACCTTATTCAAATTTTTAATCACTTATTCAATTTTTATTCACGAAGTAGATGAATGAGGAAGAACAGTATATTTATAAGTATATACATATTTACTTAACAGAACCGGAAAGTCGTCTGTCTGCTGAAGGCAAAAGTCTTTATGAACCTTTTAGGGGAAGGAGTCCTAGAATACATCTCTTGAATATAATATCGTTTAAAGGTTATACTACATATAGCTATGCAAAAAAAAGAAAATCGGTGCAAAAACTACCAGGGAATATCTTATTGTGACGAAAGTGAAAATTTACATGGCAAGCAAAAACGAAGTTTTAAAACTATTTCATTTTTCAAACATAAAAATCAAACCGATGGGAGTTTCAGTTGACATTTCAAACGGTACACTTTGTATGATTTCTAAACACAAATTTTACGTATTTTTGGCCCTTTTTTGGTTTTTGTTTTAGGTAGGCACCAATATTTTATTCTACTATCTGCGACGAAGGTTCATGTAATCATCAGCTTTATCTATCAATTATTAATGAAAATTTAATATATGAATTATTCGTGCTATGACCACGAAATTAACACATCACTAATTATAGTTTTTTGTTAGTTTACACGTATACAAAGGGCGTTATGGCCTTAGAGTGTACTCGTGACACTGTCGCGAGCTGCTCTGCCAAACATTACACAATATACATACACATTATTATATGATATTTTTGGAAGTAGATTTGTAACATAGAGTGAATGAAATTAAATTGGGTACCTATTTATAGGTCCAATATCATTTTTAGCTTTATCTACTTAAATTCAAATTGATATATGTATTTCGCAAATAGTACATATCATGCCAACTACTATGTTTAACTATAGGATGTGCAAATGTATATGAGCCTTCCTTCTATTGTGAACTCAAAATCAGTGCATTTTTAAAAGCGCCCCAGTATGATAATAAACAGCTTTCGTACAATTATCGTATCCATTGCATGATTAAAGGGATGAGTCTGAATAAAAAATTCGATAGTTGGAAATGGTAGGGACAATATGTATTTACGTGTCTGCTGAACACTAATAAAAGGAAGAATTACATGTTATTGTAAAAGTAATTACAATTAACTTACATCGCCATTATATAATTCAGCAATTTCATCTTTATCTCTGTTCAATTGATCGATAATTTGCGTTAAGATCACTGGAAGACGCTCACGCAGAGTATGATGAGCGAAACTCCTAATATAGAAAAAGTTGAATTAATGAAATGAAATTTTTACATTAATTCATTTTTTTTTTTTTTTTTTTTTTTTTTGTAAAATAAGTATGTATATGCATCCAAGACACTTACTTTTTATATATTGCTGATAAAACTGTATGTGCCGGTGTCTCTAAATCAATAATGCCATACTTGGCATCGAAATCAGCTGCTGTTACGGGAGCATTCATAATCGTCCGTAGAATTTGAAGAAATGTAAAATATATGTACTTATGTATGTTTAGTAATTATTTCTGGTTAACAAAACGTGTATTTACAAGATGGCATCACAACATCTACTGATTGTATTTTGCTTTGCTTCTTTTATCTTCACTTAGCTATCAAAAACCTATTGGTTTTTGTGTCGAATGATTTGGCTTTTGTACATGAAAGTTTTCTTGTTATACCTGTATGTGTTTTGTTGCCACTTTCTGTCTTTTTCGACATTACCATGCATTTACAAAACAAAAATATGTATGTGTTTTTGTTGTATTGTTTTACTTGTAGTATCAGTGTTGGCCATTCTGTAAAGTTGTTCAGGTTGTTGGGTTCAGCTGTTCATATACCGACATTTTATTGGTCGTTAAGCCAAATTGTCAGTGAACTTTAAACAGTTCGAAAATATTGAAATGTTTTAGTTTAGAGACCAATAAAATGTCAGCATATGATCAGCGAAGCTACAAAAAACAATAAATTTTGGAAACTTTGTTTGAATGATTAGTTGGGGAGAATATCCCAAATAATGAATTTCAATATTAAGAGCTATTTCACTATGGTTTAATCAATACAAACGACTGACAAGCACAATTTATATTTATAAATGTTTTTTTACAAGGCCACAAAATAATCATCTAAGACCTATTTATAACAATTGGCCTTGATAATATCAATGATTTGATAATATAATCTTTGATATTTTGTAATGTACACGTTAATAATAGGCTGCTAGCGATACATTATGAATTTGTAACACAGTGCACAATTTGAGCGGGTGGTATGCACTGTACATACATACTTATATCAATTTTATAACATTCCTATCGCATTCAGTGATTAAACTTGCGCAATTTTTGATCGATTCTCTTTTTAAATTGCTTTCATGTTTGGATTGAGCAATTCCACTGACCTAGTTTCGTTTCTTTCGCTTATATGTATATTCTTAGCACCGTGTATACATATGTATGTATTATACATAAATATGTACATATCGCACGCTCAGTACAAAAGTAACAACTCAAAATTATAATTTTCTGACACAACTAATAATAAATCATTTTTATGAATTTCAACTTTATATCAACTCAAACATAAGGAAAGACGACTGTTCTTTAGCAATAGTTAACAACAATAAAATACACAAATATTTTTCTTATAGATAAACAAGTGTATTGTGCATAGTTTAATGATATAAGCCCGAAAAATTAAAATTTTGAGTTGAGTCACTTTTGTACTGGGTGTGCGATATGTGTGTATACACCACATTCTATATTAGACTGGACATCTAAAAAAAAGTTCTTAAAGTTTGTGGGAAAGAGATACAAATCTTATAGGTTCTCTCTTTCATACTTAAGGAAAATAATATGTAAATTTCAAAGTAGACTACTTTACGATGTACATACATATGTATGTACATATGTAAATTTTTCTTTGAAACTGGCGCAAAATAAGATATACTTATGTACATGCATTTATTATTTAACTCCAAAATATTTTTTAAACTAAGTATGTATGTATGTAATGCAGAGTATAGTCTATTCTCTGTAATAAAAAATATAATATGACAACTAGAAATAAAAAACGGCCAGAAGTTCAAGTGCTCGCAATGTACAGAATATGCAAAGATAGCCAACAGAGGCATTTTTAACTATAAAGTGCTGTGTTTCAGGAGCCATCTTTGTGTAATTAATTGTCCAGTAGGATAGAAACTACACAGGTTTCCGAAAGATCCCACCAGGTAAGTTTTTATATAAGTGACTAGGTTTTACTTATGTACATACATATGTATGTATGTATGTATATCAATCAGCATGATAATTCCATAGACTTTGTACATTGTGATGCATTTGATTTGTATTCAATGTAAGTGCATACTTACGTAAATATGTAAGTATATACTTAAGTAAATTAAAAGAAGAAATCATTTCGGAACCATGTTTTCCTTTTTTAGTACATCGTTTTTATTGTTGCTCTTGTGTTTAGTAGCTTTTAACGAGATTTAATACAAGATATGTTTTATTTAATTTCCTATTACCATTTATCGTAATAAATTTAAACTTTATTGTATTTACATATATTTTTCAATATTTATTATCATCTGTTTCCAAATGGCATTGATCATAGATCGCAAAGCAAAGAGAGCAAATTCCAAAATAGAAAGAGGTAACGAATCTTAGAATTTTCCATGATGTCAATGTGGATGCTAGAAATCTGGGCATATATTACTCCAATCAATTAAAACTTAAACACTTATTGCAAGATAACGAGTGCTTATTTCTATAAATATTTATTAAGTATTTATTTTACTTTTTCTTTCAGTTTATAAAAATAAAGTTTGATAGTAAAAAATCGTGTTTTTATCTTTTAAAGAAAAAATATTTTTTTGCAAACAAAAACTGTTTGCTATGTATAATTATTGCATTTTCAATATAGAAACATTTTAATGTGCATAAAAATCTATAAAAATTATAGACAAAATTGCTATATTATAGACTTATTGTTTCTAAATATATTATACAGACTTCATCTTCAATGGAAATTCCGAAAATTTTCAACACATTTTATGTCTGAGTACAATTAATTAAAAGCATGCAGTGAGATGCTGTGAAGGTATAAAATAAATACAATCATTTCACGGTAATAATTTTTTGTTTTCCTACTATAAATTATATTCATACATCCAATAATAAAAATCATGAAGACGGAGATCGCTTAAGGATTGTACGCGTTTGCTGGAGTCACCAATGGTCTTACTCGTGACAGAATATGCGGATTGTAGAACTTCTTGATCTAAATTAAGAGATGAAATAATTTCCTTTTTCCAAAAGTTTTCTTCCTCACCATTATTTGCTCATGTGAAATAATTCAAATGAAAAATATGTTACCCTCTTATTCACGGAAAGGGTAAACTTTTTTATACATTTACATACCGCTCCATATAAGTATAAAAATAAACTGTCCCCCCAAAGTAAAAAGTCCAAAAGATGAGCATCAGATCATTGACTGTATAAGCTGACTCATTTGTATATAAGAGGACGTTGTTAAAGCTGGTTTTATATTATTTGCGGAAAATCTTCAACAAGATGATATTATGCAGGTCGCTGTTGACTTTGTTGAGATCACAGATGTTAAACTCAACCAGATGTTTTTCAATAAGGAAAACAAATAAAAATATAGTCGTGTCTACATTACAGACAAATCATCGCTGCAAAAGCGAAGAATGTTTGTCAAACTCATATAATATTATATAATAATATTACCGTCAACTTTTTTATAATGAGTTTGACAATTGCGCTTTCGGGTTTCAATTCGTTTTGCATGGTCCTTATAAATTAGCCTTGCATATTACGCCACTTTTGGGTTAAGCGTATGGGTTGCTTCTTCTATTTTGAAAAAAAAAACTCTGGCCACCTTATATAAATTCGCCTCAGTTTGCAGAAAGATTTTGCAAGAGATATACAAGAAAAAGGTTGAGTTGGAAGACTTTAAACAGATTTTGCACATATTAAAATTAACTAAACCAAAACATTAATATATATATAGATACATATATTTTTAAATCAGCTTATAAAAACTTAACTCAATGGTTAAAAGTGTTGAAAAAGTAGGTGTACTATGAAAATATAAGGAAAAATTGCTTTTTTTTTTGCTATTGACTTTTTGCAAAAAGAGAAAAATAACAACAAAAAGCTGAACTTGAAAAAAATTCAAAAGAGGTTTGTTAATGGAATTTAAGTACATATGAATTATACAAAACTAAATTTCATCATTATTTGGTTTTGTAGCACAAATGCAGTTCGTCAACATAATTTTTTCGTTTTATGGATAAAACTGTAATCAAGCTCCATGTAATTGGTGAATGACATTTACTGTAAATATCGATTTTTTTCTATTTATGAAACCTTGAATTTTTAACATGAATACGTGCTTACATACTTATGTACATAAGTATATTTTAACAACCTGGATCTCCTTTTTAAGTAACGACTTTATTTAAAACTGAAGAACATAATATGATATTAAATTTATGACAAGCAATATTTTTTAAGAGGATTCAATATGTACTTACATAAGTATGTAGATTAATACATACATAAGTATAAAGAATCTTCTTATATAATCGGCCCAGAATGAAGTGCTTCAAATTTTCACTTCATTCTTATTCCTATTCTAATTTTAAACTAAAACAGTATTTTGTGTCGTTTTGAAAGATATTTCAATATCGAATGATAAAGATCTTGAATATGTATTCATTTATAAGTACTTGTGTCCCAGTAGCCAGTTGTTTGTTACATTACAAATTAATAGATTTTAATCGTTTTTTACTACGTTTATACGCACGTCTTATTTCCAAATAAAAAAGAAGAATGTTGCCGTATAACTTTTTTATTGTAACTTATTAACTCACTACACAAGTCGTGAATAATGACACTATTTGCAAATAAAAAGTAAGACGTTGCCACTTCATGAACGTTTTTTGTGTTTTACTTACCAAACAATCATATTTTCGTCACATGGCATCACTAATAATAACATAAGTTCTGTATGCAATTTCCCGTATAAACAGTGAATTAGATATTTGTAAATAGTTCTATTTGCAAATAAGACGTGCGTATAAACGTGGTATTTATAAAGTCGCATAATTTATCTATCTTATTTTGCTTGAATTTATGGGAAAATAATACGGATACATGCAATAACTGCAGAATCTTAATATATATTGAATATCATAAAATATCAATAGATTTGATAAGTAATACTCATGCTGACGAAAATTTCGTGGAAACATCTGAATCAGGTATTCTCAGACATGTCTGTAAAGGCCTGATAATATACAATGTTATAAAAATATTTTGGGCCAAATCTGCTGCGGACAATTCACGCATTGTTATATTTTTAAAGTTTAGCACACGTGGACTAATTCGTCATGATACCCTACTCGTATTTAATTCTTTATTCATAGTATTTAATTAATGATTAGTAAATTATGGATCAATGTAGATGAAGATGTAGAATTACTTGACCATACTGCTAGTTCCAAATTCGACGGCTAACATATAATGAAAAGAAAAAACATATAGAATTTTGGTCGTAGTGGGATTTATATTTTGAGTTTCCGGAATAGTTGCCGTAAATGAATGCAAGTCCATATGTATACACATATATTTATATATACACCTATATTTGTGTGTATATTATGTGACTGTGCAATTCTGTAAGAGAAATTTGCAATATCTAAATTTATTTAATTATTTTCTATGTTACAGATGTCTCTCACTTAAAAGATCCTTGACTCCAAACACAAAATTGAAAAAAAAAATTGGAAATAAATAGCCTCGTTGGAATTTCAACAAAGATCCAAGAATTTCCCTTAAAAAATTATACACCTTTACCATCATTAATAGTTGATCTCAACACCATGGCTATGTCTAAAGTGATTAGGGTATTGGAGAAATCCATTGCCCCTTCACCGCATAGTGTTTTAATGGAGCATCGTAATAAAAGCGAAAGCATACTTTTTGAATCGCATGCAGTGGCTTTGTTGTCTCAACAAGAAACCGATATCATACGTAAACAATATATTAAAGTATGTGATGCTTATGGCTGTTTAGGGGTGTTGCAATTGAATGCAGGCGAAAGTACGGTGTTATTTCTAGTGCTGGTCACGGGCTGCATATCGATGGGAAAGATTGGCGATGTTGAAGTTTTTCGCATACAGCAAACACAATTTGTGTCACTGCAAAATGCTGCACCTAATGAGGATAAGATATCAGAAGTGCGTAAACTGTTAAACTCAGGTACATTTTATTTTGCTCACACTAACCAGGCATCGACAATTATGAATAAATTCGATATAACGTTGTGCGCACAAAGACGTCAACGGACTTCCGAAACGGATAATCGTTTCTTTTGGAATCGCATGATGCATATTCACATGATGAGATTTGGTATTGATTGCCAATCGTGGTTGCTGAAAGCTATGTGTGGTTCAGTGGAAATACGTACAGTGTATATAGGAGCAAAACAGGCGAGAGCAGCCATAATATCTAGACTTTCATGTGAAAGAGCTGGGACACGTTTTAATGTTAGAGGTGAGTTAGAGTGCAAAAGAACCTATTGAAATAAAATGCCAATTTCTTTTACTTTCTAAAGGCACCAATGATGAGGGCCATGTTGCAAATTTTGTGGAAACTGAGCAATTGATACATGTGGATAATGATGTGACTAGTTATGTTCAAACCAGAGGCTCTGTTCCTCTGTTTTGGGAGCAACCAGGCGTTCAAGTTGGCTCACACAAAGTAAAACTTTCAAGAGGCTTTGAAACTTCCGCCGCTGCTTTTGATCGCCATATGACCATGATGAAACAACGGTATGGCTATCAAACCATTATAAATTTATTAGGGACTTCCTTGGTTGGTAGTAAAGAGGGCGAAGCTATGCTAAGCAATGAATTTCAAAGGCACCACAGCATGTCCGCTCATAAAGATGTTCCTCATATTATTTTCGACTATCATCAGGAATGTCGTGGTGGCAATTTTTCCGCCTTATCCAAACTTAAAGAGCGTATTACATCTTGTGGCATTAACTATGGCATATTTTATGTTTCCAATGGTCATGTATTGCGTGAGCAATTCGGTGTTATTCGCACTAATTGTTTGGATTGCTTAGATCGCACCAATTGTGTACAGACCTATTTGGGTTTGGATATATTAGGCACGCAATTGGAGGTTTTGGGAATGGGTGAGAAAAAGCAGAATTATTCTAGATTTGAGGAGATTTTTAAGCAAATGTGGATCAATAATGGCAATGAGGTTAGTAAAATATATGCGGGCACTGGAGCTATACAAGGCGGATCGAAATTAATGGATGGAGCTAGATCTGCGGCCAGGACTATACAAAATAATCTGCTGGATAATTCAAAGCAGGTAAGTTTTATTATTGTAGTAAATTTTTATTTACAAAAAAAAAGACCCGAAGTATTTACAATTCCAACCAAGTCCGCAAAAAATCTCGGTGAACATAAAATTAAAGGAAAATGGCAAAAGTTGCCACAGAATAAAAATTCTATTAAAAAATATATAAACAATATTCTTTGTAGATTGTTATTGCAGAATAGGTTCTGTTGAAAATACATAGTTATTGTAAAACTCTTTTACAAAAACATTTTAACCTTTTTGATTTCTTTTATTATTAGGAAGCAATTGACATTCTCTTGGTTGGATCCACTCTCAGCTCCGAATTGGCTGACAGAGCCCGTATTTTACTACCATCCAATATGTTGCATGCGCCTACTACTGTCTTGCGGGAAATGTGCAAACGTTACATAGAATATGTTACACCCAGAACGACTCGGGTAGCCGTTGGAACATACAATGTTAATGGTGGCAAACATTTTCGCAGTGTTGTCTTTAAAGACTCTTTATCCGATTGGCTGTTGGACTGTCATGCCTTGGCACGGTGCAAGGCTTTAGTAAATGTTAATAATCCTTCGGAAAATGCTACAAATCCTGTGGATATCTATGCTATAGGTTTTCAAGAAATTGTCGATTTAAATGCTTCTAATATTATGGCCGCCAGCACAGATAATGCCAAGTTGTGGGCAGAGGAATTACAAAAAACTATATCACGAGATAACGACTACGTCTTGTTGACTTATCAGCAGTTAGTGGGCGTATGCTTATACATTTATATACGTCCAGAACATGCCCCCTTTATTAAAGATGTGGCTATAGATTGCGTTAAAACTGGTCTAGGAGGAGCAACGGGTAATAAGGGAGCCTGTGCTATACGATTTGTGTTGCACGGTACCTCCATGTGCTTTGTCTGTGCTCATTTTGCAGCTGGTCAATCGCAGGTAAGTTAATATGCTCTCCTCTTCTTGACAGTGTATGGAAATATGTTTGCTTTTTTGTAGGTGGCCGAGCGTAATGCGGATTATGCCGAGATCACCCGCAAATTGGCCTTTCCCATGGGCCGCACTTTGAAATCGCATGATTGGGTATTTTGGTGTGGCGATTTCAATTATCGCATTGACATGGATAAAGAGGAACTTAAAGAGGCAATACGCAATGGCGACTTAACAACAGTTTTAAAAAATGACCAATTACGTAAAGAACAAGAGGCGGGCAATGTTTTTTCTGATTTTCTTGAAGGTGAAATCACTTTTGATCCGACTTACAAGTACGACTTGTTTAGTGATGATTACGATACTTCTGAGAAGCAGAGAGCTCCAGCATGGACTGATCGTGTATTATGGCGTAGGCGCAAGGCTTTAGCTGAGTCGGATTATTCCAACAATGATTGGAATCCTGGTAAGTTGATACATTATGGGCGTTCAGAGCTAAAGCAAAGTGACCATCGTCCTGTTATCGCCATAATTGATGCTGAGATAATGGAAATTGATCAGAAGCGTAGAAGAATTGTTTTCGAACAGGTTATTAAGGATCTAGGTCCACCAGATTCCACTATTGTGGTCCACGTCAAAGAACCATCGATCGATGAGGAGGGTCCTACTATTTATGATGAGAATGTCATGTCTACGTTGATACAGGAACTCTCTAAATTGGGTGAGGTTACTTTAGTTCGGTACGTTGAGGATACTATGTGGGTTACTTTTAGAGATGGCGAAGCTGCACTTAATGCCGTGGCTAAGGGTCACCTCAATATCTGTGGCTTGGACTTGAAATTCGAATTAAAGTCGCCTAATTGGAGTCATTTTGTGGATAATGAAATTGCATTGTGTACCACAAATACTATTCCTTTGTGCGCAAATCCTCAAGAACAGGCACAATTACTGAACGCAACTCCTGAAGTACCACAAAGACCAAAACAGGCCCCTGCTAGACCTGCACCCGCCCGACCTCCCATACCCATGTCACCAAAGAACTCGCCTAGACACTTGCCTCATGCTGGTGTTATTAGTGTGGTACCAGAAATGTTACAAAAACCAGCCAAGCCATTAATGCCCCAGCAACCACCGCAGTTGCCACCACCTTTGAGGCCAGTGCCAGTAGGTTCCGGTTCCGATACGGCTCCATCTTCTAAATCTCAGTCGCCAACCGAACAAACTTCTCCTTTGCACACCTCATCTGGTAAAGTATCGCCTTCTGGTTCGAGCTCTCAAGCCGGTTCATTACCGCCTACACCACCACGCCACACACAAAGTAAGAATGTAACACCAGCCTCGACACCGTCACGTCAATCTAAGCAGTTATCTGTCGACGTGCAAGATACAACAACGTACAACGAAAGCAATATTTATGAGGAAATCCAAGATGATATACCTGCACCTCGACATCCGCCTCCAGCATTTCCTCCACCCGTGGGACTTGTGGATGTCAATAGTGAAAGTCCTGCTAGAAGAGCACCTCAACTGCCGTCTAACGCTCCCATGGGACCTCCACCACCGTTGCCAGTTCGAAGAGGTCCCCCACCTATACCAAATCGTACAGGAAATGCACCACCCTTGCCAAGTAGACCAAATAATAATTAAAATTAATCATAATGTACTTAAATGGTAAGTAGAAAAGATTCTCTCTTCTGAAAAAGTAAAACTATTTGAATTAAACATTCCTTAAGTTGTTAAAAAGAAACAAATATCAAACAAAATCGTATGGGTTTTGTTGCAATTGTAATTCCAAAAAAGAAGAAAATACTCTACTTAGTTCTGTTTTTTAAACATTGTATTCCTTTATTTTTTATGTGAGAACAATTATTTATAACCATTAAAGAAAACTAAGATTCATAAACTCTAAAATTGATACTAAATGAAAACATGAATTAATATTACAGCCCAAAAGGGGCAGCACTTTTAAGAAAATATAAATATATCTACATATTTATATAAAAAAAGAGTTTCTTGAAGATAACAATTATAAGTGTTTTCTTGAAAAACCATAAACTTATTTTCGCGCGCACATGAATTTGTCTCATGAAGACCTCTATTGTTGTTTTAACACGATTTGCACAAACAATACAGTCGTGATATCAAATGTCATTTTGTGTGGAAGGAGAGGCATAGTTTCTTTGTTGTAAATCTTAAAATATCGTGAACAGACTGTGTTCTCCACACAGAGGAACATGAAATATTCGACACTATCGCGGTTGGCGATTTTCCGCTTTAACTTCGACAGTTTATGCTACATTTAAGAGATCGAACAACACATCTTTTCATCTGGTACAGAATGTCGCAGTCGTAAGCAGGTGAAATTCACCATTGACTATAAAACACAATTTTTCGCGTTGACAATATCATGTGTCGTCATGTTATTGTGTAAACAAATTAAATTCATATGGAAATAATACTTTTTGCATAATATATCTTTCTCTAATACCGAAAACTATACTTATCTCAATATTTTGTCTGCTTTAAATAATAGTATTCGCAGTAGAAATTTAATTAAAACGCAATCATAATAGAGAAAAGTACTATTATTTTTAGTAAACATATCGTTTTCCAATGAATAACATGTGGCGTAAGTTTTAGAACCACTTTAAAATCTGCATTTATGAAGTTATGAAAGATTTTTGATTATAATTGATCGATTGTCATAAAAACTGTGTTTCTTATGTATGTCTTTTCGGAGGCATTTGAGCATGAGGAACAAATACAAAAAATTTTATAAATGAACAAAGAAAAAACGAACAAATTTAAGATTTCATTTTCTTTAGAAACTCTTTTTAACTATGCTTATGTATGTTTTCTTTAGTCTATATTTAAAAAAATTTTCAATTCAAAATTAAATGGCTACAAGGCAAGCAAGAAAACGTCATAAATAGATTGCAACCGCTATAGTGCAAATAATAAAATAATAGATAAATAAACTTAGATAAAATAATAATTACACACGGAATACGCTTACTACAATGAAAAGTAGTCAAACTATATAAGAGACAAAAATTGAAGGCGTAAAAAGATTTATTAAAAAAATGTACTCTGAATAACAAGTAATAAATATAAGATAAAAGAAGAAAAAACATATACATATAAATATATCCATTTTATATAAACATAAAAAAATAGAGCTGCAATAAAGAAGTATTAAATACATGTTAAAGTGTTAAATGCAAGCGAAATACTAATTTAAAACGCTAACAAAACAACCTAGTCAGAATAAAAACTAATAGAAAATATTAACACGAAATTATATATTTGTATTCAGTATCGTGCATGAAGAAAGAACATAGGAAAAAAACGAATTACTTCCTTTAATTATCAAATTAACTTTTTAATTTTTTTATTAGTATTTTTCTCAAATTTTTTGAGTATTATCAAAGCAAGTCAGTTATATTTATCGGTACCGTTTTCGTAATTTTTCCACAAGCAAAGTGGGAGATTCGAATTTTGGACATTCGATTTCTGCTTTTTGACATTGAATGAGACAGTAAAACCGGTCTGTAGCTTTAAAAATAGCATTTCCCCGCTATTCACTCGGTCATCGACTACAAATGCATGGGAGCGTAATAAATAACATTAAATATTATTAACGGATATATGTACTTCCACGTGTTTTCCATCTTCCTATTTTGTATTCGATTTTCCCCAAAAAACCCTTTTTTTATAATATATATTTTATTATAATTAAAAATATTTGCTTGAAACATTATGAGCGTTATTGATAAATTCCCTCAGTAAATATCAAAATAGTAATGTGTACTTCCCAAAATGAATTTATTTTATTAAAAGTTTTTATTGCTTTAAGTATATTTATAATATTTTAAACAACTATTATACATAAGTTTTTGGGAAAAACACAAAATAATCATTACAGAAATATACATAAATATAACATATACCATATACATACATACTATATACATAGAAACATCAAACTATTTAATATTTATACGATATTACAAAAATAAATTGTTAATTGTTTTAATTTAAAGTTGTCTGTTAAATGTAGCTGCAATAAAACAAAGCAAATATATTACTTAAAAAATTATCTTACACAACTACAATATTTGTGAAATAATCAAATTATTTTTATAATTTATTCACACAAGATAGCGAAAATACATACATACATACACACACACATGTAATCCTGATGTATTAAATGTTAAAGCTCTATATATGTATAAATAACAAGTATACTTAAATACATACAAAAAAAAACTGCAACATTATATAAACTGAATGAAATTAAAAATTACGAAAATCATGAAAAAAGTCTTTTATATATTTTCCAATAGGGGTATATCATTGGTTATGTAGTGGGGCTCGTTTATAACATACAACGGTTATAACGAATTATCGACTTATCGAATTTTTCAAAAATATATTTCATAAAAATTACTACAATTACACGTATATGTGTACTTCCAATTATTTTAGTCGCTTTATCAAATAATGGTGAATGTATATAAGTATAAATATAAATAAATTATATTACCGACTTAGAACATCAGCGATCAAAATTTGCAACTTTGTTTTGTTGAAGAGAGTTTCTTATAACCGAAGTTCATTAAAACAAAGTTGCAAAATTTGTTCGCTGATATTCTTTGTATGTTTTATTCAACTTTTAAATTGAAAGGCGAAATTAATATATCGAAAATAAAAAAATATATGTATGTATTGTGCATACTTCTAGGTGCGACATAGCTTAGCGAGCTAAAAAAATGGCGCTTTTATGATGAAATTTTTTGTACTAGAAATTTTTTAGTAAGAAAAAAATAATGATAAAGAACTAGAATTGAAAATACGTTTATTTTTTCCTTCAAATAAATTTTGTTAAAGAGAGGTTTTATGTAAATGAAAGTAGACCAATATTTTCTCATGTTTTTAGTAAAAATAAAAAATCGTCATGCTTTAAAATTTATGTATGTATACAAGAGTAATTTTTATTATTTTATATTTTATTTCATACTAGCGGACCAGGCGAACTTCGCCTCGCCCCAATTTTAAGCCTTCAGACAAACTTTCTATTTATTAATTTGAAAAAAAAGAATAATTTCAAACAAAATTTCATACAAAAACTCGATTTTCGATTTTTCCAATTTTCCGACTTTTCCGGAGGGATTTTCCAAAATTTTCTACCATAAAAACCTTCTCCTCGAAAATACGAACAACTGACAAAAAGTTTTACAGAAATCGGCCAAGCCGTTCTCATTTTATGAATTATTGGATTTTGCCACGCCCCTCCGCCCACAGACCGAAAATAAAAAATCGGACTTCACAGTGTCACCCGCCCGAGTATTCTGAAGGTTCCCTTAATATTTCGTCAAAATCGGCCCAGCCGTTTTGGAGCCATTACGTTACATACATACATACATACACACATCCTATTTTATAAATATAGATTTTGTCGTTAATAACGTCATGCAGCACATTGAAGTGTGATTTAAGTCATGCCGCTATTAATAAAGAAAAAACATTCGGTGTACCATACACTGGCTTATTTATAACACTTATAAAAACTGTGTAATCCACAGAAAATAAATTTCTATTTAACATTTATTTGTTATAAGACCTAAATTATACAAATTTCTCTACTCGTACCATCTCTCAAGTCATCTAGAACCATTTTGGCATAACATCTATAGGCAAATTTTTATGATTTGGCAGGGCCGTGCAGGGTCTCTGTTGTCGCCAAAACTCCTGACGTTTATTGAGAAAATCCACTGCCTCCTTAGCATAAGTGGAAATATTTTCCGTATTCGTATCGGCTCTTATCAAACTAGGATGTTTTAATAAATTCTCCAAATACTCTTTATCCACACACAATTCGCCTAATAATTTACGTGCGTTACGGCGATCCAATTCTGCTTTCGTGAGTCTCGGCCTTTGAGGTCTCGAAGTGGTCAATTGGGATTTGGGTGTGTTATCACCGGAACGTTTTGGTTTAGTTTTTCTATCCGTTGTAGGCTTTGTTTTCGTCGCTCCTATTGTGTTTTCTATAGCTTCTTGCGTTTTTTGTACGCCCAAGCGAAAGGAGGACAATTCGGGCCTGGTCCTAAGACCTCTATGAAAGTACATAAGACTTTGTTCGAATTGTCCTAAATAGTACAAAGATTCGGCTTTTTGATAAATAGCCCGTATATTATTTTTGTCCTCAGCCAAAGCACTTTCAGCATCAACTAGAGCTTTGGAAGCTTCTCCCAATAGCAGGTAGCATTTACTGCGAGAGACCAGGGCATTTATGTCGGTGCTGTTGAGTTCGAGAGCCTTGAAGAGAGAAAGTTAAACGAAAAGTAATGCATAAGAAAAAATTCAAATTCAAATAATTCATAAGATGAAAATGCTGACGTTTGAATTAAATGTGGGAAAAGGCCTGCCAACAATACATGCCATATATTATTAATTAACAAACCTTTGAAAAGAAATGTATAGCATTTTCAGGATTCGCATTTTTAATCTCTTTCAAACCTAAAGCGATGACCGAACTGATATCTGCTTCATCTGGTATTTGAATAGTCTCACCACGATTCTGCTTTTTTTTGTTTTGTAAACTCTGCTTAATATCGAACGCTCCCGCACTGACCGCAGCCGCACGATCCTTATCTGTATAAAAGTCGACAAAGTTCTCCTTGGGCTTTTTCTTTTTGGCAACTACATCTTCTGATTTCTTACGCGCAGCTCTCAATTCAGTTTCTATACGATTTTTACGTTGTCCGGTTGATTTTTCGTTGATGCCATTCCCATCATCATAAAACTTCACCGATTTTCGACCACTTTCACCAGCTCTACCAGGTGAAGAATAGCTGCTGGTGTGTCGTCTATGTTGTGTGGAGTCATCGAAATTTTCTTCATCAGATGGAACTCCTAGACGTATAAAGCTTTGTAACAGCTCTTGCTCCTTGTCAACGGCAAGAAAATCTTTTAACACTTTAGACATTTTATAATTTTTTCCCAATTTGCAGAATAAATCTTTCAATAATTCTACATTGTACAAATTGTCGTTAATAAACAAGTTGCTTAGTTACGATTATTTTATTAAAATTGATTATCTTCGATTTACATGACACCTTTTTTATATACATACATACATACGTACATACATATACAAGGTGGCGCAAAAATAGTGTCATAATTTGAATTGGCTGCCATTTTTGCCGATGGTGGTTTGACATTTATGTAGAGAATTAGTTATCAGCAAGCCATTGAGCTTAGAAGTATTGTTACTACTTATTTGACAAATTTTCAGTCTGTTGTTTTGACGCAGCATGAATTTCGTCATCGTTTTTTCCAAGTCGTTTTGTTCCATGGGCCCACTACAGACCAAGTTAACCACTACAAAGCACGAACCGTGCAAGTCTTGAAAGCAAACATTGAAGAAGAAATCGCTAATTCGGATCCAGATGCTTTGCGTGACACAATTCAAAATGCCGTAAAACAAGCCCAATTGTGCATTAATTCGGGAGGTGGCCATTTGATTTGATACAATTAACGTCATCAATGTAAAGACACTGTCAAATAACAATATGGCAGCCAGTTCAAAGTATGACATTACTTTTGTGCCACCTTGTAGAAGTCGTTATTAATGTGGAAATAAATTGGTATTTCAGTAGTGAACTTTAATGACACGATAAAGCTTTTTTAGGGCTGTTGAATTCGTTTATCCAACGCAACAACTCCCTAATCCATAAAAAGCTATGTAAATCTATTTCAAAAGGTTATACAATAAAGTCGGGTCGACGCTGATACGACTAAGCAGCAAAAATAGTATCTGAATGATCATCTGAAGATACGAGGCGCATATTTGGATGGATGAGCGTCGAGGCTTCAATTGCTACCAAATATTCTGTTTATTGCTGTAGACAAGCTTAAATAGCTTCGCAGTTTGTGTTTGTAAAAAAAGCAAATCAATGCATACGAGTATGAGCGGTTAGAGTAATGCATTCTCGGATGGTGCGGATTTTGGGCTGCCAGTAGGTATCATCGTCCGTCACTTGTTCGAAATTTGAATACAGAGATTATCACCATCAACGGTGAACGATACAGTCAATGATAAATTATTTACAAACGTTAGCATATTGAAATTAATTATTATGGTTTTGATTAAACAATAGATATCTTCCCAAGCAATTTGAAAAATACTCCATAAAAAAGTTGCCGCATAAATCTGCTTTTATAAAAATTAAATTAAACTTGAATTTTAAATTTCGAAGAGGTCAAATACTGTACGTTTTTAATTATTTCGAAATGCTTTCTTATAACTATCGTACATAGTTTAGTGTCGAGTTCGCTTCGAACTTACTACACTAAGTGGATACGTACGTAAATGCACTGCTGGGCTGCAACAGTAAACTAAAATGCTTTTAATTTTAACAGTTAAACAGAAATGGAGTCCATAATTATTTTATTTATGGGTCATATAAAACAGTCACATAATAAAAAAATCATCGTTTGAATGGTACCTTATGGCGTAAAAAGTTTGCTGTTCTATTGCAGCGCAGTACTGCATTTACGAACGTATCCAATTTTAGACCGCTGCGTACCAAAAAGTTTGTATCTGCTTTGAATTGACAATGATTTGAAATCAAAATCTTACTTCACATTAAATTGAGAAAAAGACTTCCGTTTCGGATTTTAATTTTAAATCTCGGCTTAGTTTAAAAAAAAAAACTATTGGGAACAACATTTGTTACTAAATTAAATTTTAGCCCGCCTCCCTAAACAAGTTGGTAGTTTATTAGATTAGTGGTTGGAGGAATATGGATTCGTTTCTTATCAAACCATCTGGGTGTTTCTGCGGACGAGCAAAACAGGTTTGACAGTTTATGTCTTTTAAAAATAGTGATATCAGCAGCATTCCTCAAACATTTCATCTTTGAGTCAACTGAAATTGAACAAACATATTACAGCATTCATGGGTCATCAGGCATCGCTATTAAGCGCTTGCTTTTCCGATTGCATCAATACAATCCTGAAAAAATAATCAAGGATTCAGAAATACCGAAAAATGCTGACGAAGCAGAGGTGCTTTGACTAATTAAAAATTAAAGACACCTTACAGAAGTCTGTAGGTACTGTTGAAAAAGTCTGTAGGTACTATTGAAAAATAAAATCCTTTTCGAAAGAATAAAAATCGCTTTCGAAAGCCCAATTCTGTATTACGAAAACGTGCTTCAGTTTTACCAAAATTGTTTTGGGATATTGTATTTGTTAGTCACAAATTAAAACGAAAATAAAAATTTAAGCATTTGAATATTTTAATATTATAAATGCGAAGTTTTGTATTCCTGTGCATTTTTTATTCAATCACGCAAAAACTGTCAAATTTCGCACCTGAATATCTGAAAGCCTGGATTAACATACTGGTATCAAACATACATAATTTTATCATGGTAAAGGATCTATTTGACTCGTTTGACCACTAGTGAACTAATGCCATAAATCTAATATTTGGAAATTACTAATAAGCAGTTGAATGGCTTTGAATCAAATTTGACACACACACAGATAGCTTATAACCTGGATTAGAATGGTAAGGATCAGTTTGGCCACTTATGGGCTAATACCATAAATCTAATATTTGAAAATCACGCACAAGAGGCTGAGTGGATTTGAAGAAGCTTGGAACAGAGATAAATTATAGCCTGGATTAACTATGGGATAACCATTATCATGGTAAAGTACTTGGTTCGACCACTTGTTTACTAATACCATAAACCTAATATTTTGAGGCTGAGTATATTTAAATGAGATTTTTGCACAGAAATAGTTTATAGCCTGGGATACCCGTTGACCACTTGTCCTCTACTACCATATTTCTTATTTGGATATACATATTTACTTTATAGCGCAAACATGGCTGAACGGATTTGAATGAATTTTGGCATACATTTTGAATGAATTTTTGGCGTATAGCCTTTTGTCATGCTAAAAGACTTGTTTTAACCTCTTACGGAATGAATTTTGTCCCACAGATAGTATTTTATAGTATGAATGACATCCTTTTTCTCTCCATAAAAGACGTTATTTTTTATTTTTATTTTTTTCAATTTTATTTCAGAAAGTTCTTAAGCCCTTAGAGCTAATAAACCATTACAATAATAAAGTGGTATACAAAATTCAAGTTGAAAACGTATAAACTTAAAAAAAATTCTATATATGTACTTATATATTATAAAAAAATAGTTTCCAGCCTCTATTGCACAAAATAATAACATTTAAAAAAAAAAACTAAGAGGAAAATACAATATGTACACTGATCGCCAACAACCACAGCACTGCAAGGGCACTGGGACAATACCATCCTCATAATTCAAGGAATTTTACGACGACCATATTTTTGGACGCCAATTAAGAGTATTTTTAAGATAAAATTTTTGTTATATCTGTGAATTGGTACGAAACTCGGTCGGTCACTGGTGTACATCGGCAGATGAGATGAATGTTTCTGTGAAGGTATTACCACTGTGGTCACTTCACCCTGCGTGTGACATGCGTGTTAAACTTTTCAGTGATTTTGTATCAGTTGCTTATGCATTGAAGCTGCTTTAAATCGCATAAAATGTACTAGAAACGGATATAAATGTCAAGATTTATTTCACTAATGATCTTTGTCACCCAGTGGCGACAAAAAAAAATGAGCATGCTGATCCTTCGAATCCTGATTATCCGCAAGGATTTGCCATTTACATGTAAGAGTCTGTAATTTAATCTAAAGTAGGCATTTACAAAGACCATCGAAAGGCAATTAATGCTGCAGCGAATGTGAGTTGAGTGAATGTGAATAACATATTTCACTTTCTGCGCAAATGAATACGAATATTTAGCATATATCGATATAAAGCTATAGCCACCGTTGATGGCATTACGCGTATAAAATGAATTCGTTGCGCGAAATGGAATATCATGTCTTCAATTAATTTGTCGAATTTGCTAGATTTTGTATTAGAAAAATTCTACTTATTAATATTTTAATGATTCTTTAAGTGTTAGATGTTTTTTTTTGGACTTGTTAGGTGTTAGAGTGCATGTTGATGCAGTTCCACGCTCTCTTCTATTTTGCGGAGTTCATCGAAATGTTTTACGTTTAAATAAATAATTGTTTACACTCGTACATGCATATACATCTGTAAATGTGTGTGTTTTCTTGATTCTGTTTAAAAACAATTTCCGGTTTCTGGCGTATGTTTGTTGAAATTAATTTTCTTAAAAAGATGGCAGATTTTTTTTGATATTAATTATTTGCTTTAAAAATCGCAAAAATTCTAGCGAATACGCATGTGAATAGCAAAAATAGGCATGAATTCAAGCGAATGCGGATGTAAATAGCAAAAATAAGCGAATAATTTGAATAATAATAATAATAGTCAATCTAAATCTAATTGACTTCTCAAGAAAATGTTCTCTTATTGATACTTCTGAAGCAATGTTACATTTTTTACTCTGGATCTTCAACAATTTATCAAAAATATTTAGACATATATACAATAAGTACATATGTACTTACAATAAGTACATATTCAATGATTTAATAATTTCTGCAAAAAAAAAACCTAGTTCAATACAAAGTGCCAATCGCACCGATTGCAAAACCAAATAAATTATGGATTACTTTAAAATCCGATACAATTCATTTCTAGTTTACGTTTTACTAGCAGGGAAGATTAAAATACTATCTTAAATTAAAAATTTTGAAATGAGGTCCGGAAATGGTGGAGTTATGATACAATAGTTATTTCGGGCAGCGACTTTGCCTGTCAGATTTCCACTTAAATATCAATGAGACAGTTTGGCAGGCATATACTCTCAAATAAAAAAGTTTTATTTTTCAAAATCGGTCCATAAATGGGTGGGGTAGCTCTGCAAGAATTAATATTTGGGGGGAGGGGGCGAATCGCTCGTCCAATTAAAAAAAAAAAATGATGGCCTCCTCCATTTTTGAAGTCGGTTATAAACAAAATACTTTCAACGATTTACTTATTGAAAAAATACTTAATATTCCCTTTTACCTGATTATAACCACTTAAAGCCTTTTCGTATTCCCTTGATTTCATATGATTTTTCGATTGATCACAGAGCAGCTTAATGGACGTTTCGATTTCTTCAATTGCATCAACTTTTGCCTTTTTACGTGGCATTTCATTAAGTACAAGAAAAATTAATTAAACAATAATTATTCGAAATAAGATTATGAACAACGAACAACCTTTATGTCGCGTTTAAAAAATGCAACTAAATTATTTATAACTTCTATTCATAATACATTTTGGTAAGCTTGTTGTTTGTTTTTGTTTTTGCAAGTCATGCACATGTTTGGCATACGAAAGAAAAATAGAGACAGAGAGAGAGACGAGTAGAACAGGAACAATAAGAAATAAAGCAGCTCGGCAAGAGATGTGGGAGGGCTTAAGTTTGTTTATTAATTCAATCATGAAAATTATTAAAAGTTTTTTTTTTGCAACTTAAAAGGATTTGATGTTGTTGAAGTTCCTTGTAGTTGTTTTGTGGTTAAAGCAACATTTTGATAAAAAGTGTTTTTGTAATTTTGTTGCTTTATGAAAACTAAAAAATATTTATATCAAGTATACGCCACATTAAAAACGAATGTTAAATGTCAGTTACAAAAACTACAGCAATTATTAACTTTCGTTAACAAAGTTTTTGAATTTAGCAGTTGTTTCTTAGTTTTTTGTTTTTTTTTATATTTTTTTCTCTATTCAACCAAACATAATTTTTTGAAATATTGTTTGAGTTGAGTACACGCAATAAAAGTTCAAAGTTTTGAAAGTTTTTTTTTTCTACTGTACAGTCTACTCTTGATATTTTAGCCACTGTTAATTAGAGTGTCGCTATAATTGAATTTTTTTTCGGCAGGCCATATAAACATTTCGATAATTATAAGAATTAAATTTCAGTTAGATGAAAGGCAACTTGATCTTAAACCCTATAAAATATGATGTTGGACACTTTCTATCTACCCTCTATAATTTAAACTATTTCAGTTGTATTCGTGCTTAAAAAATAAAATCATTATTAAAATAATTATTATTTGTTGTGGGCTAAGCTGGATATATTCCTGCAGGCATATTTTTAAAAGTTATGTACATATATTGCAGTTTAAATGATTTATTACACTTATTACTTACATACGTCATCAGAATAGAGACCAGCGAATATTTCTTCCAAGTTCTGATCAAAATCTATGATAGATTGAAAAAGTGAAAGATACAAATTTTTCTCATAATAATGTCATATATGTAGATATAGGTAAAGAATTTCACGCGACAACCCAAAATTCTTTGATACTTGAAATGACTGTACTTCTAGTAGATGTGTGAAATATTTTATTGCATGATGTTTATTTATCGAGCTATAGAATGCCAACGTGATGCCGCTTTTGAACATTTTTTAAAATTTATTTTTTTGGTACAAAACCGGAAATGAAAATATTACAACTTTGACACAATTTTCTTTTCTTTCTTTTTCAAACCGAAACATCCTAGAAAATACTCATAAATACATCTTGAATGGTGATTGCAGAATCAAATACAGCTTGCAGAAATTGAATATATATCGAGTATGTTAGAAACATTTTAATTTTAAATGGTCACTTTCGATTTCGCAGCACATGTATGTAGATAAATTCCAATAATGTATTTCCCCCTTTAAAACTTTTACTGTATAATGGGAACAGCCTAGGTTAAATTTGATTAGGTGTCGAAATTGGACAAATAGTAATTTGAAGTTATCGTTTCTGGTTTTTTCCCAAATGTCTTTCTTGTCATACCCAACGTGGAGAGATTCAAATCGAATGTCCACAGACACTATTCCCTCTATCCTCCATATCATATCCTATATTCGTAGTTCCAGCACAATGCACTGCATAAATAGTGGTCATCCCCTGAGTACTGAAAATTGAAATAATTGTTTTTTAAATATGAAATATTTCTATATAAGAATTACTAATTTTAATATTTATGTTTAATTTGTTTTAGTTTAAGTAAATAAACACACGGCAACACTTTGGCACCTTATAATTCGACAAACAAACAAAATGTCTTTCTTGTCATACCCAACGTGGAGAGGTTCAAATCGAATGTCCACAGACACTATTCCCTCTATCCTCCATATCATATCCTATATTCGTAGTTCCAGCACAATGCACTGCATTAATAGTGGTCATCCCCTGAGTACTGGTCCAGTCGAAAAAGATAATTTAACTAATTTTTTTCAAAGATGAAACATTTTTATACAAGAATTATTAATTTCAATATTTATTTTTAATTTTTTTAGTTCAACAAAAAAGAATATTTTCTACACACATTCATTTCAACTAAAAGTATATTCATGTCAAATATCAAGGAATTACGAGAAAATTTTTTTGCATTGTCTGCTTTACGTGTAATGCCTTATTCATATGTATTACATACATATATGTTAATGAACTGATCATTTTAATTATTTTTTTCACTACGAATAAAAGTTTCATATCAAATTTTTACATTCGAAATTTTGAACGAATTCGGTTGACTTTTTTAAGTTCATATCACTGAGTGTTCACTGTATGACAAACATGCAATTAATGAATACATCACAAATTTTCTTCGTTAAGTCGTTTTGTTTTCAAACATACATAGATGCATATATATGTATATATATATATATATATATATATATATATATATATATATATATATATATATATATATGTATATATATATATATATATATATATATATATATATATATATATATATATGTATATATATATATATATATATATATATATATATACATATATATATATATATATATATATATATATATCTATATATATATACATATATATATATATATATATATATATATATATATATATATATATATATATATAATTTTTATTCAATAATAAGAATAAATACAATATACTAACCTAAGAAAAATGAATTTGAAACAACAGTAGATACGAGAACGTTCCCAAAATTTAGGAACCGGATGGGTTTCTAATAATTGCCTTAAAAGAGTTGCAACACTTTTGTATAACGATTGCTTAAAAGAAAATCAATTGGCAACTTTGAACCCTCTGTGATGAATCCTAGATATAAACTCTTATACTTGTGGTATGTCAATTACTCTACTTTTGATACCAATAAATCATGGTACGAGTAGGTTTTGGACGATTGATACACATTTGTGCGGTGTGTAACTAGACGAGCTAAAGCTATTAATTTATTCAAAATAAGATAATAATAAAAATTAAACTAGTGTACTATGAATTTCAACTTTCTCATTACATCATTGAATTATAAATAAAAAAATACACACACACAAACACATTTTTAATATGTACAACCTGTTCAAGTACTGCGGTTGGTTGTTTAACGTTTTCAATCTCCTTTACGAAATGTTTCAAAAGAATAAATTTCCCAAAAACACGCCATTCGAATATTTGAATATTTATAGTTCGTAATTCTTCGTGGTTGATTATATTTTTTATGTGTGCTGACAAATTATAAAGAAAAGAAATGAAAAATTACATAAATAACGATACAAATTCAAATTTGTCATCAAGTAATTCACAATCATAAAAACAATACCAAACAAATTAATAACAAGTTTTCCCATTTACATGCATCAAAGTGATTTGAAATTATTCTTTTACGGCCCAGAGTAGTGAATTTTATTATTGTAAAAGAAAAAGAAGGCAATTAATTATGTACTATTGAAGACAAAAGGTTTCGTATAAAATGCACTAGGTCATGGAGTTAAATTTTTTGAAATACAAAAAATTAATCTAGATTTATTTTTTTTAATTGATTGTCTTATTCCAAACTTATAGTCTTAGTTGTCAGACTGACAAGTTTTGAAAGTTTAAAAAAAAATTTTAAATATTACATACAATGCTAAACAAGTTTCTAAATTTTTGGCTATTATTAAACTTTATTGCTGTCATAAATAAAATTAAATAAGCATTTTATTGGAATTGATTTCTTACACAAAATGTTGCCAGGATAATATCAAACAAGCAACAAGTATTTACATAGTAGTTGTATTTGCTTTATGAAGTCTTACTCGTACGTGACAATGATATGAAAAGTAACTACATAGAAAAAAAAAATGTTCTGAATTTTTTTATTATTTAAGCCTTTTAATAAAAAATATAAAAAAATCAATTGATATGTTTACTGGATTTAATTATATCACTTCAATTATTTACAAAGCTTAATTAAGAAAATGCGTTACTAAGAAACAGCAAAAACAAATTCTCATACAGTTTACCAGTAATACGATTCCATGCTCCTTGTAGGAGTTAAAAGGAATAAATAATAATAATAATAATTTACCAATAATGAAATGTAAAAACTATCGAGTTCATATTAAATAAACGTTCTTTTTTAAGATAAATAACACTCAGCCAATTAATGCCTAATAACTAAAGTGTTCCTCCTTTGGATAAGGGATAGTCTGGAGAGGAAAGTTGGTGAAATGAGAAGAGAGACTTTTTCTACAACTCTACTATTTCTTAAGCTGCATGCGTAGCCATTTGATTGATTGTTTTTTACTTCGCCGACAATTCTGCTAACATTAGGCCGCTGTGATGTACACTTCAATACTCCAACTACAACTGAATACAATGCCTCACTATTATACCTCAGAAAAATTCATGATGTTAATCATGTATTGTCCTGAATAGGGATCGGGGCTCATGGGTTTTCTTCTGTGTGGTGTTAAACACTTAATACAATTTTTTCCAGTGAATTTAAAGAAACCATTAATAATAATTGCATGTAAACTGAAATTAGCCATGATGATGATCAACCATGAATTGTCAACAACCAAATAATTGTCTATATGTGGCGACGTCCCCTTTAGAATCTGTATGAGAAATTGAAGGTTTTTTCGATTGAATTTTAAAAGCAATTTATTTAATAAAAATCAATAATACAAATAAGAAATACCAAAATGAAATCGTTAAAATATCTGTAACATAAAATCATTTATAATTATGATATATTATACAAGATAATTGGCTTAGATTGAATTATTATCTTTTGGGGCTAAACAAATTCTTGCGTACAATTAAGTATTTTTTATTTTTGCAATAAAAATTTTTGTTGAAAATGTTCTTTTTTATCAAAAATATATGTATGTGTATGTAAATATACGAGTACATACATATAAAAATATGGTTGAGTATTAATAAATTTGATCGATTATTTTAAATTCATGTTTAAATTAGAAAGTTTTTTTTTCTAAAAAAATAAACAAATTAAACTTTACGATTATTGACCATTTGGGATTGGTTTATCTCATAAATAATTTAACTAAAACTAATAATATGTTTTTGTTGTTAATTTTTATGTAAAAGTTAAACCTCTATTTCTCGTTTAACGATTTCTAACATTATCGTAGGGTCTCAATATACCTGGAGGACCACCGAAGCTTCCTGTAAACTTGTTATTATTCGGTACACGTCCTGGCGATGATGTTATACCGAATGTTGTGGAAACAGGTTTGCTATATGACCTCGTTACAGCTGTGTTGGAGCCGGTGAAACTGTTTACTTGTGGTGCTAATACACCAGGGGGACCACCAAAATGTCCGGTAAATTTTGTACCAATATCTGTGGTGGAGCTTGAGCCGAAGGAGGATGATAGTCCTGAGACTGTAACAAAACCGGAGGCTGCAGCTGAAGTAGTTAGGCTAGAGCCACTGGAAGATTGGGTGGTAAATGTATCTGAAATGCAGTAGAAGGGATAGAAGGAAACAGGAGGTTAAAGCTTTTAGAAGTCTTGTAAATTGTCTTTAAGTAGTGTTTTGTAAAATTTTCTTTAAAAAATTAACTATACTCGTATAACCGCCTAAATCTTTACTTTGCCTGCATTCTAGAGAGTGCATTTGCATCCCATAATGGACGGTAAGTCCATAGATTTTTTTAGAATTATATCAATTTATTTTACATTCTACATTTTATAGTAAAGAATCCGTTGTTAGTCCTACCCTTAATAAAAATTTCTGGAACCGCGAATCATACGTTTTCAAAATTGTACCAGCACTAGGAGTGAGTGAGTAAGATTTAGGCTGACATAAGGATTGCCCATGGTCAACAAATTCTTATTTAGTACCGACAAACGGAGACAACAAGTCCACAATTATTATGTTACAAACAGTGGCCGCTCCGAAAGCTCGGAACTTTTATACAAGGAACACAATTAAAGGTAACACTTGAGGGCAGCCGATATGTGGACCATTCCACGTTTTGTTTATTTCATTTCGTTATCTGAGGTAAAAATAGGATCGGGACTTTTTCTACAAACTGTACCAGTCTTTTATTAATTCTTCTCCTCTATTACGTGAATTATTGTTGTCGTTACGTAAATCCGTATGCTCGTTGACAACAATTGACAATTGTTGGCAACCTCTAACTAATTCTCTTAGTTGAGCGACAGTCAAGATTAGTCAATTGTTTGTAATATCGGGTACGCAAGTACCAACTTTTTGCTGTCGTTGCATGTTGCTACATGACGTCGACAATAACTTATATAACTACGCTGAATATCTCACATCCAACTGATTGAATGTAAAGGTTTGATTATTATTAATTTAATTAACAAGTCTACTCACTTTTTTCTTGACCATTGACGGCAGGACTGGAACCAACAGGTCTTGGCAATCTTGATCCGATACCACCGCTGAGGAATATGTTGTTGGTTATAACTTTGCCATCGTCGCTCTTACTGAACGTGGTCTTGCTGGGTAAGGTTGAAGAACCAGTAATAATGTGGTTGAACGGCGGAAACGATTCACGATCTGCACTCAGGGGTATTTTCTTTTGATTGGCACCAGTGGCTGCATTAACAGAGGTGGTAGTAGTTGCGGGTTCAAAGGGTGCTGCAAAATGTTTGTTAAATGTTGATGAGGTTATTTTTGAAAAGTCATCGGACTTCTCAGCGTTAGTGATATCTTCCGCAGAGATAGACGTTGGTGGTACGAACACGAGAGGTTGTTGCGTTAACGTGCTATCATCTTGTTTTGTTTGTGTGGATGGGAGTGGAATTGTTACAATTGATGGGATAGAAGAAGAAGTAAAGGAAATAGCGGAAGAAGTAAATTTATTTGTGAAGCCCTGAGGCGTTTGCGAATTTAAGAAAGGAGAGCTAGAAGGCGGATTAGTTTTGTTAGTGTCTTCGTCTTCTATATTAGATGGTGGCAAGATATTTTTGTCCACGGGATTGTCATCTTCATTAGGATCATAGACGAAGGGCACACCTGGTCCGACATCGGGATAATCATATTCTTTTAGCCACGGTGGTATGGTGGCTTCGAAAGGATTTTTTTCAATAACTGCTGGAGCTGGCGTTGTTGTGGTTGTGGTTGTACTCGTTGTAGTTATTCTACTACTTGTTGGTTGTGGTTTGTATGTGCCATCATTAAAGGTGGAAATGAAGGGATTTCTCGATTTTGCTCTGACTGCTTCGTCGCTGCTACCGATTTTATCTGTTTGTGGAGTATTTGAAGAAAACTGTCGGTTATGGAAGTTTATGGTAGATTTTGATTTGCTTGGTGTTGTGCCGGTAGTGCGTTGTGCAAAATTAGTTGATGATGAGAATGGACTGAGACTAGTGAATTGGTTATTAAATGTTGCTATAGTGGGTTTGGGCGATGTTGATCTTGCTCTAATCCAATGCGGTTTGACTGTTGATATATTGGGACGTCGGGTAGTAGTAGTAGTAGTGGTCGTTCTAATTCTGGCCGTAGTAGTAGTAGCTTCTTCGTGATTTGGAGGAGCCGGCAAATGTATATTCATCAAATCATTGTAGGGCTCAAATGGCGGTAGTATGTCACGGTCTATGTTATGACTGTATTCATTGATATCCTTGGGAACTTCAAACGCTACAGCCACATCCAGCTCGGGATCATCAATATCCAGCAACCAAGGTGGCAGGGTATATGAATTACCAGCTTCTAGTTTAAAGAATTTAGAGGAATCTGGTTCGGGTGTGGTTGTAATAGTTCTAGGAGTTGTGGTTCTTCTAGTCGTGGTTATAGTTGTTCGAGGCGTTGTAGCAGTTCTAACAGTTACAGTTGTTTTAGGTGTGGTAGTAGTTCTTTGGGTTGTTAATGGTATTGTGGTACGGCTATAAGAAACTCTTCCTCGATATCGCGAGTGATTTGGTATGATTGTTGTTCCTACGCGACTTGGAGGCCTTTGTGTGGTGTGACTAGATTCTTGAGAGGGCTGAGCAATAAAATTGCGACCAGTATTTGATTTGACCTTATTACTATGACTAATAAATTTATCGGCACCATCCTCTTCTTTCAAAGGCGGCAATAAGTCCCATGCTAAAACCTTTACACCATTTTGATCTTCAGATGGTTCATAGTCCACAGGGCCACCGATATCGGGATCATTTAGTTCTAAAATATAGTCCGGCAAGCCTTTTGACAGCGATCCTGTGGCGCTATGAGTTACTGTTGGCTGCGTTCCGACTTCAACGAGATGAACACTTTCCACATCAACACTGGTCTCCTCATCGGCGGAGTTTGGATCTGGACTAAAACTTTCCGCAGATGTATTTGGTAGTGCAACGACAATGGGATCTAAGGTAGGAAGGGGAGTTTTATATTTAGAAAGTATACGATCGACAATGGACGCATCAGTGGGTACATTGGGATAATTAAAGTTACCATTACTTAAAGGGGTATAGTGTGCTGAAAGCTGAGATTTAGAAGATGGTGACTGAAAAGAATTATTATACTGCCGAGATGAATATGAAGATGAAGATGAATGTGAGAGTGATGGAAGAATAGTTGTGCGTGAATCAAAATTGAGAGAACTAAAATTTTTAAACTGTTTGCTGTTTTCCAACAAACTTAAGCTACTATTTGCTATATCAGATGGAGGTGTGTTGATGGCGTGTTTACTGTCCGGTCGTGTGTTATTTGTGGTGGGTGTGGTCGTGTTCGCAACAATTAAATCATTTGTGTGTGTGTTTGCTGTATTTTGTGTTGCAAGAAGCTCGTCTTTTAGTTGTGCATTAAAATTATCATTAGAGCTGTTGGAAGCGTCTGTAGTGAATTGTAGCTGCCTCTTATATCTCCTAATATCCTGCAGTTGATCACTTACATAAACGTCGCTAGTTAAAAAAGTATGAGCATATTCAAGGCTGTCGTGGGCCTTGGTATTGTCTTGGTTATTAATACGAATACCTGGCATGTCATCGTTTCTTTGTCCAACATCATCTACACTATCTGTTGTTGAAGTTGATATATCAAAAGCATTGCTAAACTCACCAATAAATGGTGGCAGTAAATCATCAGCGGGTTTCTTAAGTTCTGTTATGCCCGAAGCATAATTTGGTATTTCAAATTGTAGACCTTGTGCGCTTACAACCTTGCGGCCATCCGGAGCTTGTATCGGTCGTAGGCTTTCAATGAGATTACCGTAACTGTCGATAGTAGTTGTGCCAACTACGTTTCCTTTGGGCTGTGATGGTGTCGATGCCGTTGCTGTTGCCTCAAATATAGGCGGTTGTAAATCTAGTGGAAATGTTGAATCATGTGAGTCTGAAATTGAATGGATTTTGTTTTCAAGTATTTTTGCATGCAGTTTTAGTTTGGATTTGTTTTCGTGCTGTTTTTGTTTAAGATTTCTGTAGTTGCACGTAGCGAGTTTTGGAACTACAAAATATAGATGAAGAGAGACACATAGGTACATAGATAGGTAAAGTTAAGTTTAGTTTAGTAATAGGAAAGCCCAGTTTGATATTTTCAGCCAATAAAGATATCACAGTTGTCTATTTTCTGTAATAAAATGAAGAAAAATTAAGAGGTCCTTTTGCAGGATATTGTGAATAAATGACAATTTCTCATTTTAGAGGCCCTTACAACAAGAATGTACGTCATTTAAATATATTCTTTAAAGGGGGGTAATTTCAATCTGTTTGATCTTACTAACTTTTCACAAACATGCCTAATATGTCCAACGTTGTTGGGGCTATGACTTCGGAACTATAAGCGCACTGCATCATACAATGCTCAGATAAAAGGAGAATGCATGTAATTATTCTACAAAAATAGGACGGGTCAAAATTCAGCCTGGTTAAAATATACCTCTCGAATAAACATGAAATTGAAAACAAAGCAACTCCTCTAAGAAGTCATACATAAATTTTGCACTGAAATTTCAGACCTCAAAGCCATCCACAAATTTACAAGATAAACAAAATAGAATTGAATACAACACAATGTTCCAAAGAAATAAAGGATAATTTTAACTTCTATTCCACGATGTATGTTAGAAGGCAAGCGGCTATCCTTCCTAATCAGTGTTCATGACTTTCACCACTTTTTAGGTGGCGATTGTTTGTGTGTAAATTAAAGTAAATCGCGAATGAAAAAAGAATACGAGAATTTTTATAATTCCAACATACGTAATTAATACATACTTTAGCCCAATAACAATTAGATTAATTATGTTTGTATAAAATAATTGACGCAATTGAAAATTGCTCTCTGTGCAACGACATCCGTTGCCACAGTTGTGAGTTTATATTTCTATCTTTAAGCCTGTTATTATTGTCGAAATTTCATTCGAAATGCTGTGAAAGTCTATATAAAAAATATTTCGCAAAATAATCTTACGAAAGTTGTACTCTATTCATGTTTTGAAAACAAATGAAATGTATCTGAAATTTTTTCAACCTGTGAGGTAAATGAATGAGTTTAAATTTTTCAAAATAAAAAAAACAAAGTTTAAATAAAACTGCATTTACACTAAGCAGTTCTTTATGAAATTTGTTGTATGGAACCTTTTCCATTTGTGAAATGCATGGTGTAAATTCACTCTAAATGTACGTACTGGCAAAACAATGTTGCAAACTGAAAAGCATATCACAATTTGCACTTACAAGTAGTATAAATGAAAGTTGTATGTAAAGGTTTTCAATCGATATAATAAATGTTTTTCAATAATTCTTCACAAGCTCGAACAGAGCACTAGGCTTTACTTGAGAAACTTTGCCTTTAATATAATTATGAGTAACTTGAGGTATTCACTCTTATATTATAATTTTGATAAACTGGCTATTATTTTAATTTCAAACTTAGTATATTATATGCTTAAGACAAAATAGACTCACCTTATTTTTTTATAGTGGTAACGCCTATTTTGTCAAATACTTGCACAATCTTACAGAAACTTTGACATTTGACATTTAATAATTTATTGCTTGAAATATTGTTAATCAGCTAATTTATTACACATAGTTTAATTTCCTTATTTAAATATAGATAAATCAAATTTTTATAGCTAAAAAACGTTTTTATAAAAATATCGCCTGTTTCCAATATCTCGTTGCGGTTGATACATTGTTTCGATACTTTCATAATACTTTGCGTACGGATAATTTGCATCTCCGATGTGTATAAATAATGCATTCATTATTTGTTACACAAACTATAAATTTTTACAAAAGTAATCAATGCCAGGGAGGAAAAGAAAAAAAAACATATCGAAAAGTATAATAAAACTAGCGACATAAGTGCATATACATAACTGACCTTCGTAGACTAGCAGGTAGTGTACTAGACTCGTAGTGCAAAGGTCCCAGGTTCGAATCCTGCCGCAGAACTCTGGCAGTTTGTGTCTGATAATTAAAAGGGAGCGCACAACAAGCCTTCATTGGCTTAAGTGTATGTCGTATGACATGGGCTATCACACCCCTCCAATCAACCTAACCTAACCTAACATATACATAGATATATACATATATTTATAACGATTAATAACATCGAAAATGACAAATAAAATTAAAAATATAACATTGTTTCTCATTTTAATAACTCAATTTAAAAACGATCTTTCAAAGATCTTTCAATAATAATGCTTGAAAAATTCAATTTCTTGTCTCCCATAACTTATAAATATTTTGGGCAATTTTTTCAACCTTTTCAGGCGATTCATGAAATAATAAAATTTTTCGGTTTCTTAGAGCAACTTAGCGAAAATATATGAATTCTAGAAAAAGTAATGGATATAATTAGCTTTTCCTTTTCGAAAATAATCTATATGAGAAATATATTTGTCATATTTATAGTCGTATTAAGGATATTCACTCATTTCATTCATCCATTTCGCCAATCGGATTAAACACATTACTTCTGCTAGATAAGGTTTTCTTAGACTGTAAGGGAGCTTTTAACAACTTTTTTCCACATTCGATAATTATGGTGTTATTGAATTTGGAGTTCAATATAGAAACTTGTTTGTGGATAATGAATCCGCTGCTATATCAAAGCATGATCTCGGTCTTAGAATCCCCTAAGATAACAACACACTGTGTTAATAGAGGAACACTGCAAGGAGCAGTTCTTTCACAACTTCTGTGAAGTTTGGAGCTGAACCCTGCTATGCCTAAAATCCAAAGGAGTAGTTGCCTATGCTGATGATATGATAGTCTCTATAAGAGGAAAATTGCGCCATTCTTTACGAAAAGAATGCCTTTTACATTTATTCGAGTGGGATAGAGAGCGGAAAAGTAACTTGTTCTTTTTGTTAGGACATATAGGATACCTAACTTTCGATCCATTGTGTGTTAACAAAACCGAGACAAAAAATCATCAACGCTAAATATATTGGTGTCATCCCGGACTCAAAGTTGAGCTTAAAGATGGACATTTTAGACACTTTACTCTTTTACAAGATTAATTTGAAGGAGTTTGATGCCCCGAAAATTGTTTAGTGGATCTACACGGCAATAGTCCGTCAGGCATTATAGTCTAATGGTCTGTTCTGGATATATTATGATAAACTACAGAAGGTTCAGAGACTTGCAGCACTATATATAACCAATGCTCTACGGACTACTCCTACAGATCCGTTGGGAATGCTTATACCCTGGACTTCGTTGGTAAATAGATTGCAATAACTTCTGCAATTCGTTTGCACTGTACCTTACAGAGGAGCGGAATTGGATATTGGTACTGCAACTAGCTGTTTTCTGAAGTTGTGGAATGAAGGGTGGAGTACACATCGCACACTTTGATACATGAATGCCTCAACAAAGGCTGGATACCAGTTCATTAAGCTTGGAATAATGGTAGTCCAGAATGAAGATAAGGCTTAAACTTCTATACGAATGCTCCAAGAACAACGAGATTGTGGATAAAATTTTGTATTTATGTTTTTTCGGTTGAAGCTTGATATGCTTAATAATTGTTGTCAGTAAAAGCTAAAAAATGCGGAGATAGAGGATAGGATATTTCAAAAAAAGCACCGATAGAGGTTGTGAAAAAAAAACATTCTAAATAACCTCCATTTTAAAACGCACATTTAACACAAATCTAAGCTTATGAGCAAGCAAAAACTACAGCAGCAAAAATAGGTGAAAAGCACTAAAATGGAATCACTAGTTAATAATTTTTGCTCCAGAGAAATCATGACCATGAGTGAAAAGCTACTCACGAGTCCATCTCTAATTCGTAACCTTACATTTCGAGTCGCTTTTTATGTTACAGAAATGACATGTGTAATTTTTACATTTCGCTTACGACATTTTATAGATAAAATTACAACAAAAAGTTAAATATTTATTAATTTGTTCTCTACTACCCATCGGCCATTTATTTATTCATTTACGTAAAAACCCAGACTAGAACTAATCGATTTCTAGGGAATTTTCAAAACTTAATTTAAATATTAATAATGCCTAGAGTAGCACACACCTAAATACTTGGAGTTTTCAAATCTATTGTTGGCTTAAAATTAATTTTAAACTTGTGCTGTAGCGTTCAACATTTTAATTACTTTAATCATTAGGGGAGATCTCTTAGAAAAGAATTATTATAAGCAGATGAATGAACAAAATTATTTTAATTGAGAATTTTTTTTATATACAACACGCCACCACAAAAATTTAAAAGTTCATGAGCATATTTAAATGACTTCAAGTTCAAGTTTTTATAAAAAAAGTCGTGCTTTTTTGAACATGACAATTTTTGTCAATAATTTGTTTTAATTGCCATTGAAGTGAAACAATGTTTCTGAGTTGGCATCACTAAACACACATACATGTAAGAAAGAGCAGAAATAAACATGATCATCATGATGTTCGTGTTATTAGAGATGTTTGGCAATAGCAAAATTAAGACTGTTTTTTTTTTAATTTTTTAGTTCCTATTGTTATTACTTTGTTCACGATGCTGCTCACAAATTTTTGATTATAAATTCAATAGTATATTTTTTATATGTACATACGTATGCATATGTTATTTTAATGTTGCTTATGTTAATTTATAACTTCGGAAGATGTCAATAAACTTTATCATTAGGCATCTACCCATAAAATAGTTATGGATAGTCTTATGTAACGTCCAATTCACACAAGGAAGTTAATCTCACTCTAGCATTTTGTATAACATTTTATTGAATATTCTTATTAACAAAAAAGTAATTAAACTGAAATTCAACAGTATCCATAAGCACAATAGAACTTAATAAAAATAATCAATCATTAAAGGTAGATCTTCTCTTCGTTTGTCAATTTTTTATTTAAAAAAAGCACATGCTAATTATATTCACATTATAGAAACCGACAAAAGTGTCCCAACTATTTCTGGTTGCCTGATCTAAAGTTTAAAGAATAGCAATTTTGTATGTATGTATGTGAAATGATTTTTATAGAATTTTGAATTGTGAATTCAGGTGCCTAATTATCGCATACGATACCGAGCAAAATTGATATTCTATATCGAATAGAATGAATGTATCGTAAATTGAGTGATGATAACATTCGATTACGAGCATCTCTCGAGCTGTCATTCGATACGCCAGTTTTTATCGTATACGAAAAAAATCTCTTTTATCTGCTTTATTTCCATTTCATCTATGCCATGGCTAACAATCTTGGACATTATGCTTTGTCCCAATTCGATACGATAGTATACTCGATGGTGATATATCATTCAAATTAATTCTATTGCCAACGATGAAATAAGAGTGTGGCAAAAATCAAATATATGAACGCTGCTGATGATGCTGTAGCAACCATGAAAAATAAGACTCTTCCGTTCTGCTATTGTAGAAGTAATTAGCTTCTGTGTTTGATTCCTATTTATTTAATTCCACGTTATCTTCATAATAATATTTATTAAATACATTATTCGATATAGTTTCCAAAATAATTATTCAACAATTTATTGTTTGCTTTTGCTTAGCTTGGTTTTTCCGCGGAACAGGTCTAAGATTGCTAACTCGAAGTTGCCTTTCGATAATCTATGAGTACGTACATACGAGTATTGTTTTCTAAGTAAACTAAAGTCTGTCTTTGATTATCCAAATTTTAATTTTAAATTAATTGCCATTGTTTTTATTATATTGTATTTTTTTTAATTCGACTTTTTTAAATCAATATTAATTAATAATGCGTTCATTTGGTTTTGACTTATTTTTCGATATAATTGTATATACGGATGGTATCAGCAGTTTAATTAGTCGCACGAAGGTGACAAAGTTATTTAAAATTAAGGGTAGAATGACCTCATGAATTGTAATGCAAAGTTTATTGAACAAATTTATAAAGATTTGGGCAATGAATTTAATAAACAAGGGTTCATTAGTAAAAAAATAATAACAATAACTTCTTGGTTAAACTCAATATTGGAATTTTTATTTGGGGTATTCTTCCTAAATAAACAATAGAGTTTTACCAAATGTATTGTTTATTGTGACTTTAGCTGTTCATATGCTGAAATCAAATTATCAGTGAACTATAAGCAATTTGAAAACATTGAACCTCATATATTTATGCAAAACGAATCAAATACAATATGAGAATTCTCTATTGCATATGAATATTACAATATACATAATCATAGTAGATTTAAAATGGTTTTATACAAACAGCACAACCAACAATTATATTCAACATGAATCTATTTTATTTTTCCAATTCTATAACTATTTGTTGGGCTAAATTTTCGATAGTTTTTTGCATAAGAATAAAAGTAGGGGTAAGTTGATATAAAACTGACGTGCTACAATATATTTTCTGCATTGCAACTTGTCATTGTCAGGGTATTCCAAAAATGGTCCATAATCGTTAGGCATAAGTGATTTAAAGTATTTTAAAAAATAAACAAATAAATAAATAATAAATAAATAAATTAATTAATATACGAAAAGTTTTGGTATCATAAAAAGTATTTTTTTAAACGTCCTTGCAGGCCATCCCGCCAATATTAAGCTCTGTAAAAGTTTTTTTTTACAATTTTAAAATTCGGAATATAAAAAATAACGCAAATATCTCCTTAATATATATTCAACATATTATTTAAATATAAAAAAGCATGCGAGTAGTCAAGCTGTGAAGTCTGCCTCCTTCGATCCCCCACAAAAAATTCTTTATAAAAAAATTTTAATATTTGTGTAAGAAATATTAAATCTAACGCAAATATATAAACAAATATATTCAATATACTCGTATTGTATAAATAAAAAAACATGCGAGTTGATACGTTTGGAAGTGTGAATCCCACGACCACCTACAAAAAATTATTTATAATATTTGTGGACGAAACAGCAAATTAAATATTAAGGAATTAATAAATTTCAAGTAACGTACTAAAGTCTTTTTATTCATAAAATGACTTATAAAATTAATACATAAAATGTGGCAATAAAGTACTAAACAAAATCGTTATGGTACGTAGTGTGTGTGTGTGTGTGTACGTAGGGTATTATGAATAAGTAGAGCTGGCAAACTATCGATAGTCACGCCATTCGATATTTTCGATAGTTTGATGGAAAACTATCGATACTATCGATAGTTGTAATTAAATGTTCAGTATGCTTTTTTAAGTAATGTATTATTCTGCAATGTCGTTATTTTTAATTATTATTTCTTTATAATCCTTTTGTTTTAGACTGCAATAAATTATTTTTTTATAACAAATATTTTATGATTATTTATAAGTCCTTATTTTACAAATTTATAAGTTTTGCAATTAAGATTTTTATAAACATAAAATATTTTTTTATAAATAACACAACTGTTTTCATATTTTCAATAAACAACAAACAAACCAGTATTAAGTAAAAAATGAGAACATGACAATTTTACAATCAAAAACAAAAAAAATAAATAACTTAAAATAATAAAGAACGAAACATTTTTAATTCATTTCTAAATTTTTTGAGATTAATTTATGATCAAGGTTTGCGATATATACATATGTATGTATATTTAGATGTAATGTAATTGGGGTTTGACCCAGGATGGCATTTTGCACTGCGACCATTGTTGATCTATTGTGCTTCCCCTGTCCCTAACAGTCCAATATGTTCGCAAAGAGGATCAGCTCCTTCAATGGGAGCATTAGCAGATCCTCTTCACTCAGCGTATGTGCATGTGGAGTCCTGTGTCTCCTGTGGCACAATGCCCCACAATTTGCTATCAAGTGTTCCATCGACTCCTGATATTCACCGCAAAATCGGTAGATGTCCGTGTCAAATAAGCCCATTCTGAATAGGTGGGCTTTGCAGTTGTAATGGCCTGTGAGCGCCCCTAGCAGCGTCCGTAGGCATTTCTTTTCCAGTGTTAGAGCCAGATCCGCCCTTCTAGCGTCAAAACGTAGGAATTTCTTGGAGTGTCATAATCCATTGATGTCATTCCAACGTTGTGCAATCTTGAACGATGTCCATTTCGAAATCTCCGCCTTAAGGAGACTTTTGTTGAACCCAAAAGAGAGTATGGGTCCAATAAAGTTCCCCTCAGCCCCTCTTCTGTTTAGATACTTTGTACTTGTATATCACCTATTTATTAGCTCTGTAATAAAATTCTTTATAAACGTATTGTGCTTATAATTCCTTTGTTATCCAATTATTTTTGTTAGTAAAGAGCAAAAGAGTAAATTTTAGAAAAAAAACACCTTTTAACGATAGTATCGCTATCGAAAAAAAACCATCGATAGTGCCGTGCAAATAAAACTATCGATACTATCGATAGTACTATCGATGGTTTGCCAGCTCTATGAATAAGTCTGTAAGAAATCCTTAATATAATTCACTCTTTAATTTGACTTTTATTTTATTACGCCATTGCCAAAAATGAAAAACATTAATTTAAGGTCATTCAATCGTTTTATTGTACTTTCTCTTGGCGAACATACTTGACGCATTTTATGAACAACATTGAACTAATAAACTGGCCATTAACACTTTAATTATGGCAAATGGGCTCATAAACAAGATTTTATAAATCGTAAAGTAACCCAAAAATAATTGAACGCATTAACAAAAAGTTGACAAACATTATTTTATTTATCAATCAATTAAATTTTATGATCCCGCCATTCAAAAAATTATAATAATAAATTTTGAACAAGATAGAAATCATTTAAATTTTATTATCTACCTCAGAATGCCAATTATATTGAATCAATAACATGTTCAAAATTGAACTTCAGCTTCTAAATAAGGAACGTGTTCAATAATTCGCTTTAAACAATATGTATTTTTATAATTGTCTTTTAAATCAGAAACGCAAAAAAACAACAATATAATTTTGCATAATAAATTATTTGTTTTATGATTAACTATTTATAAATTTTTTTTATATATGTACATACATATATTTACATATACATACATATATTAAAACACTTTAAGGATATTATAAATAAAATGGGAAATCGCTTCAATAGAAATTAACATACAATTAAATTTAAATACGTGTATGTTGAAAACAGTGGTATTGAGGTGTCAAAAATTTACAAACACAAAGTTAAGCTCAATTATTTAAAGGTTGAAGTAAATTTAAATATATGCTTAATGAAATACAAAATAAGAAAATCAAATATTAATAAATTTTATTTTTTGACCTTTTTTTTAATATATCTTTGATTTTATAAACGAGCTTTAGGTCTTTTTATAAAAAACAAATTTTTTTATTTCAATATTTCGATACCTCTTTGGGGGTCTTCTTCAGGAATAAATTTTTTTAATAAACGTGACGATAACAAATGAAAAAATTTGAAAATTGTTTTTACATTCATACGTACAAAAACAAATTGAAAAAAATTTTTTTAAATCAAATGAAAGTAAAAATTTAATATTGAAAATTCATTATTTGGGATATTCTCCCCAATTAATCGTTAGAAACAATTAGAGCTTTTGCAAAATGCATACAAAAATCAAAAGTTTGTTGTGGCTTTAGCTCTTCATATGCCGACATTTCATTGGTTGCTAAAACCAAATCGTCAGTGAAGTTTAAGCAGTTTGAAAACATTCAACCTCGGATGTTTATGCCACATAAATCAAATACAATATGAGAATTTCAATATTGCATATGAATTACAACAAATACATAATCATAGTAGGTTTAGAATGTTTCTATAATTCATATGCAATATTGAAATTCTCATATTGTATTTGATTTATGTGGCATAAACATCCGAGGTTGAATGTTTTCAAACTGCTTAAACTTTACTGACGATTTGGTTTTAGCAACCAATGAAATGTCGGCATATGAAGAGCTAACGCCACAACAAACTTTTGATTTTTGAAAGTGAAAATTTTTAAAGAAACCAAAATCAAAAACTGTTCAGTTTTGAAGAAATGAAAATTTTTTTATAAACTGATAATTAAAATTAAACTTGAAATAGGACCTAATTCTTAGTGCTAGTTCTGGTCAGTCTTGGCCGTTATTAGTTATTTTCTTAAAATCCCATTCTAAAGGAATGACATTTTCATTGCACCTAAAGTATCCATTTATTAGTGCATTTTTTGACTTCTTAATACAATTTTGAATTACAATTTAACTTATTTCTTCAAATCCGTGTGATTCTCTTAAAGGTGTTGAAAATGCATAGTTTTCTTAAAATACATTTTCCTATCTCTTTTAATTACATCCGAGTTCGGTTATAACGAAGTAGCATGTATAACGCAAAATTTTTCCATTCAAAAAAAGTTTTGTATAAATATTTCATAGAAATTATTATGGTGCCAGGGAACTTTCGCCTGTAACGAATTATTTTTAAGTATCAAATACAAAAAAATTGCTTGTAAATTATTATGCTTGTAATGAACAAGACGACTAAGTTTTGTTTACTAATTTTAGGACATCAGGTGCTCTCACACAATAATACTGAGTGTTAAGACTTGTCAAAAAATCAAATAATACAAGAAAGTTTAATAGAGCAGAAGTGTCAAATAATGCGATCAGAAATATGACATCCCATAAGACAAAAAGAGACATTTTCTTAAGCATTTTTTCTTTTCGTAAATACATTTCAAGGGGAAATTAATTTAAAGCAATTTTCTCTGGAAAACTGACAAATTGAAAAATTTATTTTCAAATTCAAAAAGAGCACTTTTTGCAGTGGCAAAGCAAAATCATTATATCCGAATTTGCACTTCTTACGGGTCATTATTAAGGCATTTTCAGGACTACTTTTCGGGATTCTATTTTTTCCTGAGATACATTGATGGTGACGAAAGATAGAGATAAATGAGCTTATTATCTATTATCATCAACTTTGAGCTTGTGGACAAGTTTTGGATTTTATATGAATGCAGACGAATAGAGTGGCGAAAAGAAATTCATTAAATCGAAGTCCGGGAAAGGCTAAACTCTTGGTATCACAAGGAATCAGTTTATGCTTACAAAATGTCTAGCAGATATACCCACGTTTTCCCTAGAATGGTTAACAGTGTTTGACGTACGATAAACATCTATTTAAAATTTTGTGAAATGTGAAATTTTACAAGTAATAACGTGAAACCCCTTATTGTCTATCTTTCTAAAACGTAGAAAAATTATTTCAAAACAACTTTTTAATTTATTACTTTATTTTGCCATGTTCTTTATTATTATTTTATTCAAATACTTGAAATAGTTTTCATTGAAGTCAATCTTTTTCAAATTCAATACAATGTTTTAAAACAATAAGTTTTATGACACTATGTGTGTTGTTTTTTCTTTTTTTTTTATTACTCATGAGTCATTTTTGTTTCCTTTTTTTCTAACGTGTTTCTTAAGCAGCAGGTTATGAAAACGTTCAAGAGAAATGAATTAATTACAACTAAAGTTCAAGCATAAATTTTTTAAACAAAGTTATTTAAATTTAAAGATGGTTTGCAATTTGTAGTAAAATCTCATCGTGTATTTTATTTTTAATGGAGCGAAATACTATTGTTTCTTGTTACCGGATAAATAGTTGTTTGTATAACAAATTTCAAAATTTTACCTTTTATTCTCCCAAGGGTAATTAAGCTTTTCAAATTAATTTCGCAAGACTATCGTCGGACTTAAAGTCAAGTGTTGCTTGATAATCTTTTGGCAATAGGAAATTGTAAGTAATAAAAAGTTTATATTTCTTTCTGTCTTGTATATTGAAATAGTGAGAACTGAACCCGCAACTCCTAAACTGAAAGCCTAAAATGCTTTCGTGTAAAATCAAGTTTTTGAATTTCATTATTTTAACAGGATAATCTTTTACTGGATAACCTTTACACCGCAAAAAATATCAATAATTTTCAATGGAAAAGTCAACATAACAATAACAATTCTTTTCAAACGTTAAACTATTTAAATTTTTTTTTTCAAATTTCAATACTAATCAATCGATAACTTTTCAAAAAAAAAAAAATACATTCCACCGAAAAGTTTGTGCAGGAAAATGTAGCTTGACGATCAATTTTTATAGAAAAATCTAACGTGAAACTTTTTTGTAGAAACACATGCTATTAATAAATTTTCAACGAAATAAAAAATTTTGATAATTTAGTTCAGATATCGATAATTTCTCAAACTATTGTACTATACATAATTTTTCTACACATGTTACTCACATTATTTTAAATAAATTGTATAAATAAGATTATTGATAGAACAGTAAATAGAAATAGAAAAAGAAATATCAATCACCTATTATACAAAACTATATGGAAGACTCTTTTATACAACGTCTATTTACCGATTTCTATCTGATTAATAGTTCAATTTATTTCCTGCATCTACCCACTTTCAATAATTTTTTGTGAAAGATTATTTGCAGGTAACATTTTGATCGAAAAGTTAAGCTTTAAAAAGCCTTTAAGGCTAAGCCAAATAAATTGACCTTTTTCTCGATTAATTTATTAAAATTTTTAATATTGTGTTCCAGGTATTTTTATAAAAATAGCAGTTTTAATTTTACAATTTGCAATATTTCTACCAAAAAATGTAGTGTCCTCTACAGGAAATTGTTATTAACAAACAAAAAATTTTTTAAACAAGTTAATTGGTACAATATCCTAAATGATTTTCAATAGATGTAATGTAATGTATGTAATGGAATTGGGGTTTGGCCCAGGGTGGCCTTTTGCACTGCGACCATTGTTGATCTATTGTGCTTCCCCTGTCCCAATACGTTCGCAAATAGGATCACCTCCTTCAATGCATGTAGAGTCCTGTGTCTTCTGTGGCCCTATGCCCTACAATTTGCTATCAAGTGTTCCACCGATGCCTCCTCCTTACCGCAAAATCTGCAGATGTTAGTGTCAGATAAGCCCATTCTGTATAGGTGAGCTTTGCAGGTGTAATGGCCTGTGAGCGCCAATACCAGCGTCCGTAGGATTTTCCTGTCCAGTCTTAAAGCCAGATCCGCCCTCCCAGCGTCAAAGCATATGAATTTCTTGGAGTGACCTAACCCATTGATGTCATTCCAATGATGTCATTTTCAATAGATATTTTAATGTTAATATTATTTTAACAAACTTAAAAACAAATATTGGAAAAAAGGATTTTAATATTTTCAAGAGTAAAAATTGACAAATGAGGAAGGAATTGCCGATCGATTTTTATTAATTGGAAACACAACTCAAAGAGTGTCATTATAGATGAGATAGTTTATTGATAATTTTCTATTAGAAAATTATGTCATCGATAACTCTTTTAAGGCAGATATCGACATTTAATAAAAAATGAACAAATGATGGTTGATTGATTGATTTCTTATAAGTAATCAAATTACGAACTATTTTAATATCAGATCGAATAAAATAAAATAAACAATTAACTTAAATTTTACTTAATTAAATAAATTTTTGTTATCGATATTTTTCATTTACGTATAAATAATTTAAAAAATGAAAAAATTTTTATTGTGGCTTAAGCTCTTCATATGCCGACATTTCATTGGTTGCTAAAACCAAATCGTCAGTGAAGTTTAAGCAGTTTGAAAGCATTCAACCTCGGATGTTTATGCCACATAAATCAAATACAATATGAGAATTCAATATTGCATATGAATTACAACAAATACATAATCATAGTAGGCTTACAATGTTTCTATACAAACACTGACGATTTGGTTTTAGCAACCAATGAAATGTCGGCATATGAAGAGCTAAAGCCACAACAAACATTTTTTCATTTTTTCAATGCATTTTGCAAAAGCTCTAATTGTTTGTAACGATTAGTTGGGGAGAATATCCCAAATAATAAATTTCAATATTAAGTATTTATAAATAATTTAATATATATTTTTTTGTTACAGAGATTTAAAAATCATTTTCACAAATTAACCATGTACAAACATCTTAAAGCATGCGTTCTGTTATGCAATATGCTTAAAGTTATTTCAATTAAGATATTTTTGAATGAGAATAATTATGTTTTTTGTCACTATTTACCATATAAAGTATATATAGTATAATTACAATCGCATAAGAAGTGATTTCATTAAACATTCCATGACATGGCATTAAGATTAACGAGTAAAATATTATTAAAAACCAGAAGACATCAAGCACAAATTTTTATTAAAAAAAACCTAAGATTGACAATTTGTTGGAAAAAAATTAACACAAAAATAACGCCATCTTAACTAAATGACAAATAAAAATAAAATTTCAAAAGTACAAAATCATTATGAAACTTGATTAACTCTTTAACAGTTTAACGCTTCATATATAAATAATATTAAATAATAATAAAAAATAACAAGCCAAAGATAAAAATACAAAAAAAAAATACTTAGAGGTCGCTAGATCGTTTTTGTACCCATTTTATGAAAATTATTGATAATTTCAAGAACTATTGGTTGGAAATTTTTTTATGCAGCATATTTTGAATTGTAGTACAATACCAAACGAAAAAAAAAATCAAATGTTTTTTCTTCACCACAGATTTATAATTTTTAGGCGATTTGTTTATAGCAAAAAAAAAAAAAAAATGATTGAAAATCTGACAACGTCATGATGCTCTGTGATAGAAAAATGCCTTAGATGGTAAGAAAGTTGCAGTATGGAAAAGATATAAGAAATTCTCACAAAAAGTGTTGCATGCAATAAAATATAAAAGCATAATATGCTGAGATAAAATTTACATCTGATCAAAACGTAATAAATGAAAGATTTGAATTATTATGTTGCCCACACAAAGCAAATGTTACAATGAACAATTCCCCATCCTATGAGTATTGGAGTGTTAAAGTATACGAAATTGAATATAAACCAATTAAATTTCGTATGCAATTGTTCAATTAAATATCTGATATACTTCAGTATATCACGTGCACTTGAACACAGCATCTGAAATTTTCCAAGCTGGTCTATATAAAATGTGCAGTCCTTAAAAAAATTATCTCATAAAAAAAGCATTCTAAATAAGTCATTTAACAATCAACTTCAAGCGGACTAAACGATTTCAGAACCAAGCAAATTAGACTCATTGGAAATATGTGTTCTAGTTTTTGACCGTTTTATTTTAATTAATAAACTTAATTTATTTTTTAAGTTTAAGTTTTCTTTTAATTTTTTAATTTTTATCGATATTTCGGTACTCATCGAGTTCCATCTTCAGGATATTTGTTTATTATATATAAAACAAATATCCTGAAGATGGAACTCGATGAATATCGAAAAAAATTAAAAGAGACCTTAAGCTTTAAAAATAAATTAAGTTTGTTATTGGAAATATATTTGTAAACAAGTTGTCCTTGTCTTTAAGTACAAATATCTGTTTTCTATAAAAACAGAAGTTGTGAATTTTTTAATAAAAGTCAAAATGTAATTGCCACTTTCTTTTTTTATTAATTATTATTATTATTTATTTTGCAGTACGAATTGTTATTTTCTCATTTGTATTTTTTCGAGCCAGATAATTGTTAGTTCTTGGTTTTTATTATCAGTACTAGCGGGCCCGTTGCCTGCTTCGCACGGCAAAACAAAATAAGAAAAGAAACACACTTGTTTTTAATACAGTTGGTTTTGTTTCCAAAAACACACTCACTTCACATACGCACCGCACACACATGCGTTATCGGATTTTAACCAAACTTCATATAAACCATATATGGGCCACTGCCTACGTAGTGTATAAGTTTGGTTGAAATCGCTCGACGCGTTTATGATTAGTTCGGCGACGTACATATACGGACTTATTTTTATATATATAGATTACTATTTTTAGCACCGGGCTGCAGATAATTTCCAATCCGGTATACAAATGGTGAACAAATGAACATATTTTTGAGACTCCATTATAGAATGATGTTTTCATGATCCGAAAAAACAGGAAAAGCAAATTTGACTACCAGCTGGATGAACAAGGAACCAAAAAAAAAACAATTATTACTCATTTGTTATTTATTTGCAGCTCTAAAATTCCAATATTGAATTCTTACTGCTATTTGTAATGGTCGAAGCTCCCATAGCTAGACACTCAGCATCGTGCTATATTTGTCCAGTTATGAAAGATTCGTTTATGAAGGACATATATGTTATTTTTTTATTTTAGAGCCTGCGTGGACGATATTAGTATGATTGTGGAAGTTTTCCGGCTATGACTCTGTCCGTCATAATCGTAGTAATATTTACTTTCGAGGAAGCACAGCTCGAAATAAATATATATGAAAAATCATTTAAATTTCTCATCGAAATAATAAAAATCTCTTTCATTTCTGGTCGAAAAAAATACAAACAAAGAAATAACGATGATTTCTGTAAAAAAATAGAACAAAAAATAACGATTTTTCCAAGTAATTATTAAAAAAAAATTTATTCGTTGTGGCTCACCAACTCATCACTACATCTTAACTATTATTCTTTGCCCAGATTAATTTATCCTTAGTCCAGATAAATTATGGTTAAAACTCGCATTCTTATATAAAAACTCTAAAATATCATACGTTGATTACAAAAATATAATCGTGGCAGAGTATCCTGAATAATTTTAATAAAATTTGTAAATAATTATTTTATTTTGTGTTTTGTCCAAAGAGACACTAATTGTATGAGGGATGTAAGAAAAATTAAAGGAGTCATATCGAATATGTGTTTTGTGTGTGTGATAATTAAAATATTATTTAAGCACAAGGTCTTATTAAACGGTTAAAAAGTTTTGGTTTCAATTATAATTATGGATATTTCGCCACTCTTTCAGTATACAATTTCCTGAAGATGATACTCAAAGAGTACAAAAACATCGATAATCTATATATATAAAATAGAATGTGTGTATGTATGTATGTATGTATGTATGTAACGTAATGGCTCCAAAACGGCTGGGCCGATCTTGACGAAATTTCCAGGGAACCTTCAGAATACTCGGGCGAGTGACACTGTGAAGTCGGATTTTTATTTTCGGTTAGCGGGCGGAGGGGCGTTAGCAAAATCCAATAATTCATAAAATGAGAACGGCTTGGCCGATTTCTGTAAAACTTTTTGTCAGTTGTTCGTATTTTCGAGGAAAAGGTTTTTATGGAAGAAAATTTTGAAAAATCCCTCCGGAAAAGTCGGAAAATTGGAAAATCGAAAATCGAGTTTTTGTATGAAATTTTGTTTGAAATTATTCCTTAATTGTTCTTCAAATGAAAAAATAGAAAGTTTGTCTGAAGGCTTAAAATTGGGGAGAGGCGAAGTTCGCCTGGTCCGCTAGTTATAAATAAAAGTAAAACTTTTCAACCGTTTAATAACAGCTAATACTTAAATAATATTTTAATTATAATTATTAACAATTAAAAAATAGATCTATTATTAAAAAATGGTGTGTGTGAGAGTTTCTATATACTCGTAATCATATGAGGTTGAAAGCTGTTTAAACCTGATGCTTGAAGTCTACTGATAAATTTGCATTTGCACCAATGAAATGTGGGCATATAGAGAGATAGATTAGCTCTCAATAAAGTTATAATTATCAATATTTCGACACTCTTGAGTATCATCATCAGGAAAAAACATTTGATCTTATAAAAATTTTGCTAAAAAATCAAATCGGGGTATTTCACCTGGTTCTTGGAAACGGGTATTTTCTTACGCTCGCTTTTTTAACACATAATAAGTTCGAACAGTGTGTTAACAAGAGTTGAATAAAATTGGTTAAATTGCAAAAGCTATGAAAAGATGTGATGGCATTCAATAGGTCTACTTGCTCTGCAAATCCTGTATAATTTTTTAACACTAAAATTTTTATGCTCTGAGGTTAATGATCTAAAAGCTATTTATGTTACAATTGTTTTATTTTGATTATAATTTATTTATAATAATTAGATTTTAAAATATTCATATATATTTCTAAGCTATGGAAACAGTGAATTATTAAGTATGTTGAAGTACGAGAATACAGTGAATTAATAAAGATCTTTTACAACATAATAAATAAAATTCTCTAAAAAAAATACTAATTTTAACCTTAACATAACTTAACATGCAGTAAAAGCCAAAACAATTTGCAAACTGAGATGACGTAAATAATTTTCAAAGTCAAAGTTTCAAAATGGGTTCAATTGATTTAAATTATTTTCCCAACGGTATGATATGAATCTTAGTTGTCCTGAAAATTTCTTTTACACTCACGTAATCGTACAGAAGTGTGGATCTTAAAAACAATGTCATTCTTGAGCCGACATAATTAGTTTTTACTGTTGAGTGAAAGGGGCTAACCATTTATATTTCAAATACAAGTTTTGACGTTTTCTCTATATATGTACTATAGATAAAGCTTTAAAAAATTTATCGTTTTAGTAACTTAAATTTTAGAATTTTTCAGTTAGTGAATTTAATAAGTAAGAAGGAGCCAAAGCAATGCAAGTGATAGGAAACGACTTTTGTTTGTTAATGTAGGAGTTATAAATATTTCGAACATATTTTGATTTAAAAAATTTTAGTTCCACAGAAATAGCCTCGATGAAAAATATGCAGTCCCAGACACAAAATTGAACACGTCCTTGAGACTTAATATTTAAATAGTTGAGCTTAAGGTCAACGTTCTGCACAAACAGTAAATACAATGTATTAAAAAAACTGAATATTGACCTTAGCCTCATCAATTTAAATATTGAATTAAAATCAAACAGTTCAAAAAATTTTGCAATAGTTATTATGTCTTCAAAATTTTATGTTGAAAATTACAGAATGAAAATTTAGCTAAATTTTCACGCTTTATCTTGGAACGAACCGATTTTGGAACTTTCAAACACTGCTTCTCCTTGAGAACTATCCCAAAATTTATAAATATTTATATCTTCTTTTCGGCCTTGCTTTTCATGGCCTTTATTGTATATGACACACATACATATTTGATTATAATACTAAGAGAAATGAAAGTGAATGCAAGTAAATAAGCGTTATATGAAACTGTCAAATCAGTTACCAAAGTTTTGACCATTATTGTTTTAAACTAATAGAAATATTGTGCATATATAATTTATATAAAAAAATTAAGGCAATAAGCAACAATTGGTGTTATTTACAAGAAAAACAAAACTGAATTACCAAAACCTTACAGAATGGGAACAACATTAAATGAATTTATAATGGCAGAGAATTAAAAATTTGAAAAGTCATTTAGAAAAAAAGATATTATTAATAACAATTCAAGACAATTTAGAAAGAAAGGCTGAGATATTAGAAAATAAAGGAAAAAATAAATAGTAAGACACAATAATTTTTTTATAATTGTTTAAATCCAAATACCAAGTTTGACTGGTGCTGCTGTCACACTGTGTGTATTCCATAGTGCAGCAATAATGAGACACAAGATGCTTAAAAAAACTTTGCGTTCAACTAGGGCTCCTCCAAAATCTGCAGATCTTGGTGGTGGCAATAGTGCTGTTGTCTTCGTTATAGTCATACTACTGCTGTGTTTTTGTTGCCGTTAATACTTTTTTCTGTTAAAAATTTTTTCGTAAGATTTCGTGATTTATTTAAAATTTTAATTTTGTTTAACTCTGATTATTTATTTTTCTTAAACTCTTTACTGGAATTTACACAATATTATTTTGTAAGTTTTAAACTTTTTTATATGTACGTAAAAATCGAATTGATATGTGAGTTTCATTAAATAATTGGAAAAATAGTAGAAAAAAGGTAGCAACACGAATATAAAAAAAAACACCCACTATGCAGTGTTATTTATTTATTCAACTTTTACTTAATACATTTGTTATTTGACTTGTTTTTTTTTCTTTTCACATATTGTAGATGTGAACAATGGCGAATAAAATATTGCAAACAAAATATAAATCAACGTTAATTAAAATTATTGTAATTTATTCTGTTGTTTTCGGTTCCAATAAGAAAAATAAAATCGTTTTTTTGAATACTGTTTTAAAATTAAGAGAGATACACGTCCGTACCGCAATACGTCTATTGGATTAATAAAAGTCTCACTTCTAGACATCTTCTTCGTTCAATAATTGTTGCTGTTGATGCTGGTGCTGATGTTTTGCTTCGTGTTGTGTTGTTTGTTGTATCATTGTATATGTAACTTGTTTAGTTTTGGCAATTGTGGTGGTCGTTAAGGTACTAAAAACAATAGCAAAAGCAACAACAAAAAAGCCTGAGATCGTATAAATGTCGCCGCCGCACTGTGGAACATTTGCACAAACAACAATCAGTTTATTAAAAGCTTTTTATTTGAAACAAAAAGTTAGATTCGATAAATATTATTTCCCAGTGAAAAAAGTGCAGATCACTTACATAGTGCCTTTCTTCGATATCCTGTTCACAACATCTTGATTGTAAACTCAAATTATTTCTGCAAACAAGTGCGTTTCTGTTCTTTTGAACACAAGAGTTACTTCAGAGACCTTTTTAAAATTTTTGATAAAAAATATGATACGAAAGGTTAATTCATGAATTAACAAAAAAAAAGTCTTCAAAATTCATCCTGAAAATTTAAAGTAGCCCAAATTACATGATCTGCAGTTCAAGCTCTCGCTATACATTTTGATTTTAAAATCGGCATGATACTACGAGATTCAGTTATGGAATACTACCTTATCATATTCATAAAGATGAAAGCCATTGATTAAAACTGTGCTCTCAAAATATACGACAACATATATCGTTGATGGTTTTACGAACTGACGTAATGGACTTATTTTTAGAGTGTTGCGTTTTTCTTTCGATGGTGTTTGCTTGAATTTGGAATGATTTTCTCTCATCCCAAGTCAAATTTGGTTTGTAAAATACCGGTCTCGGTTATGTTCAATCTCTTTGTCGTTGTGCCTGTACACTTTTCGAACTTTCTTTAGGATTTAGCATTGGTAAGTGGCAGACATTTAAATTGTGGATCGGTATCTGATATCGTATCACAAAATTTTTCTGTTTTATGGGTCTTTGCGCTGTCCAAAATCGAAAATACTTCTTAATAAGCTCTTTAGTAGAACTTTTAAATAAATTCTCTAAAAAATTTACCACATTTTCAAAGTTGCAAGTGAATATAACTATTTCTGCCCCCTAACTGAGGGTACAATCACTACTGTTCTGTCAGAGTTACCGGCTACACAATTTTTTATTCTGATAGGCAGATCGACAAAATGATTTAGGAAGAGTTTCTGAGTAAATCAATACTATTAATAGCTGTTCTGGATTGATTAGTTTATTTCAAAAGACCATCTCCGAGAATTTTTAAATAGTTTGAAATTAGAATCTCTTGCATTGAATAGCCATCAAAGGAATCCACTGGTATATTGCCCTCTTCCAAAAAAAATATGTCAAAATGCCACAAGTTGTTGTTTGCTATTTAAAGGATATAAAGGACTTAATTTTATTTATTAGGCAATCACTTTTAATTTCTGTTTTTAAGCACTAAAAACTGTTTATATTATGAATATATGCATATATGTATATATCTCCAATGTTAGCACAACCATCTATCCAACACACACAAAAAAAAGTCACCAAAGAATTCCGACTCCATTAAGGGCAAAAGATGTCCCACTGTGCGCTATCCATAAGTGCTACAACTACAACAACATCACACCTGTATTGGATGCTGTCTTTGTTGTTGCTCTTGTTTTTTATATTTCTTTCTTAAATTGCCAAGTTAAAGCCATTTAAAACAAACATAATATTTTTATTTTTTCATTGATCATTTCATAATAGTGTAGTCAAAAGTTTTAGCTAAAATACGCTCAAACAAATATTTATACTCAGTTTATTGTTAGATTATAAAGTTTTCCTAACGGTAAGAGTAATTAGAGTACCATGTGCAGTTAAAGTAATGAAAAATTTTTAACCAACATTCATTATTATCGAACGTTTCTGCACGATACTATTTGTTTACAGAGCAGATTTTGCATAATAGAATGATTTTCCTTTTGGGCTGCTATATCATTTCTAATCTGGTGCAGAGGAAGCACGAGTATGTACCCATCTAAATCAACGTAGTGTTGTGATTATATCATAGTGAACGCAAATTGCAAAGAACCAGCCGCTTCGTCAACATTTCCTCATTCATCTATTTTAATTTCCTTTTAAAATCTGTGTGCGTTTGAATAATATTTAAGACAAGCTAATTTTTAAGGTTTTCAACTAGGAGCATATACATATGTCATTACGTATGGAATACAATATGATCAAATGACGGCTACAGTTTGTCATAGTAACTGATGTTCGAGCATCCGATTTCCAATGTCTCTTCTCTACAAATGGGCTGGCTAATGTTGACTTCGTGGTCGATTGTGGCTTATCCAGTGATCTTGCGTTCTTCTGATGAATTTGGTCACCACGCGTTAGAGAGTCGACTTTCGAGATTCATTGTGTCTGTTTCAAAATGGTATACAACGTCCTATTCTACATACATATGTATATACATAATAGCCTATAAATATATTAACAAACAAAATGGTACTCCCATATACTTCGATTTCGCTTAATTTTATCAATTGGTGATGCATGCATAAAGACTAAGTGTTTTGTATAAACTTTAGATTGACATCGTGAACTGTCTGTTCGTATTTCATGAAAAATGCTGTTCGACGGAACTAGCACTCGGCAAACAGCGAGCGTATAAATCAATAATTATTTTTTTTAATCCTGAATAAATGATTTGTGGATATAGGTATTTTTCGCGGATTACTACTCGGAAAACCTCTCAGACCATTAATAAGCGTGTTAAGTGACCAACCACTGTGCCACAAGAGAATGGACCTGTATTTGAGAAACTGACATCCATGATGTGTGAAGAAGAGGAGTATGCATCATACGGTTTCATCATGGAAATTAGATTACCTAACTGAGGATAACAGTGTACCAAGAGAGCGAAATAAAAGTTGATATGATACTTAGATGGCACTGAAAAGAATCAAAGTGGACATATAAAATATTATTATCCTTTGTCTATATGATCTAGTTTCGAACACGATGTTTAGTACCCCTAATTATTTATTTTAATAGGATATTGATCGTAACATTTTGTAAATAAACTATGTATGTGAGAACTTTGTCTATGTAGCAGTCATACAAATTCTTGTATGCTTTTTCTCATAGTTGATAGATGTCAAATGGACACTGATGTGAGACTGTGCTGATAGGAACTACAATTAAATTTAGAATGATTTTCGTCTATGTGCCATTTTCAGTGATCTTTTTCTTACAGAAAAATTTTATGTGGTATGACGAAAAATCATTCCAAATTCAAGCAAACAACGTCGGAAGAAAAACACAACTCTCAATTATAATTAAACTTTTCTTGTAAATTTTGGAACATTAATTTACGTTTATTTATTATTATTATTATATATATATATATATATATATATATATATATATATATTTTTTTTTTTTTTTTTTTGATAAAATCAAAAACATGTTTAGCAAATTAGGCTATTAAAATTAATCAATCGGGACTAATAAACTCTTATTAGAAATATCAATGTCAAGTAAGATAAAAGAAACAATATCGTGTAATATAGAATAGACATGGACTAAAAATATTTCATCAATTATTTAACCAGTCTGATCATTCGTTTTTACACAAAATATCAAGCACTTTGGCCGAAAAAGTATTTTAAATTCAGTAGTGGTGGTGACAATTTAAAAGCGCTACATTGACCACATCGATTAACAACGTTATTAACATTCGTGCATTAGGACCTTAAAAGCTACATATTTGTTTTTATCAAAATCTCATTGAAATGTTATGTATCGACTATTTTCAATAATTTTTTGTTGTTATTTTTATGTTTTCTTAAAATTAGCTACGAGCATAAAATGTTTTAAATATAATATTTAAGGAAGTATATGAAAAGTAACGGCAAAAAGGTGTTAAACGTTTTTTTCTCATAAAAATGGAAGAAAAACTACACAATATTATGAAATCACATGTAATGTCTTCTGATAAAAAATAAATAAATAAACAAATTTGAAAAATACTTTTAAAGGCAGTTTTATGGTCTTGACGACTTATGATTTGTGGTCATCTTGTGATCTTTGAAAAGAAAATTTCAAAAACACAGCAGGTTTGGAAAAAAATTTATATTGAACATGATTTATTAGGTATGATCTTGTTGCTATTAAATTTCAGTTTTAATATGCATTTACATATCAAAGAAAATGTTTTATTGTCACTAGTATGGCGTGTTCCAAAATACATTTATATCACTTTTTATTATTATTATTATTTTTCATTCTATGTTTTCATCAATTTGAATTAAATTTATTTATTTATGTGCATAATTTTGTTCGGTATAACTTATTCGTGCCAATGTTGTATGGAGAATTGTCGTTATTGGCTTAAAAGTTGTTGATGAGTCTGTGGTTTTTTTGTTTGTTATTAATCGTGGGTTTTTTGCTTACACTATTTTTACTAATCGTGCAGATCGTGTGACGTGAGTAACCAACTATTTATTTATTATTATTTTTTTACTTTTTAATTTCTTTGCAATTAAAGTGCTAAAATATTTTCCAATTATAGGTTTCGTCTTATGTAAAAAATCTTTTTAAAACCACGAGCAAATCTGTTTGTATTTTTTATTTAGAAAAAAAAAAAAATATATATACATACATATGTGCATATATCAAATATTTCTTGGGCCTTACATATTGCCCACTATGACCTTAATTATTAGGAAGGAACACTCACAAGCAAAAAGTCTACTCGTATAGGCACAAATGAGTTTAAAAAAATATTAGCCATGATCATGACAACTCGCGGCCACAAAGTAATCATAAAAAATTAATTTAGTAGCATTATATTATATTCTTTATTTATTAATATTCTCTAAAATTTAAATTTTTTTTCTTATTTATTTTATTTTCGATATGCAAAAACTTTGAATGTATATAATAATACGAGTTTGAATGCTTTCACACCGCTTAAAGTTCACTGATGACTTGGCTTAGCGATCAAATAAATGTTGGTATATGAACAGCTTAAGCCACAAAAAACAAATTTGAAAAGTTAATTATTGAATATATAACAATGATTCTAAAAAAATGAAAACTATTGATTTGAAATGATTTAAATGAAATCTCCACATCTAAACGATATTAGTCAATCTTTGCTTGAAAATAAATGTAATTACACATATTTTAAATAAAGCAAAAAGCTAAAATTTCTTCTTGAACAATTTTGCTTCCATTAGTTTATTTTGGTTTTTTAAGATATGTACATAAATAAAATTTAACAATTTATTGTGTTGTTTTGTTATACTTAGTTTAAAATATGTATAACATTTTTTCAATAATTCCTATTTAGTTTTTGGGAATTATCATACAAAGATAAAAGGATTTTAACTTTTCAAAATGTGCCATTTATTTACGAAAACTGCTTAAGAGAAATCTAATTAGAATGGTGGGATATTCCAGAGCTAACAGCTTCTGACAACACAATCGATAAACTAAAATGCTTCAGACGGTTACAGAAAACTCACTCGTTCACGAAGATCTACGAGTTATTGTGCCGGTTATAAAAACTGTGACAAAAATGTACACATAGATAAAGAAGCTTGAATTTGAAATTATAAACGCCGCTCTTGGTTGAGAAAAATCGAGCACGAAAGTCGTGAACGAAAATATAAATTTTCGTCAAGCAGTAGCCGAACTTAATTAATAATTGAGTTTTTCTTGAAAACTAAATGAGCCCATCGAACTTCGTATCCCCAAAAATGGATGGAAGGATTCTGTCTTGAAATTTGTAGTCCATATCGTTCCTTTATTTTAATTATATTTTGGAAAAAGAAAATTATTGTATGATAAATTTAGAATAGATAGAATTCTTTCTGCAACTGTTGTACATGAACATGAACGTGAATTTTGTCAAAGAGTTTTACACTTAACAAAATTCACCATTTAAACTTGATCACCATTTAAATTTAAAAAGGAAACGAAAAATTTAAAGAACAAAAACGAAATTTAACAAATAACTTTCAACAAGATCAAAAATATACCAAATAAGAGCAATTGTGTCATTCATTATATGCATCCCTGATCTGTATATTAAATTCGTGCCGTTTTTATTTTAGATGGTGATACCGCTAAGGTGGTAAGCGTTTTCGCCCATCGACACAAATATCAACTCAGTAAAATAAAGAAGAGCTTCCAAAGAAATCGTGAAAATGCTGAGATTATGATTCGGATAATTTCCAATGATCGTAACTTAAGGTGAATTCACCCATTCGTTTTGAACGTTCCGAACGCTTTTTTATGTGTAGTTTGAAGTCTCTATTTTTTAGAGAGAGAGAAAGAGAGTAAATTTAATGCGAAACAATTTTTGCTTGGTCCTGTTTCACACACATCAAGTTTTCTTGATCAAGTTTCAATTCAGCTGGGAGAGAGACAAAGAAAGGAATACATACTCTCCCTATCGCTCTCCCAGCTGAATTGAAACTTGATCAAGAAAACTTGATGTGTGTGAAACAGGACTTGAATTGGTTTCTACTCTCTTTCTCTCTCTCTCTCAAAAATAGAGACTTCAAACTACATATAAAAAAGCGTTCGGAACGTTAAAAACGAATGGGTGAATAAATTTAATGCGAAACAATTTTTGCTTGAATTGGTTTCTACTCTCTTTCTCTCTCTCTCAAAAATAGAGACTTCAAACTACATATAAAAAAGCGTTCGGAACGTTAAAAACGAATGGGTGAATTCACCTTTAGGCTTGTCCTTTTTAATCCTATTCACCTACTCGAACTTCTTATGTTGAATAAGGTAAATTTAAATGCCTTTTTCAACACACAAATAAATTATATTAAATTAGGATTGGTTAGATATCACTGCGAATAGATTTCACATCTATTGCCAATAATCACGATTCCTTTTCTCTCATTTGGAAGTAAAGGTATGAATAATTAATTGAAGAAAAATAATGATTTCATTAAGACTAAAAGGAGAAGGTAGTTATTGTTTAATAAATAAATAATTTTCCAGAGTGAAAACAGATTTTCATAGATTATTAAAAATAATTTAGATTTGTTATCAAAATATTGTCAACTTGACTTTTTCGGAAGTTGAAAAGATGCACCAATGGACTTTTGGAAGTAAGAAAGCTATCGTTCCTTAACAATGACTATCTTTTTCACCGAAAATATAAAAAAATATGTTATTATTATGAATTAAAATTAAAAGTAATAAGGATAATTTTAATATAATTTACATTGCAGCATATGCTCTGGAACAAGTTAATTTCAAGGAATCATTATTTTATCATTGTAAACATGTCTGCAAATCCAATAAATAGGAATCGAAAAAGAGAGCATCTTTCAATGACAATCCCATATTAAAATCATTTGAAGTCGCATTAAATTCGTATCATAATTTCGGTGTCTTATTGGCTCTTTGAAAATTTGTTATGTTGTGGATAGCAACATAAAAGCTTAAAAAATGGGAAACTGATATGGTTATACGAGTATATAGGCAAAATGCAGCCTAAATGCAGCGAGATGGCTGTGCAAGAGGAATTACCGAAATTAGAAATTGTCAAAAACATTAAAGCGGAAGTTAAAATGAAATAAAAACTACTAATGCTTCAAATACAGTTAAACAAGGTTTGCTTAAAAAATTTAATTTATGTTAAAATATTAAATCATTCAATAAAATGTCTTAAACAATTTGCAATAAATCATATTCCATACATTTTATTCTAAATAAAATATTATGTATACGAGTACATTAGCATTAAATTAAAAAAGTTAAACTAGTATGTGAATGCTTAGACAGGTAGACACGCATGCAGTTGATAATTATGACATTGAAATATGTATTGAGATAATTTTGAATAAAGTTATTTATGCAAACAAATTTTTTTATTAATTTACACTTCTATGCAATCTTTACATTTTACATGTTTTTAGGCATTTTCTGCCTTTTACTTGCATTTACGTTTATTATAACAAAAATATATATAACCAACGAAAAAGGCACAAAATTTAAGTATGTTAAGGTCAGGGTAACCGAGTGTGATCATCATCATCATCATCAGTTTTATTTGTGATGTTAAATTACTACTTAAGATCTTCTTTTTATTAAATACACGTAATTAAAGTGACTGTGTGTAAGATGTGCTTTTTCAGTTTTAAAAATGCACTGAAACCTGTTTGGTCAGTGATCTTAACAAATGACCATAAACCAGTCAATTTAAATTATTCACACATTTGTAGCCCAAAAAAATGTCATGATACGAGGATGGTGCAATTGTTTATAATTGATATCAGACTTTGTTGATTTCCTTTTAAATGGGGAAAGTACTTCTTGTATAAAAATTTTGTTAGTGTGTAAAGAAATTTTCTTTGCTAACAAAAATTCAATTGATCTTCCAAGCACTCATTTGGACAAGAGACTTGTCATGGTGATTTGATATCATTGACCGAGTAATAAAATAAAAAATTGAAAATCGCACGCAAACGACGTGATCGTTTCAGACTACCAACTTCGAACCGATCAAGTTGGAAAACTAAAAAAATATAACTGTTTAACTTATAATAACCCTCGCATCTAGCCGCAAATGGGAAATTCAGGGAGTGGGTTTTCTTTCAAGCCGTTGTAAATAAAATACACTGTGTGTAGGCAAAAATTGATTTGTTTTTGCCATTTCTTCCTTCATACTCGTATGCGGCTTTGCAAATAATTCGAATAATTAACAACATCTATAACTTTAATTTATTTAACGTATTTCTATGGTGGCAAAATGTGTCTTAAACTTTAAAAAAATACGCCTGTTTTGAATAATTGTGGGCACTTAAACCAGTTTTATCTATTTTTTATTCATTGTAAATTTTTAGAGTTTTTATACCATAAAAAATATAAGTTTTATAAGTAGATGTGTATATGGTCATAAATTTATTATGAGAATTAAGAATATTCTATTTTAAAGCCACAAGACTTATCCGATTACAGGCAGACATTTTATTTTACATGATTATTTACCAATTTTACATAGTGTGGTATTTATGTACATATTTAATTTATTTACTTTTAACAAATGCTGGCTGATGTCACATTTGAGTACGTTGTTTGTGTGTACATACGAAGATGTGTCGTGTGTCAGCTTTTGTTTCAAATGGGGGAAGTGTTTTTGGATCTTTTTTTTCATAAAATGATGAAAGTAAGAGTGATGTTGTTAAAATAATTGTGACAATTAAGTAGGTTTTTATATAAAAACATATATCTTCTCGGACTGCGAAGTGCACAGAACAATCGAACACGAGTGTAGGAGCTTTCAGTGAATATTGTGCCTAGTTTCAGCTTATAAGCTCGTTGTTATCAAATCAATTGGAGCGAAACTGAAGTACAAGTAAGTACTTTTTACTGCAAAAATTTACTTTTCCAGGTACTATCAAGGTAACTAAACTCTCATCTATGCATCGAAAAACAGCCCACCTAAGTAATTTAGAAGTTTGATACATATACACACATATAATAAAAAATAGAAAAGGTCCAATACATACATGATTACGTTCTTCAAGATTATCATCTGATGTCGGTTGACATTTTTTTATATCTTAGAGTTTGACTGAATCCAAAGCTTAATTTTATCGTACATATAACTTTGTCTTGATTTCATTTAATTTTAAGTCCTGATATCATTTAATTTTATAATTCGCTAAGAATTGGTAAATTAATTTACATACAATTGTAAATAGTAAGTAAGTGTTTTTCTTTAAGAAAAGTTGAGTTAAAAAACGCAATGTTGAAAACTCAATATACTTGTATTATAACTATCATTCCAATTATGAAAATCGTATTTATTTCTCAATTTATAAAACAACCCAGTGAAAAAATGAAGTTGTCATTCCCTTTAATTTACTTCTACAAAATTTGTAGAATTAGATTTGAAAACACTTCCTTTATATGAAAAAAAATAAACTAATTTTATTAAATCCATAATAAAATATTACTTTTCCATCAAACATTAATGATAAATACGAATATGTTTTCATATGATAAAATTACTTTTACATCAGAAAAACGAAATCGTGACTACTGGGTAATTTGTACGTTTTATAGATGTGCAGATTATTGCCAGAGGCAAATAAACAATCCTAATTTAATACAAAATTAGTTTGTATGTAAAAAAAATTCTAATCATAAACCATACATTTTTCCACATAATGAAGATAGCTTCCAAATTAGTGAATAGGAATCGAAAAAAGAACATCCTGCCATGACAAGCCTCTGTTAAAATCATTGGATATGATCAATGTTTGTTAATATCAACAATTCAATGACGTTTTTTCAAGGTCTTTTTTCACTGGGATATTTTGCAACTGTAAAAGAATAAATATTTAATATTGAAATTTATTATTTGGGATATTCTCCCCAACTAATCGTTACAAACAATTAGAGCTTTTGCAAAATGCATTGAAAAAATGAAAAAATGTTTTATTTATTGTGGCTTTAGCTCTTCATATGCCGACATTTCATTGGTTGCTAAAACCAAATCGTCAGTGAAGTTTAAGCAGTTTGAAAACATTCAACCTCGGATGTTTATGCCACATAAATCAAATACAGTATGAGAATTCAATGTTGCATATGAATTACAACAAATACATAATCATAGTAGGCTTAGAATGTTTAATTTTTTGCTTAACTGAATGCAATCATTAACGACCAATGGGCGTTTATTTGTATGGGTGTTGAGAGAAAAATAAAATAGACTCACGTTGAGTAAATTGTTTGTTGTGTTGTTTGTAAGCCTACTATGATTATGTATTTGTTGTAATTCATATGCAATATTGAATTCTCATATTGTATTTGATTTATGTGGCATAAACATCCGAAGTTGAATGTTTTCAAACTGCTTAAACTTCACTGACGATTTGGTTTTAGCAACCAATGAAATGTTGGCATATGAAGAGCTAAAGCCACAACAAACAAAACATTTTTTATAATATTAATATCAATATAAATAAATATAAAATATTTTATTACATGCCACTGTGCAGCGCAGGAACTATTTTGCTTTCGCATTATTTTTTCTATTTTGCTTTTTCTGCAATATGTCTTACTTAGCAATGGGAATATGATTATGAAAAACTATTGTTTAGAGTCTTAATTTTGACAAATGTTTGCTTCAGTTTTAAATTTATAATTAAATACATTAGGTAATGCAAAATAGAGTTGACAAGATAATAGCAGGTATTAAAGCCATTGTAGCCTTTTAACACACCTCTTGGGAAGTGAGTTGTTAAAATAAATAAATATTTGGGCATTTCAACATTTCAATTATTAGCTGCCAAACATTTTATCATTGATAGTATAAAATCTAATCATTTTATATTTTAGTGATTTTCTCACCGACCAAATTTTGCAATATATGGAATTCTACCACATAGTTGTTATAAATTGACTACGATCTTATTAATCGTTATCTTTCTTTCATAGGGCTTCTTATGGACCGTAATCAAACATACCACAATACCTGTTATTACTCAAATTCAGTCGCATCTATGCGTCTAGGTTAGGTTAGGTTAGGTTGATTGGAGGGGTGTGATAGCCCATGTCATACGACATACACTTAAGCCAGTAAAAGCTTGTTGTGCGCTCCCTTTAATTATCAGACACAAACTGCCAGAGTTCTGCGACAGGATACGAACCTGGGACCTTCGCACCACGAGTCTAATACACTACCTAATAGTCTACGAAGGTCAGTCTCTATGCGTCAAAGTCTCCAAAAATTTAAACTCTCAGTTTCCTACCATGGACCGAAGACACGTTTGTCTTTTTTTAATTTCAATCTCATTCCATTCATTCCGTCACTATTCAGTAAATTTTATTCTATAATAACTCACAATAAATATACGACCAAAGCAAAAGCAGTAAAAAGGTGCTAAGAAGATTAAAAAAATGACATGTGGTTTTTACTATCATCATGATCGCACGAATAAATGAATTTAAAAAAAAAAATGTTTTATTTGTATTAGATGGCTTTAAGTTCACAATTTTGTCAAAGGTTTATTTATAGGTTTATAAAATGTTTTTAATACATACGCATTTTATGTGGAAATTCGGTTTTATAATTATGGATATGTAATGTAATTATTTATGTACGTAAGTTTTTTCACTTAATATTTACTAAAGCCAAACAATCTCAAAAAGAGATAAATTTTCAAAATTATTTTTTTTATTTAAATTTACTTGTCTGGCTCGAACTCGATTACTGAATTTGTTAATTCATATTAACAATTATATCCAAATTATCTTTATTAATAAGATGGTTCTGATTAATTTTAAGTTAACCATTGTAGTTCGAAAACAGCACCCTAAAAACTAATTAAAAATTATATTGAAACCAAATACACATACACTCGTATGTAAATTTTTATGGCCTTATTCATAGTACTGTTGTAAATATTTTTAATTAAAAACATACTTTCATTTCATTATTTCAAAAACGATACCTTGTGTTAAAGATAATGCTCGTAATTTACATTCAAAACTGCTTAAGAGAAACATTTGTAGTGCTTCAGAATTCATACAAGGTGTATTAAGTTTACAAAATGGTCTAATTATGGCAACAACTGCAACAATAAAAACTAACCGGGATATTGGAATGTCAAAAAGTGTATAGAAATAGTTGCCGTGCGAACGCTAAAAGAATTCGTATTTCAAAAGTATATTGATTTCCATGCCAGTGGCTTTTTCCGATGCTCTAACAAGGCCATCTTGTAAAATTGATACACCTTGACGTGCTATTAGTCAGTCATAATGTCAAAATATTATTTTGTTTGTAATTTTATGACATTATGACAATTAAGGTCTATGCAAGGCAAACTGAGCCGAGAATGCAATTGTCAAACTCCTTATAAGTAAATGTATTTGTATTTATATCCAGAATTTGACAAACATCTTACCTATCGCCTGGGCTGTTATACATACACCCAACGCCATTAATGCAAGAGGGTTTCATAGGCGAAATAAATTCTTCTTCATGTGTATTTTGAATACATTAATAAATTACGCTATAGCTTCTAGAAAAAAACATAGCCAGCTGTTTTATTTACATCAACTAGTAGAGTTATTTCGCCTCACTGTTAACATACCTTGTGAATTGGGAAAAATTGAACTCAAAACTGGTCTCAAAAATTTTCCAATATGAAATTTTCCTTTGTCTGTTATACAGGTTAGCGAAATCTAAATTATTACACATTGTTAGCAAATACTTCTCAAAGGCTTATAAAATTAATTCTGTATGGATACTCGTTTCATAAAAGTTTTATGAGCTTCTGATAAATTATTAGAAGCAAAAATTTTTACATTTTTACGTGTCTTTTAGAACGAAATTCTAGAAATTGTACAGGTATAGGAAGTCATGATACGGTTCCGCAAAACGTTTTCAAAAAGTGTTTGCAAATCTACCTGTTGTTCAACCTATATACAGTTTTTTTTAATAGTATCAAAGCAAATAATTCCAAATAATTAATGAACAAAAGTGTGTTCATGTAACATTTACCCTACGAAGACACTTGTTCCCCCATTCGAATCAACAATCAAGTTGTTCGTTAACAATCACAGGTGAAATACCTTAGTATACACATTGACCGACGGCTTACATGGAAACAGCACATTGACCCTAAGCTAATACAATTAAAATTTAAATTAGCTCAGATGCATTGGCTGATTGATAGAAATTCAACCCTCAGTCCAGATTGCAAACTTTTAATATATAAGTCGCTTTTGAAACCCATATGGTGTTACGGAATTCAGCTATGGGGCACTGCTTCAGGTTCCAATATAGAGAGAATCCAACGAAGGCAAAACAAAATTTTAAGGTTAATAACATCGGCTCCATGATACATGAAAAATTCAACAAAATTTGAGTCCCATCCTAATCCCCTTGCTCGTAACATCTTGAACTTTCCTGGACACATCCGCTTAAAAAAGAGGGATACTACGGCTTTAATACGCTACACTCCAGATGAAATTTTTTGAATATTTTTGTGCTTAAGACGACTTTAAATATTATTAATTACTATCACTAAGTTTATGTCCGACACTGGTTGGGCCTAATAATTATATCTATACTTAAGATTTGAATACTTATTGTTAATTCAGTTTTGAAGATACAATAAATAAATACCAGCGTGAAGAAAAATAATTCATAAAAAACTAACTGGGGACATGTGGTCCACAAGTTTTTAAATATGCACATATAGTATATAAAATAAGTCAAAATTATTTCATTTAAATTTTTTTTTAAGTAGTAGAAGTAAAAGTATGTTTCAATAGTTTCTGATGTCATTTCCATATAGGCGGTTTTCGGTCGAATAATTTAGAAACATGCACTAGACTTTTATCTGGAGTCTATGAAATTTATATAAAATTAAAGTTTCTTTGCTGTTTAAGATATGTAGCATTTAATTTTTTTTCTCAAAAGCTTAATTTAATTTGATATTTCTTTTAAATACAATAATTTTTTGATCAGCAAAATTTTTCAAAGAACATTTTCAATCTTATATTTATAGGAAACGAGTACTTACCTCGTTTTTGAACATTCATATTTCTTCTATTTTGAAAATATTATTAGAAAATTTTGCCACTTTTTCAGCGATAATTCAGCACACATATTTTATATACAGTAATGGCCTGAAAACTTAGAATGATTTTTATTCCTTGTTTCTTATTATTTTGAATGTTTTTAATAAATGTATAAGCGAAGAAATCTATAATTAATTTATAACAGAAACTAGATTGTTACTTAGTGGAAACATTCAAAACAGCAATTCGCCTGTTTCTTACTGGTAACGAATCATTTATAGCCTTCAGTTGAATAAAATGGCAGCAATCAGATTCTAATCAAAAAATTAAGAGGTCGGGCTTTTATTTAAAAATTATATATTTTGGTTCGGTTCTTAATATCATATTAATAGCTTAAAGAATCATTTTTAGATAGATTTAAGTTTGGAATTTTCACATTCCTTTTTAGATATGGAAATTGTTTTAAATTTCCCCTTATCAAAAATGGGAAGTTACTGATTTAGCTTAGATTTCCGAAACTTCAGTTTTCATCACATCTACTTGATCTTTTGAAATCCTACGGAGCCATTCCAACATTATTTATCATCCTAATCATATGCGTGTGCATATGTACGTATATAATTATATAATTATAATTTTTGAATGGATTAATCCGTCGAAAAAAATTTATAATATTTTGAAGATTTTGACCTTCTTTAGATATTGTGTGAGTATGAATCGTGGATCATTTTTCAACTACGGACTAGATCAAATATCTACTGAACTCTTAACTAACCCACACAAATTGCATTAAAATGGATTGATTAATTAATTTGATAGATATTTTTTGAAAACAGTGCTTTATAAATAATCTGATTCATGCCTGATCGTTGTGAAGACGTTAAATTTAAATAATTTTATCAAAATATATTTTTTAACTAAAATCGAGTTTTTTCAACAATAAAAAATTTTTCAAATAGTGATTTCAGTTGCAAAGTTTTTGACCATCACATTAAATCAATTATATTTTTTATCTAACATTACATTTGTATTTCTTCATTTAGATATTAAATTATTTTAATAATTGATCTTTTACTTTTAGTAAACTTTTTTCTCTTTTATTAATTCGAATAAAATAAATTTTCACATTAAATGTTTTTTTTAATTTAACTTTATGTTACTTTACAACACTTCTTTTATATATTATACACACACATACATGCTTAGCTGCATATTTCAGATTTACTAGCCTTCAAGAATATTTTTTCATATTTCGCATATCTTCTCTTCATTACTTTTTCCTTTTTGCAACATTTTATTCGATAATTTCACTTTTAACTATTGAACATATAAACTTTACTTTACTTTTGATAATATGCCTTCGGCTGCAGTAACTTCAATTTCTTGCATTTTCGTTATTTTATGCATATTATGCATAACTATTTCATAAAATTTCTGTTAACAGTTACTTTTGTATTCAATTATGCACCTTTTATAATAGTGAACTTATTGAATTCTCTATTCATATCACAATTTATAAAATATTTTTTATGAAAGGAATGATTTCCGCAATTTTCCACTAACTAAATATTGCCGCTATTTTTTGACAGCAAATTATAGGCGCAGTAGAGCTGCCAGTTTTTTTTTACTGAAATAAAAATATCGCAACCAGCATTGCCAGAGGACTCTATCAAATTGCTGCTGGTTAAGATGTTTATTGACTTTAAACTGTCATCGCATCATTAAGGGAAAAAGAGAAAGTATATTTATACGATAATATGATATAATTTCTATCTGGATTATCATTCTTAATATTCTCTAAAGAATGACATTCATATATTACTAAAAGTTTCATTCTGGCAACGCTACAAATTCAGAAGAGCATCAACAGTACATCGATGTTAAGAAAACATACTTATCGCCGTTATGATAAAAACTTTAACAAACCTTTTTGGTTTTGACAAACTTTTCATGTTGCATATGTAAACAAACAATGAAAAATATTGCTGATATAAATGCATTAATTAAATAGCTACATATCAATGGATTTGAACTAAGAGAATTGATATGTGTAACACGTAGGTCCCTAAATCAAATTTTGAAATTGTCATTAAAACTATTTGCTGAACTCGGAATGTATTCAAAATTTTCTTGGACCACTTTTTCATCTAGCTCTCTATCAATAATAGTAGAATAGCTTCACATCATATGGCGCTACCTGCGATCGATAGAATATGACGATGCACGCAAATTGTAATATAAATTTTTTACGGGTGGTTTTCGGGTAAAATTTGCAAGCAGCGCAATGTGTGATTGATGAACTATTTGTATGAATGCAAAATTGTTTGCTGTTTTCTTGAACGTAAATTGAAACACCAACTTGAATGAGAAATTGAAAGCAATTTCGTTTAAATTTTTTAAAGTGTGAGTGAATTGATGAAAATGTGTGAGTGTATTAAAACTTGAAAGGCAAAACTTGATCGTGTAACCTTTAAGTTAGCAAACAGAAATATTTTGTCAGTGCTGCCCAGTTGCATTCTTCACAGGCGCCAATAACACATCGCTTTTTAAAAAAAATATTTGCAGCATCGGTGGCCGAGATCTCACTCAGAGATATCTATCAGTTGAAATTACGGGCTTAAATAACTGATATTTTTATTAGATATTTCTCATTAAATTTACATAAATCTACTCTAATGTTATATAGTTGGGATTTATATACATGCTATGATAAAGGCTTTTAGAATTTGTTATATGTAATAAGCGTTGACGGCGTTGAACGCGTTGTCGGCTTTAGCAGGTACAAAGTAAACGCCGACCATTTTTCAATAGTGACTTTATTCTTTTTCAATGAGCATCACTGTACGTGAGTGATAGGACGCCCTGCTGTTAATTTATTCCTTTTTGGGTTTTTGTAATATAATAAAAAGTATTAAAACAAACAAAAAAATCTTTAAAATGTAGGCACAAGCGTCAAACATTCGGCTTTAATTTATATTTGTTTTTATATACATATTTGAACAATCAAATAAAGTTTCTTTAATGGCAAGCCAAGTAACCTTTAATCTGTACAAAAATGACTGCTATTACTGGTGAAAAAATTATAATTTGTTATATTGCTGTAAATATGAATCGATTAAAAGAACACTGATTAAAGGAAGTTATTTCTATGGATCAAATGTCTTTAATGTGTTTTACTTACACATATATACATATATTAGTTTTTTTTTTATTAATGTTTGAGGTTATGTTTGCTACAGATATCCTTGTTATACTTTCACTTTATTTCGTGTCATGACATTTTACTGTAATTGCTAATTACAACTAATTTTTTTCCAGAAAATGGCCGATTCTGATGATGAATATGATCGTAAGCGACGTGATAAATTTCGCGGTGAGCGCAGCTCTGGTGATAGTTATCGTTCTGAACGTCGTGACGACAGGCGTGGCGGTAGCAGTGCAATGGGCCGGGATGATTGGACAGACAGGTAAAAATTATTAATAGGGAATATTTAAAAAATTTAACTACGTTTAAAAACTAATTTTAACAGGGGTAATCCATTTAGAGGCGGTGTCGCTAGTAGACCACGCTCGGACTACAGAGATTTCCGGGCTCCTCGTGACCGTTATGGTTCACCAGGCCGGGAAATGCCACCTGCTAAGCGTATGCGCCCGGATTGGGGTGACGAATTACGAGGCAATCCTAGATTTGGACGTATGTCTTAATAATTGCTTTAATGTAATACATTTTAACTGATTTTTTTACTGATAGCTTATGATCCCTATTTAATGCATGCCTGGAATGAACATTACGCCCACAGTTTACATGGTGCTTATGGTGCGGCCTTATCGCATAGTATGCATTCTCGGGAGCCTGTTGCTAATACTGATCTACAAACCCAACCTGCCATGATGACATTGAAACAATTCTTGGATACGCAGGATGATGGCATATCAGATACTGAAGTTTTACGCAAATATAATGAATATAAGCTAGAATTCAAACGTCAACAACTAAATGAGTTCTTTGTTGCCCACAAGGACGAGGAATGGTAAGTTTATTTAAAGTCGAAAAGGAAAAATATTAAATTTATTTGGTCATCATTTGGACATGGCATGGGTTAAAGAAATAGTATGGATTTCAGTTGAAAATCTTGTGTGATTTCTTATAGTGAAATGAATATTTATGGCAAGATTTTTTTGCGTATATAATAGAACTGCTGGTCTGCCATCATATTCTCTAAAAAAAAATTATTATTAACAACTGAAATCTTTTAATCTCACTGATACTCTTATTCTATAGAGAAATAGTACGAGTATGTTAAATTCATATTCTTGCTAAATCTGTACCATGTTCTTCAAAAATGATGTGTTCCGTGTTTTTCTTTGTTGACTTTATTTAGTATTATTTCTAATCTTTATACATGCATATATAAATAAATCTAAATTTATTTCTATATAAAATTTTGTTTTTGCCAATTTGTTTGTGTTTTTAAAAAATAAGTTTTTTTCTACAGCTATTTAAGAATGGCGTCCGTAAGGTCTGCCACCTCAGCCACACATTTATATACTTACATAGGATGGTTGTTAAATAAAGCTCACATGTTCCTAAACAAAGATTCTATACTACACTCTACCTACTACTACTCCAAAAATTGTTGTATTTAGAATCCATGTGTTGCTGACATTTATCTCGTATCATCTAGAAATCGTTCGATCATTGAATGATGATGATATTTTATATTTTGCTTCAAATTTTTTGATTTTGCACTTGGCGAGCAATGCTATAGTGTGTTTAAATTTTTTTAAACCGCGTTTTTATTAAAATCGTTAAAATAAACTTTATAATGCATATTAACATGAAAATACGTATTAAGAGTATATAGTAAAGGTAAGATTTGGTAAATTCCGTTTATATAATTTACATAAAATCTAAAAATGTGAACTAAATTTCTAGCTGGCTTAAGACTATTGTTATCAAATGTGAATGGTATATTATAGAAACTATTAAATGCAATAACTTGAGTTCTACAATGTTGGTTATCTCAAATTTTTTCCTTTAGATATTTACATTTTAGGCTAATTAAAGCAAAAAGCTAATTTTTTTCGTATCATTATTTTCTTTTTTATGTCAACGTTTTTAGGTTCAAAAACAAATATCATCCTTTGGACAGTGTAAAACGTAAGGAGGAACAACTAAATTTCCTGAAGGTAAGATAAAATTTGTGTTTTATTTTGTACGGAAAAAATTTATATTGGTATCAACTCTCCTAATCTCAAACTTTTAATTTAATTTAGAAACGCGTTGAAGTTTTCGATGAACTTTTAAAGAATGGAATGATCAAAAATGTTTCCGTAGATACAACACAAACAGAACCCCTACTACGTGTTTTAGACACTGTGGTCATAAAACTAGAGGGAGGCACTGATGATGATCTTAAAATTCTTGATGAAAAACCAAAAGAAACCTCGTATCCGGAACGTGTTTTCGAAAAGAAAAATGATAATGATGATGATGTAATTATAACATCAGTTGAAAAGAAACGTGATCAAGAGCCGAAATGTGTATCACCCAGGCCAGTTAATCGTCATAAAAGCGGTTCAGATGAGGAAAATTGGGATGATGATGACGAAGAAAATGGAGATGTTAAAGCAATAGCCAAAGAAAGTCCTGAAGAGAAGAAGAAGAAATCCCTCAAACGTAAGAGAACCAGTTCAGAATCATCATCATCATCGTCTTCTGATTCAGATTCAAGCAGTTCATCGTCTAGCAGTGATGATGAGGAGGATGAAAAGGTTAAAAATAAATATAGCCTGGATGCGCTCAAAAGCGAAAATGTAGAAATGGTGGAGAAAAAAGAAGAAAAGAAGGTTGAATCAATAGATGGTGCAGATGCAGAGAAAACTAAAAAAGATCAGACAAAAGAAGACTGTGTAAGACAGGAGGAAGAAAAGATGGAGATAGAGCTTGTAAAAGAGAATGGCGATGAGACGACAGATAGCAAAGAAACAAATGAGCAAGAAGTAGAAAAGTTCGAGGATGAAAAACCTGAAGAGGTAAAAGAAGATAATTCATTTGTGGAAACTAAAGAGGAAATAAAAGGTGAACAATTGGAAGTGGTCGCTAAGACTGAAGTCAAATTCAAAGAGGGAGAAGAAGAACAACCTGAAACTATTGATTTAGATAAAGTAAAAGATGGACCACAACCACGAGCATTACATCGCACTTCTTCAATATTTTTGCGGAACTTAGCACCTTCCATAACCAAAGCAGAAATAGAGGCCGTATGTCAGAAATTCGAGGGTTATTTGAGAGTGGCGATAGCCGATCCTTTAGTAGAACGTCGGTGGTACCGCCGCGGCTGGGTAACATTTAAGCGTGATGTCAATATCAAAGAAATATGTTGGAACTTAAATAACACACGTCTGCGAGACTGTGAAATGGGAGCGATTGTTAATCGAGATTTAAGTCGTAGAGTAAGACCTGTCAACGGCATGACAGCTCACAAAACTATTGTCAGGGCAGACATTAAATTGTGTGCAAAAATTGCAATAAATTTGGATGAGAAATTTAAACTCTGGGTAAGTGAAAGTGCCGAAATGTAAAGTATTCAGTTATTAATCATAAAAATTATAATGCAGCAAGCCAATAGGGAAGATAATAAAGAAGAAAACGGCTCAACAACGACTCCGTCAGGCAATAATGTCAACAATTTGAAGAATTCTTCATCCTATGGTTTTAAAACAAACAATCCGGTTTTACAAAATATAACTGATTTTCTCATCGAGGAAGCATCTGCCGAAGAGGAAGAACTTTTGGGTATATCCGGTGACAACAAGGATGCAGAGGGTGAAGCCATCGAAAGGGATCCGCAATTATTATCGGTGTTAGACAATCTAATCCTATATCTACGTATTGTTCACTCCGTTGACTTTTACAATCATTGCGAATACCCTTACGAAGATGAAATGCCAAATCGTTGTGGCATTATACATGCACGGGGTCCTCCGCCAACAAAAGTTTCACAAAACGATATGCAAGATTACATAAAGAATTTCGAAAATAAAATGCAAACCTTCCTTGCGAAAAGCACCAATATCGAGGAAGAAGAATTGAAAAATCTTGGCAGTAAAGATGCCGAAGCTGAAGTTGAGAAATTTGTGCAGGCCAATACTCAAGAGCTGGCCAAAGACAAGTGGTTGTGTCCTCTGTCGGGTAAGAAGTTCAAGGGTCCCGAATTCATACGCAAACATATTTTCAATAAACACGCAGAAAAAGTCGATGAGGTGCGCAAAGAAGTTGAATTCTTCAATAATTACCTGAAGGATCCCAAAAGACCACAACTACCTGAACATCCTGGTAACAATAAACGCACAACATCCGAGTCTGGTGGAGGTTACAGAGCGCCTGTATATCCACCCGCCTATGCGCCACCATACGCAGCTTATGCACCACCTCTTATGATACCAGGACGTGGTGCGCGTGGTTTTGGGGGACCAGGTCGCAGGTAATTTTTTTTTGGTTTCTCTTTGATATGTAATTGTTGTAAGAAAAGATAATATGTTTAGGTACTTTCGTGAATGTAGTACTGAGCTACAACAGAAAAGCAAACTTTCTCCACTATATCGATACAAATCAAATGTTACTCTATTATTAAATGACTATTGTATATATGTATGACACGTATTAACCATCTGCTTCACTGTTGCAGTTAAGAACATTTTCATTTACTATTGCAGCAATAGTAATACGAAGGCAGCATTTACGAATGTAACCTATGTTAGTTATTTTTTTATATAATTGTTTTATGTTGTCCTAAAATATGCTTTTGATAGGATTTTCTAGAAATATTTAATAATTTTTAAGCTTATCTCTTTTGCTTTCACTCTCGGATTTCTGTATTATCATATGAGCTAAATGTATTATTTCCTTTTATGTGTGTTTATTTTCTTTTGTGTTAAAGATCTAATTTATGTTTTTCTACTCTAAAACAACTACTCTATTACTATCTTTATTATTTTTGTATGCAAACTTTTTTACAGACAATTGCCCATAGAACATCAGCGTCGTATTATCGGTTATCATGATTTGGACGCTCCAGCCAATTTTGATATCTTTGACTAAAATTTCATAGAACTTGGTGTGGTGCTGTGGCTCTACTATATAGAAATTTTATGATATAAGTAGATGTTGTACAAAATCCATACAAATCGGCACCTTTTGTGAAATAGAAAAAAATTATATTAACCATTGACGACCTCTCATGTGTGTGTTCTCCGTTAATATTATCTGTAAATTCGTTGGAAATGCATATAAGCATTTGATAGTTTTCTTTGTTGATCATTTTAATATAATTAGAGAAGATTTTGCCAAAAAATGTACTTTCTTTATATTAACCAATGGTAAAGTGATAATTTAAATGATTTGCATTAATGTTACTTGTAAAAATAAATAAAATCGATCAAACATTCATACAAATGTTTTAAGAAATTTAATAGAACAAGTGAGAATGTCGAGGACAAGTTTTGTAAGTTCGTAAATGCAGTACTGTAATGCAACAGTAAATTAAAATGTTCCTGATTACTGTTGCAGTTAAGAAGATGGTGTCAAAAATACGGGTCATATACAATTGTCAAATAATATAATACCATCATACATGATTTGTATAGTTCGTCGGTATAGCACAGAAAGTTTGCTGCATTTACGAACGTATTCATAGTTAAAATGACAAAAAAGGAAAGCAAAAAAACTCGTTTAGCAGCTATTTATTAAATAAGGTTAGGTCAAATCTTAACCTCACTTTTCTATAAAGATTCACAAGAAGTTAAAAAATTCTTATGTATTTTGATTTATATAACATTTGTTCACTTTATATTATCATTCGCTGTATTTAATTATCTTTAAATTTTATTTCTTTCTCATTTATTTTAGACCTGGTAATGAATATCGCCAAATTATTCAGTATAGAGACTTGGATGCCCCACAAGATCCTATTGATATGTTTAATTAAATAAAACAGAATTCTGCAACAAATAAATAATTATTTTATGTATTTTACTTTAAAAACAAAACTAGAGCCTGTTAAAAAATATTTATACATCTGTTTATATAATTTTTCCCCCAATTAAAAAAAGAGCATTTAAATTAAATCAATATTTCTTCAACAACTTCCTTTCCTTTAAGCCTTTATTAATAACATATCCACATATTCCAAAGCTTTGTTGACACGATCGCTTAATTTGCTGCCGGCCAAATTATCTAATTCCTTTTCTAGGCATTGTGAGGCCTTTAGTAAATAGTCCTTGGCTTCTTTACACAATTTTTTCTCTTCCTCTACCCTAAACTTTAGACGTTTTGCTTGTTCCACCAGAACAGTATGCATTTCGTACAGAATTATACCCACATAAATGGATAGACGAATTGTAAAGGGATCTAATTTCTGACAAACTGCATAAAGATCCCTGCACACGGTGAGTTTTTTTGTCAATTGATCCTCCGATAGCTGTTGCATTTTATAGCCCAATTCATTGCCATACAATTGGATGAGCGAGTGCTTTAAGCTGAACATATGATAATGATTTGGATGCAAAAATGTAGACAACTTATCGATAAGACCTTCGACTTGTTTAATAGTCGGTTTACGGGCCAACAACGTTTCAACTTCTTCCGTCATTTGTGTCAGAAGGTAGCGAACCTGCAAAAAAAAAACAGTGAACAGAATTTTAACATTTAGTTAACGAAAAAAGAATACATTTATTTACAAGTTAAAATATTAGTATTTGGGACGAAATTAAAGAAAAAAATTTTGCCACTAAGTTTTCTTAAAAAATCCCTAAAGTTCTTTTGTTAAAATATTTATAGGACAGAAATATTGAATAGATTGAAATTTGGGATAGAAAATATGTAAAATATTTTTTTTATAAACCAAATTTATGACAAAATTTTTCTTTAAAGAGATAGATCAAACTTCCATGTTGCTAAATATTTTTTAGGAGAAAAGAAACTTTTTGGGAAAACTTAAAAAACGTTGACATTTTTCGTATAAATGATTTGTTTTTTTTTTAATTTTAACTGTACAATCAATATATGAAAATTATTTTGTATAAGAAAAAAATTATAATTTTGTATAAATAAAAATTACATTAGAACAAAACCCACCTCTTCTCCACTTATAATCATAGGACACTTATTGCACACCCAATCGGTCTTGGTATCCAAAGGATCTTTAGGCAATTGTACGCCGTCACAGTCCGTATTCACGTCGCCCACACAGCGTATAGCATTAAAATTTGTTCCCATTTCTGTGGGATCTTTACAACGTTCACAACTACACAGAAAATGCTTGGTGATCATCAAGTGCTCATGACGCATTTGAGTGGCCCACAGCATATTCGAGTACATAATCTTCAAATGCTCCCCTTTTTTAATGTCTCGTCCTGCGATTACCGTGATACGGAACCCATTACGCTGATCAAACTGAAAATAACAATTCGGAAGACAAGAATGCTCCATCATACAGGCTGTATAAAATACACCGCTCAGTTCCAAACCAGAAGACAAACTAATACACATGTAGTTGGTTTCAATAATGCCACAAATACGATGTAACAAGGCGCTATCGTATTCGGCTAAATATTTTTCTTTGGACTTTAGTTCAAGACTTTTCAATCGATGCAGAAAGTTACGTTGCATGTACGAGACAATGCGTTGTTCGGCATCTCTAAGAAAACAAAATATTCTAAAGATGTAAAGAAAAATTTGCTTATGCAGATATAACTTACTCATGCAGTTCTGTACCTTGTCTGTCGTTTTCATGACTTTGCATGTCCATAAGTTCGCGCCATTTTTTAGGATTTCGTTTTTGTAATATTAAACATTTTAAAACTAACAGAGCATCCGAGCGATAATAGTCCATTAACGCATTCGCATCAGTAGACGAATTTGGGCCACTGCCCAGCATTAAAATACAACATTCTAAAGAATGCAAATCAGGATTTTCTAGTCCCTCACAATTGGGAGAGCAGCAAGGCCAATGGCATCTATGTATATGGGAAAATATTGGAAAAAGAACTAAAAACGTTTAATTCTAACTTACTTGGGACACTTATACATTCCCATACGACATGGTGTATAACATCCTACACAAGGCATAATGGGCGCATTCTGTTCTTTTTCCGTTAAGTACCACTTGGGACCCACCACAAGAGGTGCCTCTGCAAATATGGCCGTACCACCTTTGATATCTTTTGTGGCCAAGAGATAACGACCCAAAGTTGCATCATTATCAATACGAAAGGAGCGACATTCTTTTTTATGCTGCTTCCAATGTTGGCGTTGATGTTCTGCTCCGCAATATTTAACAATTTTGCAAGCCGAACAAAATTGTTTGGCTGGTATATGACAAACGGCACAACAATCAACAGATGAGGACATATGTATTTCCTTTAACAATTTGGATTTCAACTATGATAAATATGTATATACTTATCTTTTTTAATTATTGCTGTGACAGCGGATATTTTTAGAATGTAAAGCAATCTCTACATACATACACACAAGAACTACAATGACACACTAATTAGAAATGAGTTCTAATCATCTTTAGCGATCACTCCCACAGAGTTTCTTAAAGATAGCGCAGGCGCATTTGGAATGATTCAATTTGTTTGGTATTAGTTTGTTTTTTAAAGTCTACCAAAAAATTCTTTTCAAGAATAAAAAATTTATTTCTTAATACATTCAGGCCTGTAGTTCAATATTTGTGCCTCCGGTTAACTGTTTGCAGATGGTTGATGGACTATCTAGCCTATTAATTCACGCAAACTCAAACTCACTCTAATCACTGATAAAGAATCAAGCAAAACTAATAATCAATTTTGGAAGGCCATTAGTAATGGTTGATTTGATTGTGGATCATTTCTTAGGTTAGGTTGATTGGAGGTGTGTGATAGTCCATGTCATACGACATACACTTAAGCCAGTGAAGGCTTGTTGTGCGCTCCCTTTTAATTATCAAACTCAAACTGCCAGAGTTCTGCGGCAGGATTCAAACCTGGGACCTTCGCACTATGAGTCTAGTACACTACCTACTAGTCTACGAAGGTCAGTTCAGAAGGATCATTTCTTAAGTAAGTAAATTAACTTCATTGGTTTCCAATATTAAACGATTTTTAACAAAACTTTTTTTTATTTAATTCCTTAATTCTATTTTATCCTGCTTTAACAGGAACGGATATTGTTCTAATATTTCCTTCTGTTGTCTCATATTTTTAACAATTCCTGTCAAACTCCAGGCGTGACGAAGTAAAGCGTTTTCCACACCAAATTTGCCATGTCGAATACATCTCAAAGCTGTACAATAGGCTACCGTCTTCAATTCGATACCAATTTCATTTATCAAAGTTGCCAAGTACTCCTCGGACTCATTGATTGCATGTATTTCTAAAGTAAAACTTGGCTTTTGAAATTCTATGAGTTTAATACCATAAATAACGGGTTGGCTATTATTGGAAGGTCTTATTAGGCCTCTGCAGGCTATTTCATAAGCGGTTTGAGACTGCATATCTACGCCACACAATTCGAACATTTTGCGTTGGTGCGAGGCCTGAAGCGAGGACGCTAAGGCACTAAGACGATCGGCATAGACATGTCTATAGTTAGCCTTAACGGTAACACGGGAATCGGGCAGGTAATTTTCCGTGGCCACACCGAGGCAGCCGGTTACATGGTAGGCTCTCAAAGGGCGATTTCGTTGTATGCGCATCGATTGTCTTAAACCTTTATTGACGCCAAATACTATAATGAACAAGTTGTTAAAGATTACAACAATTTATTTTTATAGATGTTCCTACATAATACACCACTTGTATGTTGTCCTAATGAAGCCACTACAGAACATCGTATATCCTCCATTTCATAGCGTGGTCCGGTACTTAACACATCTTCAGACAAATTTAAACTGTGAATCTTACGTAAAATCGGATCTGCAGAGCTTCCTGACTCCAATAAAGGAGTGTTGGCCGTTTCGCCCTTATTATTGGCGTCCAAATCATTTAAATCTGGGGAAAATTACATTTGCTCAGACATTTAGTAATTTGATGTTTAGAACGTACCTCTACATATATTATGTAAAATAGCTGACTTTACATGTTTCACTTTCATTCCAGTCGGCTTATAAATGTTTATTATACCATTAAGATGCTTGAACACTACAGAGGCATTATGTACTTTTGTAAGCGACATTTTTACGGAAAAGAATACTCAGATATGCATATTGAACTTCTTTGGACTGTTTAGGAAAATAGATGGTACTTGTTTGTATTGTTATGGGAATAAATGCGAGTTGCCAGATCAACATAAAAAATTTAGCAACGGTAATAGGAGTCTTATTTATAGTTCATTTTGTCAATATGATATATATTTATATGTGATTTCTCGCCATGTCATTATTTTTAAAATTTAGAAGAAAAATCTTATCTGAATAATCAATGTTCATGAGCTCTTATTGTAAATATTCCACACTCTGGTGTGGATATTTAATTGTTGATTTCGTTCTAAATACTGGCAACGTTGTATAGAGATGTGTTCAGTTTCCCTAACGGCTATTAATGTTGACAGAGCCGTCTAAAGAAAGAGAAAAGAAAAACATATGTTTTGCTTATACTCTCTTTCCATTACACGTGCTAAGACAATTTGATTTCTCTGTTTATAGTTCTAAAGTGCTGTTTTGACAAAGTTTTACTACAAATTAAGTAAAATACTTTTTTTTGAGAAAGTAGAAAAGAAAAATGAAGTGGACAACAGCGAACTTGAAAAGTCCTAATTATGTAGGAAATCATGTAATCTACGTGGGCACACAAACAGGTTCCTTTAAAAGTAAGTTTGCTTCAATCACGCCATATTAACTAAATAAAACTACATACATAAGTACATACATACATATGTATATTTATACCTTCTAGAGCTAAGTCCTGCTTATAAGGAAAATCCCTTTCAGCAGAAGAATCTACATAAACTATCTGACCTCTCTAAGGAATCACGCATAAGCACTTTGGCGTTTGCCAATGAAAATAAATCGGAAATATTAATTGGACGCCACCAAAACACGGTTCAAGTACATTCACTGCGTACTGATCAAGAAAAATATACAATAGATTTTCAACACGCTCCTATAGTGGGCTTGGCTCAGTATGATAATAGTTTAGTAGCCGGCTTTGCTAATGGTCAGCTGCAATGTGTATCAGTTGATGAAGATGGTATAGATCCTTCAGTAGGAGGTTTTTCCTTGGATAAAGTAGGCGACGATATGGCTCATTTACGCCAGTGTCCTGTCGAACGTAATTTAGTAGCTATCGGCGGCAAGGGTAGACAAAATAATCTTAGAGTTTTAGATATAGCGGCCGATGGTAAACAACTGTTTTCTTCGAAAAATTTACCCAATGACTATTTGCAACTCGAGGTACCGGTATGGGACAGTGATGTTGGCTTTATTGATTCCCCTCATGTATTGGCAACATGTTCACGCTATGGTTATGTACGTGTTTATGATACACGCAAGCAGAGGAGGCCTGTTCAGTTGTATGCCACCGAAGATCAAATGAGTTTTACTGCTTTGGCTGCCAAGGGAAATTATATTTATACCGGCACCACGATGGGAGCAATGAAGGTACAAATTGGAATAACAATTTTATACTTTCCAGAATTACATTTTTATAATCTTATAATTTTTTAGGCTTTCGATATAAGACGCATGAAAAATTTCGTTCATACTTACAAAGGATTTACAGGGGGCATCAGTGATGTGTATATAGATGAGACGGGTAAATTTTTAGCAACAGCCAGTTTAGATCGTTATGTACGTGTTCACCATACCGATACTTGTGTACTCATGTATCAATGTTATGTTAAATCAAAAGCTACACGTGTACTTTTACGTGAATCTTTGGAAGATCCTAATGCTAGTGAAGATGTTGAGGAGGGAGAAAATAAAGATGTTCAGACAAAACACAAGCAAAAGAAAAGCAAAAATTCCAAAGATGAAATTTCTGAGGATGAAGAATATGAGGACATGTTCGAAAATATGCAAACTATATGGTGAGCAATCTTAAATAAATAAAATTAATTTCGGATATATATTTTGTTTTATTTTAGTGAAACTGAAAAGGATGACAACGAAGATGAAGTGGAAGAAAATAAAAAAGAAGAAATTTCAGATTGTAAAACGGCTCCAAAAAGAAAAACTCCATCTAAAATTGTTAAAAATAAAAAGAAAAAGAATTGAGTTTCTTAAATATGTTTTAGTAAAACAAAAGTTTTTAATTAACAAGTTTTGTCCACTTTACAGATATTTCCATTTTGAGAAGGTTAAAGAACAAAGAAAGCAAATGTAATACGACTACATCTTCCTGAAAAGCATAATTTTAAACATTTCACTGCATTAGAACTTCACGCATTTTGTAGTTGAGTCTTAAGCGGTAAGTGCAATAGTAGAAAAACTCCACCACGGAAACCATACTTAAACCCAGACAAAGATTAAAAACGCCACCCAAATCAGCTGTAAAAAATACAAGAGCATTTAAAATAAATTTTAAAATGGAAATTAGCATCGAGTATTAAAAAAAGTTTAAAAAAACTAAAATATCTTTTTAACCTTAATAGTTAGACACGTGAAATGTTTACATGGTGTTTTGTGTAACATACATACATATGTATTTCTGTATTACACCACTTTTTCAATCAATATACATATAGTTTTAACTGTTGAAGTATGAAACATTTCCTACATGCCCAATTTTATTTAGTGTTAGTTTAATGTGTTTGTAGAAAAGTTACTTTTAGACTTTCTTAAAAATATAGTTTTTTCTCTGAACTTCGCGCTAATATCAAGCTCGATTTGAAAAAAAAAACAATTCCAAATATTTCTCCCGGGCGAACAATTCGATTCTTATCAAATTTGCGGCATTGCAAGCAGGTTTAAATGTTTTGAAAAATGACACACTCATACAGATATTATCGCAAATACATTTAGAGTAGCTCAAGTAGCCTCAAGACTCCGAGATTTGATTAAAGCTCGATATTCGAAATTCCAGGTGAAATCAGAAACTTTAATTTTTTTGATAGCGGAAAGTTAAAAACATGAAATAAAATTCTTTTGATTCTACAAAAAATTTGCGTACTCACATAACAAGCCAACCCAGGACATTACGGTAATTTTGTGAATGACGGGTACCACTTGTTTGCCCAAATAAGCCCGCACTATGAATGTATCCTTGGTTATGTTTATAAAAGAACTGTAAGAAGAGAGGAAGTTTCCTACAACATGTACTGCTTTTATATGTCAAAGATGCACCAACAAAACAAATCATATTAAGAAAAATTTTTGATGATCCAAGCAATCGTACGTTTTGTACGATTTTGTTTTATGGTATGCATTAAAGAAATTCGATAAGTATAAACTTAGATGTCTATTAAGCTTTTATCATACAAAAATCAAAGAATTTCTTATCTCTTCAATAATTTTTAGGAGGCACATGGTTTGTTTCGTTGACGCATCATGGAATGGAACTACTTACTAAAGAGAACTAACAGAATAATTATGTAGCAATAGATCCGTTTTATAGGCCATAATTGAATAGGTGACATCATAACAATTGGGCAAGCAGTCATCGCACTTGGCATTCTTGACAATGTCTGGAAAGGAACAAAAAAAAGTACATAAAGAATTTTACATACCACCAGCACATAGATATTTCATTTTTCGCTAACCATAAGCTTCCGAATAACATATCGAGTCTTTGAGCTTACACTCAAACTCCGCATTGCCATTGGGTAGATGATACGGTTGACATTTGCATTTATTCATCACCAGTTGGCTGCGACAGGCCACTAAGCAGGAGGCCTGTCGATACCTAGTCAATGCCAAATCGCCCGATATCAAACAGTCACGTTTACTTTCTGATAGCTCAAGGACTTCCTTTGAGGAACTTCGCACTGTCGGCAATATTTCTATGAAGCTTTCAGAATTTGAAGTGATTGTCACCGCTGAGGAAGCTTCGGTCACAAAATCCATGGGATGATGTAATAAAAGTATCAAGCCAGTTGATAGATTATGTTCAGAGCCCTCTACACCAATAAATGTTAAACCACCATCTATACCAAATATATTGGATGAGTAGGGCACAAAAGAAAGATTTCGGGGATTATAGTTGAAGGAACAACATGGCCCCAGATAAGATGTGGTGGGTATAAATGACAAATATTCATGAGTTTGCCTGCAGGGAAACTCAAAAGCACCCCAAAAGCAATGTCGAACAAAATCTTTACAACCGGCTGCAACATGCAGGGCCGCCTCGTAAAGGCTTAGATTATTGTGGCGCAAAACTGCATCAGTTATAAGGAATGGGCTATTATTTTTCATCGGCCGCACCCAACTCTGATCGGTAAAGGCATCTAGGTATTCAAAACCAGCTATCACCTCGTCGACATCATATTCTGCTGGAATATTACTGGAAAAGCATATTCTATAAGTATAAATTTTATAAATACTCGAATGTTTTGTTGCACTCTTTTTCTACTCCATCAAAATTATAAATTCACTCAAATTGCGGAGTTTGACTAACCTTGTTGTTAATGTTCGTAATCGTGGCAAAACTTGACGAAAGCTGTAGAGTAGGCGTAGTATACCCCACCACTGAATTGAGTATTAATCATTTTAAGCCGACTGTGAGTATATTTACACGAAAACATTCAATCGTCTTGTTTTTATCCCCTTCGAAACATTGTATCACTTATGGCGTTTTAGTTTCTGAGAAAAGTGCAACATTTCGCTGATCAATTTATAAAAAATCTATTTATCGTTTTAATTAAAAATTTAACTCTTTTACAGGATTGCGCGCCCTTTTATCTACTTATTAGTTCGCGCTTATTAAAATACAGTAAATTGCCCTCTTTCTCTTTGAAAAGGCAAAAGAGTTTACACTTTTTCTTAGAAAAGAAAACGCCATTGATCATAACACGATGAAACCTAAATCACTCACTGACTGATTCATCAATATTATGGGACAGCTGAAATTTTTTATACATTTAGGTCGTGGTAAGCAAGTCATGAGAAAAATGTGAAAACATGTACTTTTATCTAAGAGCACGTAAGTTCGCTAGGCCATTTTCTTCCAAGCTGGCCACACTGAAAAATGTGTGTGCCAGTCAGTTTATAACGTTGCGGTTATGTCATAAACGTATACACCAATGTTTCGAGGGGTTTCGGTCTCCCCTCAAGAATTCTTATCGTCTTATGGAATATCTACCAAAGGACACACTTTTACTCTCCATCAAAGGATTGTAGCCACCTTTTCCAGAAAAACTCTCGAGGGTCTCAGACTCCCCCATACAAATTTTCTACCTACGACCATGGGATGAGTAGTCGGACTAATCTTTAAGTAACAAGAAAAAAACAACGTCTTTATGGCTGACAGAGTCATTATCATGTTACTTAATCGTAAACGGTTCTAAATTTTAATTTAAAAGAAGTTTTACAAAAAAGAAAACAGAGAAAAGGAGTCAGATCTCTATAAAAATGTGACAATAAGGCCGAATCCTTTCCAAAAAAATTCAGCCGTTAGTACTACTGAGATAAATGTAGGGACTAAGTTCTTGCTTTGCACAATACCCGTAATTACAATTTCCTGCTAAATTTTCCTTTGTCGCCATCAGGGTGCCATCTCGTTTCTAGACAACCTGATAATAAGGCAAAATATTTTACACTTCTAATATGGGAAAGAATTATGGGTATATTTTACCTTTCCAGTACGGGAAAGAAAAAATTTAAACCATTCCTAAAATTTTCATAAGTGTTATGAACAAGGCTGTTAAAGCATAATAGTTTTTTTGTATTTGGCGTTTGGCAGTGGAAGTTCCGGATTTTAAAGTAAAAGAAATCTCTTAATTTTATTATTTCGGACTTGTTTTCAACTTACAGTTCATTAACATACCGCAAAACACGTTCCATATTCAATACTTTCGGGCTACAAATCGTAACACCTGGAAAAGCTACATCTGTTATAAGCAAATCATTGGATATCGTATTCAAAATCGGATACGAATAGAACTTTAACCACAATTGGAAGGACAAATAAACAGCAGAAAGAAAAAGTATAATCATTACCGAGGACCAACACCATCTGAAATTGTGTCGAAAAAAACCAAGAAGAAATATTTTTTTAAACTTAATTTTGTCTTGTTATACCGACCTTGAGATGCCGTTAGTGCGATTTGGTCGCAACAACCAAATGCCACTTACTTTCGCATTTACCGTGTACTCCCAAAATGTATCAACAATGGCCACTTGCAAAATATGCCAACGGTTTGACCGTTTCTTCAATAGACCATTATTTATTTTGTCCTGCAATGGTATTTTCCTTGCCACTGATAAACAAACTGTCGCCCGTTGCATTTTTCTAAGACTGAAATTTATTTAAACCAAAAGTACACTCTTCTCCACAGAAAGAACATGGTGTAATGTTTTTGTCCATGTTGTATTCTTTAATTTATTAATTGTTTTATTTCTTCTAGTTTTAATTACAAATTAGTATCATTATTACTATCTAACTATTCTTTAATTTGTTGTTTTTTGTGTTTTGGTTTGGATATTGGAAGATTGTACACTCAAAAAAATAAAAACGTAAAAATTAGGAAAAATCAGAATTCATCTCGTCTGTTGAAGGAGAACTTCCTGTTATTGGAATTAAAATCTTGTTTATTAATAGTAAAAAAAAATTATTTAGTATCACTTTCCCTAAATGTTTGAGGTCTAGAGGAGCTTTGAGTCTTAAATACTTTTTTAATTTAAATAAATTATTCAGTTTATTTAAAATTTTTCACAATTTCTTAATTGCAACTTATACTTAAATTCAGAGAATTTTGCTATATGTAGGATTTTTCGAAACTTGAAAATGTTTTGAGTACTGCAAATTCGGTTAAAATTAATTCATTCGTTCGAGAGATATCATTAGAAAAATGTTTGAAAGCAGCGACCAAATTACGAAATTCGAAATCGATTGAAATTTCTATTTGAATTCTTTTGAAATTTCGACTGATATCGAATGTCGTAATTCGGCCAAAGAGTTTTTTAAGTAAGTTTCTAAGTTCGGCTACATATTGCATTGAATGCCATAAATTTCAACCAATTCGATTAATTTGCTCGAAAGATAATATTGACGACAGTTTTCGAAAACAGGTGGCAAATTATGGCATTTAATATCTAACGAAATTTCAATAGATTTTAAGAAAATTTTGTTTTTAAGAAATCCGAAAATATTTTATTTTTTTTGGATCCACAATACGAGAAAAATATTGCAGACTTATGACTTTCTTTCATAGAATTGAACCCGCAACCTAGACATTAACCACTTACCTATAGGGCCATTTTATATAAACAGTAAAATTATTTATTTAAACTAAAATGGTCAATATGTATTAGTTTTAAGTTCAAATATTAGATTAAAATCTATAGAAGATTTCCTTAAATTTAGGAATTTTTTTGCAAAATTAAGGATAAGTATGAACTTCAGTTGAAGACGATCATTTACAATTTTCAAGGATATACTCGTATTTTGTGAATAAATAATTTTTTTACATTTGATATCTTATACTAAAATAAAAATTTCTTATTTTTATGATATAATAGAAATTACAATTTATTAAAATAATATTTATTAAAAATAAGTGTACAACTTTTCGTCATTTTAGAGATAAAAACGAAATTTTAGTGTTCTTTAATAACCACAAATTTATTGAAAAGTAGCACTCTCAGGTAAAGGAGTTAAATTTCTTAAAATAAATAGTTATTTTATAAATTGATAAAAAAAATGTTGCATTATTTTTATAAACGAAAACGCCATTGAAATCAATAAATTTATCGTAAAGCTCGTTGTTGGAAACTGTGAATTATGTATTTGCAAATTCAATTTTATTAGATGTAAACATAATAAGTTTTATAGTTTTTGGGGAAATTTTTACTTAAATTAAGAAAAATTTTTGAAATATTCTTTTATCCAATTTTAATGCATGTGTTTTTGTGAGTGCACTAATTAGATTCATTATTTTTGAATTTATTACTTTTCAATTAGGAAGTGCACTTAATTACACATACATAGACTGATACTTATATTACAAATAATAATGTTTTTATTTTAGTTCTGAATGAAGACAAAGAAAGAATAGAAGTACTTCTTTCTGTACGCATATAATGAACTTGTAAAAAAATTATTAAAATACTATTATAATCAACTACATTCATATATGTACACACATATATACATATGTACATATGCATGTAAGTATGTACGTTATATACACCTAGCGGTAAAGAGAAGTAGTGCGGATGCCTTCTAGAAGTCTCCTGTACTGCTTTTAGATGATACTTCGCTACAGTCCATATAGACGAGTAATTTAGTTTCTTCAATTCTTGAGTTTATGAAACGGCGAGAGAGAGAGAGAGAGAGAGACTACTAGAAAGTAAGACTGTAGAGTATTTGCACTGTATGCCAAATGGGATCTCCATATGAAAAAAAACTGAAACTGCAAAACACGAATGCAATTTTAAAAGAGAATTAAAAAAATTGCATAAACCGAAATTGCTCGTCTAGACGGGGACATACTCATATTATTTTTACACACGTTTTGAATCCGGGTTACATTATCCGATCGCTTCTGGCAGGGATTTTAGAAGGCCTGTAGGAAATATTCTGCTAAGCGGCCATAAATATCTCTTTCATAGCTTTTCTTTTGTACTTTTCCTTTGTATTCTTCAATTTGATCTTGTTTTTATAACAGGATCAGAATTCTATTGCTAAGGAAAACAGAAAAAATTACTCTTTCTCTTCTCTTCTTTTAAAATGAAACCAAGGCCTAATTAGAGGCCTACTTTGGAAGCTACCGGAAAATAATAATAAGATTGCAAAAAAGACATAAGCAGGCCTTCAAGTAGACGTGAAGTGAGGAGGACCGTTTAGTTTTACTGGTATTTAGGCAATAAAAAAATAAACCCTGAGAGTTTCTTATTTCCAGCATTAATATAAGCTGTATTATTTTTTTAATTAAATTATTGTTTTTTTTTTGTTAAAAGGTATACTCACTCAGATATATTAGTCCATTGCGACACCATAGAAACTCTGCTTGAACGGAGTCCCCAGAGCTGATCAACGCAGTTTAATGTCTGCAACCTCGTCTTCTTGCTAATCTGGATCAATGTTATATTTATCTTGTATCCTTGTTGTATGCCTGTCTATGAGAAACAAATGCTGATATCTGTGTTCTGTTTCTTGACAGTATAGCGGTTGTGTCCTCCCATCCATTACCATACCAACTAGCTGGGTTGTCTCATGTCTGACTAGCTCAGCAGCTGTAGCATTCTACCAAATACAACGTCATATCACTAAGATAGCATCGGCATCATTGTCGGAATCGGATAATCTGGGGCCAGTATAGCTGCTCTTTTGCTACGGTTTCTAGAGCGGTGTATACAGAGGTTCACGATCAGGTTTACATGTCTTGTAAAAGTATTCATAAATCAAAGTGGCAGAGGTGTAGTAAAGCATTTATGTCCTTGGGTGCATAGGATAAGCACCGCCCAACATTTTGTCATCTTGTGGAATTTCTAAAAAAATTCACATGATTTTCTTCTTCGCTAAAGGGTTGTAGCCCCTTAGAAAAATTCTCAAGGGCTATAGATCCACGTAGAAAATTCTCTAGTTAAGCTTATGTTCACGCCTAAGCCGTGTCTTGCAGCGACCGGATGTATTTGCCGCTAAACCACTCTACAATTAAAGAATGGGTCAAGTCTCATCATTTAATTCATTGAGAATTGATGCTGGCGAATTGAGTTTAGTAAATAATTTACTAATTTTTCCTTTTAATAACTTATTTCTTCAAAGAGAATCTACTCTAGAAGCTTGCTGTTATAAAGAGCGACATCTTATTGGAAGGACCATATGTTTACTTATGGAGTTAGCCGGATTCCAACAAGAAGGCGCTGTTGCAGCCGGTGGTTGCAGCTTTAAGAAGCGATTGATGAAAGATGACATACATATTTGCTCTTATTTTTTAGTTGTTATTTTAGTTTATTTCACATTTCACTAAAGTTTTATATAAAGTTTTAAATTACAAAACCCACCGTTCGAATTTATACTGTTTTTTTCATTAAGAAACGTATCTAATGACGACAAATCACGCGCATAGAACATAATTAATAAAAAATCTAAAACTCGACAGATTTTATATTATTGTTATTTTATTTCCAAGTTGTGTGGATGTCAGATTAAGATAAACCAATACATACAAATGAAATGTATCAACTCACCATACTTCCCATGGAGTTGCCAGATGGTGAAACCATATATAGTGGGCTTAAGAACACAATGTTGTAATATTTGCACTAGTGCTGGCAGCACAGTAACAGATAAACCTAGACAAGAGCAGCAAGCGGTTGTTAGCTGCCAGAAATTCCAATTAGCATGCAATTTATATAAAACAAGCCGAAATAACACAAAAATCCGATTTTGTTATCACTTTAGGAAGTGATGATTAAAGTAAATAAATAAAATTGCTAAACTATTAAAATTATTGGTTTTGCTTAAAATTCGTGTTTTATTAAATTTTTATATTATAAAAAAACAAGTATGTTAATATATGTCACAGTTTAATTTGATTGATGTCAATAAAAGATATATTATTGTTATATTTTTGTAGCTTTGTTGTCGTTGTTGACATAGCGCTGTCACTTTTATTTGGATATAACGCTTCAGTGTTACCACTGACCGGCATGAAACGCAATGCTTACCGCTCTTGTTAAGGTTTAATTATAACTTTAGCTACACAACTGAGGAATAGGGATTGGCAGCGAGTCACTAATTCGACATCGTAAGCAAACATCTGTGAATGCGGACGCGCTAAAATTCAAATCATATCTTGTGCGCAACTTTTCATTATTCGATGTGGAATGGTATAATAATGTTAAAAAGTATTTCATTTAGTGTGAATGAATAGTTCTTTCAATTTATATTAAGCTTTGTGAATACGACTTCCTTTAGATGCAACCTCATCAAATGAACTGAAAGCTAATTCGAAGGAGATTCTTGCCCTTACTCCCATATATAATTTGCTTCTCACTACCATTGCAAAATAAACCTACTTTGTGGGAAATAGGTGGCATGAGGAAAATTATAAATCATCAAAATATGAGACTTTTTCTATTTCTTGTATTCCAAATATATATCTTTTTATATAGGAAATGCTGTATATACTTTTTCTTGGTTCAAATTCGTTATATGTTTATGTTCATATTAATATCTTATGTCTAAAAATGAATTAGTGGAATCCGTAGTACTACAGAACGATTTAATATTTTTTATTTATATTGGTCTTTTAAATAATAACAAAAAAGTCATTAGCAGCTCACATACCACGTTTTCAATTATAGTTCAACATCGATAGGGAAACATTTTTATTTATTTGCCTATTACTAATGTCAATTGCCATTCCTCATTAATATACTAAGTTTTACTTAATAGTATTTTTCATGAAAAAATTACAACTACTTAAAGGATTTATGTATTCCTTTATTCTATCCAAAAATATTTTTTTGTACAAGGAGTTTGATTTTAAAAATTTTAAAGTTCCGCTAAAATTTGTAATTAAAATCTTTCATCCACTTAAATATATTATAATATTTAACAATATTATAAGGCTGACAATAAAAGTAGTTTGCGAATAAAACATTTTGTTAAATGAATATATTAATCACCACTTGATCTTTTTTCCCTAGTAAATTTTACCCGAAATACTAGTTTCATTGTATGGCAACACCGATCTTGACACCCAGCTTTTTTATTTCTCTTTATATTGTTTCCTTGTCCTCTTCCTTTTAGTTTTGAGAAATTTTTGTGGTGCGCACACGTTTTTGTATAAAGTTTCATGTAAATAAATTAATTTAATAGTAAAAAGTGTGGAAAATTTGTGTAATTTTCAAAGAAAAGTTGAGTATAATAATTATATCTCAAGTTGATAAAAAAAATTGTGCAAAAAGTTCATTTGTTTGTTGTGTTGTGTGTTGGAAAATTGTTTCATATAAAGCAGAGCTGGCGACAGCGCAGTCTCTGTTAGTTTCATGTTGCTGACAGCTTAAGCAGAGTAAAGTTTATGTGTGTATGAAGAAAATAATAAAGAAGGAAATAAAATTAAAATCATTGTGCAAGAGTCAAGTGGTAAATTTAAGAATAATGCAAAATAAAAGAGACAAGTATTGCTTTCATTAGCGAGTGTATTACTATGTATAAATAAATGTATGGCTGTCTTTCTTAATACATACATGCATAAGTATATGCAAGGCAAAGAAAATTATAAAGAAGTAAATACTGGATTAAATAAATGGTTGCAATAAGGTGAGTTGGTTTATTATTTTTGCTAACAAATATATATGGATAGAATAATTATAGTACATATCTAAATGTGTATACATAAATGAATTTATACACATACATACATGAACTACTACATATATATGTATATTAATTAAATTGTGGAGTTCCTTGGGATATTATAAAAGCTTAAATGATCTTCTGTATACTGTTTAAAGTGTTGGCAATCATAGTTTTTTCTTCAAAAGTTTAAGTCGATGATATCTTAAAAACGTCACCTAAGGGGCCTATAATCAGTTGAGGAGTTGTTTACACTTATTGCTTACAATCTGCATAATACATATTGTGTTGAAAGAAATAATAGGGTTAAAAAATTTTGTTATATATTTTTGTATTTTACAAATGAATGAATAACCTCTCATACGTCTTTTCGCTAATTAAGATATAAATCTAAACGTCAGAAAAAATAAAATCGTACAGACGACCATATTTTCTAGATTTTTCGTTTGCCCAATTTTTTGAAAACAGTAGGAAATGGCCGCATGATCGCTAAACTCAAAAACTACTGGACCGATTTTGACCAGAATTTTATATACATGCTCTATGGGGCGTGAGGAGTGTTTCTGTGTAGTTTGAAGTTCGTCCGACAGATGGCCCAATATTTTGTTTTTTGTGTTTTGCCCAATAGAGATTGGCGCGATAAGCCTATGCTGCGTTTTGCTGAAGGCGTTGGGTTCTTAATCAGCGTATAGTGGCGTTAATTAGCCCGCTACCGGTATTTGAACAATAATTGCTATGTCGATTTAGTGCACCTTTCATTCTTCTTCGAAATATCAATCCGCCATGACTTTGCAACGAAACCAGACAGACAGCAGTGAAAATAAAATTTGAAGGCAAAACAACGTTTGCCCGGGTCAGCTAGTAATATATAAGAAAAACATACAAATTATGAAGGATTCTACAGGATTTTTCTTCATATAATTTCACAGTTACAATAGGATTGTTAATATGTTTCTATTATCATTTTACGATCATCTCATTCAACGAATTTTTGAATTGATAATGTATTTGTTTCACTGGGAACTCTGATTTATTATTTCAAAACTTTCAAGTAAGCATACAATATCGTTGATGTTTTTAAATTATTGGTGATGGCAAAAATTCAAATAATTTTTTTATTGATATAAATTTTTCTGCTGAAATCGATTTTGTGGCACGCAAGTTTGCTATATATATATATATATATATATATATATATATATATATATATATATATATATATATATATATATCATGATATTGTAAAAAACTGTTGTTAGTTTTGGTTTGACTTAACACTATATTTTTCAACTAATTGATATTGAAATTTATTATTTGCAATATTCTCGTTTGAAACAAATAGAATTTCATTGCATTTTTTATTGTTAGTTGTTACTTTAGGTGTTTATATTGACTCATTTTATTGGAATGCTCAACCAAATCAGCAGTGGACTCTAAGAATATGAACAGCTAAAGGCACAACAAACAATAAATTTCAGTATACTATTTTTTATAAATGTAAGTCTTATTTTAAAAAGTTCATTATAGTAGGCATAGGGCCATTATTACAGCTTGGCGGTAAGGAAGACTTAAGTTAAAGGTAACTGTGGCAAAAGTAAGCGATAAACTGACCTTTAACAATTTTTCATTACATTCACATTATTACTTCCCGGTTAGTCCATGAATTTTTTCTAAAATGCGTATTGGGATTCGCTGGCACATCGAGCACGAATGGATGCGCTTTCAATTGAAAACGTGTAGCTCGTAAAAAGGAGTTTCGGAGACCTGTTTCGGAAATCGATTTCGGAAAACAGTTCCCTAACCAGTTCCCTGTAATAACGAAAATCTGATTTTTCTCCCCCTAAAATACTTCTTTTAACTAACGATAAGTAACGTTAAGTTATAATAATCGCCCTTAGTATGCTTTAATACAAACGGCACAACAAACAATTTATATTCGAAACGAATCTATTTAATTTTCCTTCCAACTATTAGGCAAAATGAAAAAAAATATCATTTAATAATATTTATTTATTATTGAAATTTATTCGGTATATTCTCTCAACTAATCATTTGAAAAAAATTAGTTCTTCGAAAACTCATTTCGACAAGCCAAGACCAAATGATTACTTGGGATTAAGTTTCAATAATAAATTTTTAGATGATTAAGAAAAAACTAATTCTTGTATATTTGTTTAGAAAATATTAAACAAATAATTTTTAAATCAAAAACATTTCTGTAACATCTTGTTCACTATTACTAATAGATGCCACTTAAGGTTGCCCTAAATCACAAAAATTCTTATTAAAAAATCTTTTCTTATAAATGAAATTAATAAACTTTTTTTATTTAATAATGTAATTCATTATCTAAATAAATCTTTGTATACACAATGTATCGCAAATGAGCCTAATCTCATAAATATTTAATAAGAAAATAAGTAAAAAAATAGTTCAAGTGTCCTTAACACTACACCACACACACATTACAAACATACTTCATTTGGAATTTGTGGACAATATTGAGGCCACTTAAATTAAATGTACAAAATTTATAGCAAGAGAAGCAAACGGACAACTTACACAACAAAATCAAAAAACTGTAACGTTCCTTGGCCAACAGTATGGAAAAGGTCAAGTTACAAGTTACTGTATGGTTTGTTTTTAAATAAATTAAAAAAAGACTAGTAACAAAATAAGAGAAAAAACATGAAAAAACAGACTTGAATAGCAGAGACCAACATTAAAATGGTAACAAACGCAAGGAGTCAAGAACAAAGGAGCGTTTTTAATTGCTTTGAATAAAACGTAAGAACAAGAGTAACAGTAATAAAAGGAACATAAGCTGAGGAACAAAGTGGCGAAATAAACAAATAAAATAATTGGAAAGAAATATTTAATTTCAAAAATTAAACAATAATCCTAGAGCATTGTTCGGATAGGTTTTATTTTCGTATAAAGAATGGACGAAAAGCTTCTCCTAGTTTTTTAGTAGTCATTTTAGCGGGGAAAGGGAGATCAAAACTACAGTATGTATAGGCCGTAGACCCAATTCCTTAGAGCCGCCCTCGATTTAATTATCATTGCACCGTTGAAGCGGCTATAATCGACTAGTTTTCGCCAGCCGGATTTGCAAAAAAGCTACAAACCATTCTAAAGCGAAATTGCATTAAAAACAATTATTATATGAAAACCTTAAAGTAAGAACTTTAAACCTACTGTCGGTTTCTGTGTTCAAAAAAAAATCACATTTCACTCAAATATCGCTATTAAGTTCACCAAAGGCAAACTATTAGGAATTTTCACTTGTCGCAAACGTGTGCACGTATTTGCTTCCGGCTGTGGCTCGTCGGCTAATGCGTTGGGACTTACTAGGGGATCAAGATAAGATCTATGTATTTACAAAGGTCATCGCAAGTGCTCAGGTGGTAGTTTTTGTTTATAGTTTTCCTGCACAGTGCTTTGTTTCATATAAAGAAACAATAGAAAAAAACAATAAATAAATAATACTGAATCAGATGTATAAAAAATGCCTTGTATTTGTACTTAAATATTTAACATAAAAAACATACATATGCCGTCTCATTTCGCTGTCGCAAAAAGTCGCTAAATTTAAAATTTTATTTTTGAAATTTTCAAATGGAGAAAATGTGTTTTGTTTTTGATTCATATAAAATAATTTTTAATAAATATATTTTTTTTTGGCAATAGCATAACTCACACCAATTCTGAACAATCTCGCTAAGATATAAAATTAATAAATTTTATTTTGTATGGGAGGTAACTTTCCCTTTCGGTCCGCAAATGACAGACTCGCTGAGCAGGTTAAAAAAAATTAATTTTTTGTTGCCTGCATTTCATTGGTGATAACCATTTAGCCACATGCCACTTGCAAATATGGATCGCTTATCAATCAAAAAATTTAATAACTAAATAGAAAAGTGGTGCTTCAAATGTGGCCATTTCTCGAGCATTATAATCGAACTACTGTGCAAGGAATTATCAAAATTATAAAAAAAAAATTCGAGTAGAATAGAAGCTGTTAGTCCAGTGCATCATCGCAATATGCGCACTGCCGAAAATATCGCTTCTGTTAGTAAAAGTGTGGCGGAAAAACCGGCGTTCTCTGCAATTGGCCCTATCATACTGCTCATTATGGCGTATTTTACAGTTGGATTTGCTCCTCCATCCATATAAAGTCCAACTCACGCCACAATTAAAGCCAGCTGACCATTTAAAACCTCGTAAATTTATGCTGATTGGGTGATAGAGCAACAGGCTCTCATATTAAAAAAAATTTTTTTTCTTCAGGGATGAAGTTGTTTTCTCACTCGGTGCTTACATCAACAACCAAAATTATCGCATATGGTGCTCGTAGAACTCAGCAGTGATTGTTGAAAAGCCATTGCATTTGGAAAAAGTGAACGTGTGGTGCGCATTATGGTTTGGGGCTGTCAAGCACCGCTGTAATAACTGGTATCGTCAATTCAGAGCGCTATGTCTGTATGATAATCGATACTTTTTGGCCTACAATTGAAGATTATAAATTGGAAAATTTGTGGTGCCACAAGCTGCACAACGCTACCTACGATCCACTGCTGCAACCATTCTAGAGGCGATCATTTCAATAACATTATATTTCGTACAAAATTGCAAGGTCCAAGCTTAAATAATGAAATAAAAGTTGTATCAGAAACATGGCTTAATGTTTGTTCCAATTAACTTCACTTTTGAAACCGAAAAATGGATATGCCTATACAATAATCAAACAAATTTTACACTTTTTTCACAAAATAAAAATGCTCCATAAAGCAGCGTTCACTTGCTCTATTTAATGTTCGTAGCTGCCAAAAACACATATTTCTAACACCCGCATAAGTAATGCAAATTTACATTTCCACGTGCCTGCAAATCTATGATTGCCGTCGTTAATATTTATTCTCTTAAAAACATAAATTATTTTTCAAACTATTTGTAAGCGAATTTTCCACAATTTACAAAAAAAAAAAAAAAAAAAAAAATGAGGGGGAAATATGATGGAAAATAAATAGATACACGATATGGCAGTAATTTTAAGTAGCTGTAAGCTGTGCTACATGACAGCTTTATCAAAAGCCTTAAATAAACATTACAACATGTCATTTGAAAATTGGGGGCACGTAAGGGTCTTCTTGCTGCACATAATCACAGTCTACGAGTGTATGACAAAATAAAATGTAGATTAAAATTTCCATTTGCCTGGGCGACATTACAGACAATGTTTATGTGTGTAGGTATTTAAATAAAAGTCATTAAATATTTGTATGTAAATATTTTTAATACGAACTGCCTGTCTGTCTGTCTGTCTTTCTCAAATGTGTGCTTTTATCTAAAAGGGAAACAAAACTGTATGCGAAATCTTGAAAGGATTATTACTTAAATGTTCAAAAGTAAAATGGCAAAAATTGTGTGTAATAGTGTAATCGTGTAATGGAAATGTTTATTTTAGAAATATGCTTGAAATTTAGTAAAATAGAGGAAAGTTGTATATAAAAAACGAACCACAGTGGGCCATAAGACACTCAAAGGCAATTGTAGAATTTACTTTGTATGTTTCAAAGACAAAGCACACTTTTAATTGGAAAGCTTTATCAATAAGGGCACTAGCCATATGTTAAAAATTGCCTCAAGGATATACATACCTCCCCGTATATCCTTTTTAGAGAAATATTGATTTAAGGTGAAGTTAGAAAATATTATTTGTGTGCATTTTTTTTGTTGAAATTTTAGCGAGGATTTACTTAACATGTAACCTCTTTTGGAGGCCATTACACCTGCAAAGCCCACCTATACAGAATGGGCTTATCTGACACGGACATCTGCAGATTTTGCGGTGAAGATGAGGAGTCGATGGAACACTTGATAACAAATTGTGGGGCATTGTGCCACAGGAGACACAGGACTCTACATGCATATACGCTGAGTGAAGAGGATCTGCCAATGCTCCCACTGAAGGAGCTGATCCTATTTTCGAACGTATTAAACTGTTAAGGACAGGGGAAGCACAATAGATCAGCAATGGTCGCAGTGCCAAGGGCCATCCTGGGCCAAACCCCCTTTACATTACTTACTTACTTACTTACCTCTTTTGGAAAATTGTCAAAAGTCGCAAGGTATAGTTTATAATTTGTTTAACATTTTTTTTTCAAAAATGACAACAGGGATGAGGGTACCTCTTACACATCCTTTTTGAGAAATAATTATTTAAGGTAAGCTGAGCAGTAAGGAATAATAAAATTTTTCCACAAGTCGTAAAATAAAGATTAAAGTTTTTGTTTAATATCACTTCTTCAAATCGTACTCCTTAAAAATACCTTTTGTAAATAAACATTAATTTAAATATTTAACAAAATTAACTAGTATCTATTCAAAAAGTTGTTATTTGTTGTGGACTTAGCTGTCTATATGTTTGAAATTTCGTTGGCGCTAACCAACACATCAGAAGACCTCAACCATCATGTTTGAAAGCATTTATTGTGCAAAGGTTGTTAGAAAAATACTTATAAAATATGCAAACCAAACATAAGTTGTTTATTGTGTTGTCATGCTCGGTTAAGAAAGTGCATCGTCTACCTTTTAATCGGAAAATTGTGTTCAGCGACGAAACTCATTTCTGGTTGAATGGATACGTGAGCAAGCAAAGTTGGCGTATTTGGTGTGAAAAGCAGCCATTAGACCGTACACTTTCAAAGACGACAAAGGCAGGAAGATCACTGTGAATGGCGAGCACTACCGTGCAATGATAACAAATTTTTCTTTGCCCCAAATAGAAAAAGAGCGGGACTTGGCTGTGGTGTGGTTTCAACAGGACAGTGCCACATACCACATAGCACACGATACAATTGCCCAATTGAGAGGCGAGTTCGGAGAACAGTTTATTTCACGTTTGGGGCAGGTCAATTGGCTGCCTAGATAGTGTGATTTAACGCCTTTTTTAAACTACTTTTTTGGGGCTATGTTGCATTGGACCCAATGTTTGAACCATTTGTGGCGTAGCCGCGGTCAACATTAACATGAAATCATCTTTAAACATTGAATTATATAGATCGTTCTGTCGACTCAAATTAAGATTTCATACACATCTCTAAATTTTATGTGCTTTTTATAATATATTGATAAGTAAATATAACAAAATAAGAAAGCACCTTAAACCAAAAAAAAAACTATTAAAATTTATTAATTTGCATACGAATGTATTGGAAATTTTCTCTGTAAATGCTGAGGAAAAAAAGTCCTTTGATCGTAATTTAGATTTTTAACTACTTTGCCTTAAATTTTTGTGACTTTTTTGTACAGTGCCCATGCGATTTTGTAATTAAATTGATAAAAAAAATCAAATATTTTCCAACGTTGGGGCAGCCAAAAACACATACACGTATGTACATGTACGTACGAGTATGTACGTTTTTAAAATGTATGACGGAGTTTAATTTTAATGACGAAGTTGGCCCCTTTTTGTTTTCGATTGACAGCTTCCGGTTTATTTAAGTTTATAAATGAGACATAATGATCTATTAGAGTAGGCCTACAACCTACACTAGGTCATTCAAAAAATATGTATAATAATTTTATGTATATTAAGGAAGGAGTTCTTAACATCTTCCTGCCTGCTCATGTTGTTGTTTTTATTGGTTTGAATGAATAAAAAAATTACATTATAACATCTGTTGATGGTTCTTTTACAACTAATAGATGACCGTACATATGGTTATGGTTATGGTTATAGTTATGGCCATCGTTATGTTTATGTCACGTCTAATAGAACCTTAGCGCTGAAAGATTTTTTTCATTTCCATTTTCTCGCAAAAAAGTCGAAGGTGGAAGTCACCAAATTTACTACAAACAATATATTTAGGAAACATTGTCTTATCTTTTGTACTACCAGTTTCAGAGCGCGTTTTATAAAACTCAGATCTTGTTGATTAAATTATTTTTATATATTCATTTTGTATTGCTTTAATTAATTTATTGTTCAAATACTAGATTCTTTAAACTAGATTTTATAATTTCGACACTCATTGAATATGTCATCTTCAGCAATTTTTTATAAATAAAATATTTTTAAAAATATTTTAGAAAAATTCTACTATTTTACTTTTCCATTAAGTTGAACTACATTTGATTTATTTTTCATTATAAATATTAGCGGAATACACTCTTCGTTGTAAATTTCCTTTGTAAACCTTGTAGGCAGTCTTGGCATTTAGGTCTTTTAAAGGTTAAGGCTTTTTAAATAAAAATTTTTAACCAGATTTTGAATGTCAGCCTCCTTCAGCATTTTTTATTAATAAAATAGTTTTAAAAGTATTTTATTACAACTCTACTATTTTACCTTTCCATTGCTATATTTGATTTATTTTTTATTATAAATATTAGAGGAAATCAATCTTCGTTGCAAATTGTCCTTGTAGACAGTGAAAGTCTTGGCATTTAGGTCTTTTAAAGGTTAAGGCCTTTTAAATATAAATTTCGAACTAGTTTTTTATATTTCGACACTCATTGAATATCAGTCAATTGTTTTAAAAATATTTTATGAAAATTTTATTTTTTTCTTAAATTTGATTTATTATTTATAGAAATTTACAAGTCCTTTGTAGACCTTGCAAGCCCTTGTAGATCTTGCAGGTCTAGGATATATATTACAGTTTCCTAGATTATACCAATACCGTTGAGTAAATCTAGTAGCAATAGCAAACAGGTGGGGCATACAATTTAAATGTTTCCTATCCATACATAATAACTTCTCAAGACAAATCAAATAAATGACAGTCGATTTGACAGATGTAGCCCTAGCAGTATAATCGCTGTCAACTGTCAAATTTCGGAAGTGTCTATTGCTTGTCTATATGCCTGCTTGTGGCATCATTGATCTCGAACGCTTGAAAAGTTTTTATTTAGTTGCCGCAAAATATATTAACTTAAAAACATCTCAATCTATCTATATCTTTATTAAAATATAATTGAAAATTCTTTCTTAAGGAATTAACGTTCAGTAGGTACCCATAAACATATTTTAGGTTTAAAATATGAAGAAGGTCAAGTATTAGAATTTCTTGCGTTTTTATATGATTAAAACAAATTCATAACAGGTAGAATTGACAGCGCAGCTGATAACTATTTTTCAAATTCTTTTCTTTGCTTATAATCAAAATTTGTTCATGTGTTCTGATTATTTGCTTATTTGTTTTGATTACTTTAGAATGTTTTCTTTTACGTTCTACTTCTATTCTGCTGTTTTTGACATTGAATGGACGAGTTTTCCTGTTATAATTCCCAATGATGAAAATGATAATGTGGAATTGACAATCATCCGGAGGGGGGGAATTTTTAAATGAATTTTATACTTTTTCATTATCATTTATTTTAAACTAAAAGTGAGGGGTAAGTTAAAGGCAGGTTCGTCCTACCAGTAACATTTAGTCATTTGAAGTTGCCTCATTTTCATAGGTTGCCACACTTTCACTTTTCACTTTATCAACTACAGCAATACAATTCTTGGTTAAGTTTCTGGCCGATTCAAGACGACATTTTGTATTATGTCTCACTTATATTTATACACAAGAACTACCATAGATTAACCATAAAATATTTTTTATAATAAGTCCAAAAAAGTACACATGCCACTGTAGTCAAAAGTACTCAGTAAATGCTCTGGTATAGTCATAATTTGAAAAAGATAACTTTTTTACGGGGATGTTGTAATAATGAGAAGTTGTTAAAGGTCAGTTTATCGCTTACTTTTGCCAAAATTTAGCTTTGATTTACGTCTTCGTTATCGCCAAATTGTTATAATGGCCATAAGAATGATCAATATGTAATTCTTCTTTAGGTTAGGTTAGGTTAGGTTGATTGGAGGGGTGTGATAGCCCATGTCATACGACATACACTTAAGCCAGTGAAGGCTTGTTGTGCGCTCCCTTTAATTATCAAACACAAACTGCCAGAGTTATGCGGCAGGATTTGAACCTGCGACTTTCGCACTACGAGTCTAGTACACTACCTACTAGTATACGAAAGCCAGTAATTTTTGTTTTATAAGTTGATAAAATTATACCATTTTCTGAAAAGAATATGACATAGATCTCTGCCGGATTACAAGTTGATTAATTTTTATGATTGATATTGTATTTATATCTATTTATTATTTAAATTCGAGTTGTAAATGATTGAAATTTCAATTCCCATTTTGATTTTTCGTAAAGTTTTTTTTATTTTATTTTGTTTTTCTGTTAAATTACTTCCACACGTAAATCGCAGACATTTACGATTATAATAAATTTGTATAATTTTTGAAAATAAATGTTCACACTTCATGAAATATTACTTGATTGTAATTTAAATCCAACAAAATGAATGAGAATTATTGCCGTATTCGGTAGTCACATACTCATACATGGTTGGATTACACATAAGTATTTATATATGTACTTTCGTGTATGTTTAATTTGGTTTCGTTGTAAATTAAATATGAAAAGGAAAACAGATTTTGCAGCGGTAAAGTGTTTGAGAAAATAATAAAATTTTAACAACAAACTTCCGTGATGGCTTAAGGCAGCCAGCCGCCTCTGCCAACAGATGAGATTGCAAATATTTTGTTGTTATTTTTATTCATTATGCCAAAAAGAGCAGCTTGCATAAAGCACTTAATCATTTAAAAGGTTTTTTCTTCGCCCAAAAACATTTAGGATTGTCACATTGAAATGGTTGTAAGGAAGGAGAAACGTTTGCTGTAAATGGATTTTGCAAAAGTTTATTTCCCCAACATTTTATGCTTTTCCGTTTTATTTTGAATGTCGAAAACAAATACAAAATAATCAAATTAAACATTAAATACGAAATAGTGCGTTAAAGTTAATGGAGTAGACCGAAAACAATATTCTATTTATTTACATTTGGTTGTAAAGGATCCATTTGGATATTGAGTTACACAATAATTTGAAAGGACATTTGTTGTCACCAAAATCAATTACAACTTAATCAAATGTCAGGGTCTTAAGAAAAATACAATTAAATTAAACAAAACAAGTTTTGTGGTCCCTAAGGAAAGATTTGTTGACATTTTTATTAAAAGTGGTACAAATTTATGGTACAAGATTTTCAAAATTAAGGTTGTTATAATACAACCAACATGATGCCCTTTTTATATACAACTTTTCAGTTCAGGTTCAGCAACAACAAATTGTATTTCTTTATAAATGTGGTTTCCTATTGATATATTTCTAACAAAACTTCGAATTTTTTATGGTTAATTTTATTTAGCTTTAGATAAAAAAGGAAATAAGATAAAAAGAATTAGGTTAATATTAAATACGATTACTTTGAATTTAACTCTACTTTGAATTTAAATTCTAGTCACTGTCAGTTTCTTTAAATTTCATTTGAACTTCGCCTCAGACATTTGCATTGAACGCAGCGATAAAAAAAATCAAACTAATGGAATTTTGCTGTACCCTTAGCACTAGCCTAATTCTTCTGGGAGGGGCCTCTCTATAACTCTTCAACGGAGAGGAAAATTGTGTCATGTGTCCGAAATTCAATAAAAAGATACAAATTGTTTTTGAGTGGGGGTTTGGTAACGGCCTACCCTTCACCCTCCCAAAACAGGCTAGAATTACTTTTTTGAAAGGATAATTTCTTTTGATTTCATCTCTATTTTTGTGAAATTTTATAACCAACTTAAAAAAACTCTTGTGTATTTTTTAAACTTTTTTTAATGTGTGTACACGAATGAATTTATCATTAAAAAATGTTTTTTTTTAAAGTTCGCTTACAGCTTGGTTTCATAATTTTGTTTTCGAAAATCGTACAAGCAATTTACCCGCCCATTTACGAACCGATTTTAAATGTTTTTTTAATTTTGAAATTGTGTGGACAATTGTGTGGAAATATTGATGAATCGATTTTGAAAATGAAAGCTTTTTTTTAAGAAGCGTTTAAATTTTTCTTGGGAGTAAAATATAAATTAGAAATGAATTATATCGCATTTCAAACTAACCCACGGTTGTTCCGGTTTTGTAATCTGTTCGATTGGGTCTTTGTATTGCGGTTGGTATTTTTGCCAGAATTATTTCTTATAAATTTTGAATTTTCGTTTACGATTAAACTTATTTTTACAATTTAAATATATTACAATTTAAATATATTAAATGTGATTTACTTTAGTTCGAAAATCAATTCGAAAATAATATTTTTAAAGTATTCGAGAGCTTATGACTTAGTGTTCAAGTAATGCTGATCTGAACGTTGATCTAAACCCTGGAGGGAAAGTCGGTGATGCTAAAAATTATTGCTGTCAAAGGTGGCGATTTCTCGCAAAAACATGGCAATTTTTAAGTTCTTTGGGGCGACCGAAATTACTGTTTACGAACGGGGATTTCTTTGGCGATTTTTAGAAGAAGCTGGTAGCATTTTGATCGATCTTGTTGGTTGTCAGATGGGGCTGCCATTAAAAGTTTTGGAGCCGTGGGATGGATTTTAAATATAATTTTTCATCAATATCATCCACTGAAAGTTATAAGAATGCTGAAAGCGTATACAATGAACTATGTGATGAGAATAAATCGCAAGGTTTTCATATTTATTCCCTGAGTGTAGGTTTTAAAATGTTTTACATATAAAAACAGTTTTGCTTTCATTTAAGCCATTTTGGTACGTTTTCTACACAAGCATATGTGAAATGAAACTTTACACATTCCATCACTGTTGCAAATAGTTGACTATATCGTGCTCTCATCGCCAAAAGAGCGAAAGCGACATACGTAGTTTTCGATCGCAGTCGACAATTCACCATCATTTACATTAGTATTGAACAATTTTTAAGCACTAAAAGTGAAATCAGAAAATTACAGCGAAATAAAATTCACAGTGGTCCAGTTAATAAAAAGTCTTCTCCTGTAAAATTATGTGTTTGTCATAAACGGTTTTGCTTCGCGGCTAAGAATCTATAGGTTTTAATTTCTATATTTTAAAATAAACGTTTTTCTTTATTTTATTATATTTTATAATGTTTTAAAAATTAACAAAATTATAGAAATAAAAAAACGGAATATTTTTGTGTATAAAAAATGAAAAACTCGACTTAACAAATAAATATGAGTAGTAGTAGAAAAGTAGTAGTAGTAGTAGTAGTAGTAGTAGGAAAGTATCCTACAACGTCGATATGTTCATTTTCTCTGACACTTATGAGTTGTGCTATTTATATATATTTTCTGAAAAACCGATGCCTTGATGCTGCCTGATACGCTTTCAGTTGTTTTTCAAAACACAAACAGAGTGCAACTTCCGCAACAATTATTTTGTAACTATTCCATACGAAACTTTTTCATATGGATTTCGACAGAGTTTCGCATGAAATATTGAATAAAGTATTAGGATTTGAATATTGTTTCTTATAGCTCTTATTTCGTATGAAATTGAAATTAGAAAAATATCTCCGCATAGAGAAAATAAAAGTGTCCTGAATATCCTACATGCTGTATTTGAGTGTTTTCTTTTTTTAGAGCCTACAAGACTAAGGCTGAATTTAGGGGTGTGATATTAAGGGCTTCAATCGAATGCATCATACAAATTTAATGGAAGAGTGTGTTAACTAAACGCTGTTTCACTCCAGCCAACTTGCTGCCCCAAAAGTTAATATCAAAATTTATACATCAAATTTCAGTTTGGCATAGATCAAATCCTGGTTGGACAATTTATATTCTACGTGGCAAAAGTAATTCTTCTTTTTTGTGAAATGGGTTCAACTAATCATATTTTTTTTATTGATTTCTCTGCACTTTTGCTTGTTTCATTCAATAAGACGTTTCGTATTTCGATGTCCATAAATTTTTTTATTGTTTTTCAAATAAACTACACTTATTTTTTTGCTATTGTATATAAATGTAAATATTATTATATTTTTAAGATGTCAATAAAATACTTTCTTGTCCCCATGAAAATCTAATAAAAAAATCACAAGAGTATCTGTTACAACATAAAAAGGAAACGAACAAAAAAAAAAAAGAAAAGTAAAGTTTGTTTTTCATAAATTTTTTTACAACAAACTGTTGACACAAAATTTTTTCTTGGATATTGCTCGCTGCTGGCATCCCACTGAGTTAAAGGAAAATGTGAAAGTACAAGTATGATTTTTCTTAACTTTTTATTAAATATTGCTTTTGAGGCATCAAGCGTTTACCATTCCCACTCTTTTCATATTTTTTCAATATATATTTTCGGCAGTAATTTTCCTACAAGGTACTTATGTGAAATAATTTTTAAATATTTAGTATTAGACGGAAAACTTAAAGTGCGAAAGGACTATATGATTCTGTTTATATGATGAAAATTTCATACTAGAAGCAAACAGTAAAAGCATAAAAAAATTATTAATGAATATTCTAAAAAGGAAACTAAACATTTATGGCAAACTGCCATAAAATCCAATGCAAACATATTAAAAAGCCAGCAGTCCTAATACACGCAGAAAAAATTGTTTGTTTTTGCATAAAGTCAAGACATTCATTTGTCTAATAATTGTAGTTGGCTTGAAAGTAGTTCTATGTGGAAGAAACTAGTTCTTAGGGACTGTTTATGCAGGTCAGCAAAAACAAAAAAGGAATTTCGTTTGCATAGGGAATCAGGAATATAATAAATCTGTTCAGAAAGTATTTTTAAAGCACCTTTATAAGTCTAAATGATCCTTTAACTTCCTAAGCATTAAACTGTTAGATGACATATATTAAAGTCCTTAGTGTGACATAATTATAATTATTGATGATTATAATTATTGATATTATAATTATTGATAATTATTGGTACTAATTATTGTATGATCATTTATGATTATACGAGTGAAATTCAGATCATATTTATATTTGCTATTATATTATGGTTGCATTAACCATATTTTTCTTTTCCGTGTAAATATAAAAAACGGAATTCTAAATAAAAACTAGAAGGAAATTTCTTATACCCATCTTGCACTTCTTATTCCGAAGATAACATTCTTATTGTAATCATGACACTCAAAGTGTTTCCTGTTCGAGGAAATTTTTTTTATTCTAAAGTATTACAATTTTCTTGGCATATTTTTTGTGACATTTTATACACATACATACATAATTATTTATATGGCTGTTGGCTGATTTTTAAAAATATAACAAAACAAAAGATTTCCTTAAGGTCACCAATACATAAAATGAAACGAAATTCAATATGAAGATAAAATTCTTTGTGTGAAAAAAAATTATTTTTTTTTTTCAAAAGGGCGGAAATGAAGAATAAATGAATCTGTTTGTTTCAGTATCGACTATTAAGATGAAAAAAATAAATGTATTTTGACGTCGATAACTGTTGCTTCCATTAAAAAGCAACAAACAATGATTGGGACGTATGAATTAAAGTTTGTTTCGCTTATGTTGCGTGACTTGATAGAGAAAAAATATCAAAGAAATTTATGGTGGTCTTAAAGAATCATAATTATCGTTATTATTGTTTCTGATGAGTTTCTGAATTTTTCAACCTCTATGAGTTTGGAAAATACCTATCCCGGGCTGTGCCAAGGGATTAGTCTCTGATAATTTTATTGTACGTGTTGTCCTTCGTTTCTAAAAAGTTAATATTACAAATATAAATACCAATTATTGCATAAACCGTCTCACAATGTTGCAAGTCGCTAGTATAACTGCTCTTTGTATAGGTTCCAAAATGTGCTCCATTTACCACTTATTCAGGCTTTCGACAAGTGTCTTTGGCACTAAACCTGTTGCCGAAATAACAATTGGGTTGACCGTTCCTTTGCCAAATCCGTGTACTTGTTAATTTTTGTACTTATTGTGGCTTTGATGTTCTGGTTCAGAGGGATTTCTATTTTATTATTTTGTTCTTTACAAAACACAACAATATCAGGCCTGTTTGCCGATCTGCAATTATTTCTCTATCCCAATAAATTACAGCGGATGAATTTTCCAGTACGGGTGGGGGCTCATATTTATAGTATGTCGCCTATCATGGATGGCAATAGCAAATCCTTCAGTTTCAGAGTATAGCAATCCTTTTTGTAACCACAGATTCGAGCTCTCCGCAAAGATATTAGTCTGTTCTAGGTCCTTTGGGTGTTTTCCATGTAAGGCTTTTGATCTCCAAGCATCTATGTATGTGTACTGTTGTATTTCTGACATTGTCTGGTACAAAGAGGTTATTTGCGGTCCAGTTCAATGGTGTAGATTTGTTATCTGCCTCTATAACAACTTTCATCAGTTCTTCGTGCGTCGATGTAAAATAGTTTCTGAGGCTTATCTTTTGCTGATGATGTAATGCAATTATATAGACTAAACCTCGCCCACCTTGTTTCCGTGGTAATATCATGCGCTCAACAGAGCTTTTTGGATGATGTGATTGGGCTCTGGAGAATTGTGTTCTGACTGACGTGGTTATATTATATTGACCCCGAAAGAGTATGTTAGAACTGGAACTGCCCACGTGTTTATTGCCCTAATCTTGTTGCCAGCGTTGAGCTAAGTTTTCAGAATCCTTTCTAACCTGTTGTTGACGCAGAAAAGCTTGCAACGAGCTTTAAACAATTTATTGAATAACTACAAGAGATAATATTTGCTAAACGAGTTAATACGCGTACTGTTAGAGGAAAATTAATTAGGGTTATTTAGGGAAAATAATTATAATTAAATAACATAATCCATGTTAGAATAAATTTATTACTTATACATAAAATGATCTCATATTGGCAAAATATTTTTTAAAGTGTTTACACTGTGATTGCTTTATAACATAATATTATCATAATATGATCCGAAATAATCATAATAATACAAAAACATATTATACTTATGATGAGAAGAGCACAATCGAATCATAAATTTAAATAAATAATTTCGAAGAGCAAAATGCAATAATAATATGATAAAAATGTAAACATAACATGTTTGACTACAACATTTGCAAATAGTTATCTGTCTCCCTAAAACAATTTAATAATCAAATGTCATCATCATCAACATATGATAGAATGTAATAGAATTTTTATTATTGCTCTTTTCAGTTGATCCATTTTTAGTATAATCAAGCCGAGTTTTGTAAATTATGCCTATTACGCCGCACCTAAAGTTACTTTAGTAAAATCTTAATGACAGATATGGAGGAGAAGAAATTATACAATAAATAAAACTCTGATGTTCTATTTCAGTCATTTGTTCAGTTAAAAAATTATGTTTTTCAGCAACAGATGTTAAATAGTCCTTTCATTTCTGTTATGAAAGAAAATTTTTAAATTTATATTCGCTAAAATCTTTTTTTTTGCTGTGATTAGTTTTTAAGTTTAATTATGTGTAAAAATTGGAACAATTTTTTTTAAATGTGTAATTTGCTGCGAATGAAAGTAGCCCGCATTAACAAGGGATAACAAATCCCTGTGTTAGTCTTTTCATACAATATTTAAACCATTGTCCTGTGAAAGCGTCATGCCACCTTTATGCAAAGTGTTAGATCTCAGACTAGTTCTTTCGTTTTACTAGAGCTTTCTTATTATTGCCCGAACTCTGTTTTATTTAAATTTTATCTAAAGGGTCTTTCGTTAAGCGCTTTCTGCCTTTAAATTTCAATAAAACAAAGTGTAAGATATCATTATGTTTTTTGTATTAATTTAACATTAAGATTGTACAAATGTCTGCATTGGTGCCTATCCAAAACTTCCAATTTCCATGACTTTTGCGCATAAATCAGATTAAATGTGACCAGTGACATGGGTGAGGGCCGCTGTGGCTTGCAACTTATGCGCATAGACCTACAACCATACGAGAAAATATTAAAAGGAATTAAATCTCACGATCTCGGTGGCCAGTTCCCTCAAAGCGTTCCTTCAGAAAGTCCAATTTGGCATGAGAATTTTTGCACGTAGAGCCATCCTGTTGAAATCACATGTTGTTGTCGTCCATATCATTCAATTCAGGCCAAAAGAAGTTGGTAATTATCGATCTATAGCACTCGCCGTTGGGGGTGAGGTCCTGGACAACGTCAATCTCAAATAAATATGAACTGATGACGCCACAAGCCGGAAATCCACAACAATTTTTGCGGTATGCTTCTGAGAACGATCTTTGATCTCACATGAATTAATATCGTCCCAAATCCGATAATGTTATTTCATCCAGAAATGAATGACGATTATAGCGACCGTGAAATGTGCAAAGGATGTTGGACGTTGATTGAACAGAAGACCCATTTTAACAAAACGATTTTATCATTTGCATGTCTTATTGAACGCTATATCTTAAAAAAGTTTTTGGAATTGTAAGAAACACTCACGAGCAAAACATTAATATTTTTTTTTTTGCAGAATTAAAACAAATATATACTCGTATACATATATTTTTCTAATCATGTTTAATTTTTTCCTTTGCTTTTGTAAAAATGAAGTCCCAATAAAGCGAAAACTCTTAAAGTTTAAGAAAGCTTCCAAAAATGATTTTGTCTTTTAAGACGTCAAATTTCATTCTGCATCATTTGACATTTTTATAACATATAGCTTTCACGTTTTCTCATCTTATTTGAGTTTTTGACAAGTCTTGACACTCAATGTTATTGTGTGTAGTGAGCTTAAATGAATTTATCTGTTAAGCTTAACTGAACGAAAATAAGACTATGAGTATTTAAAGTCTTAACAAAATTGATATTTCAACACGTATGTTTTGTTTGTTTTGGCACAATTAACATTTTGCACCCGACACACAGTGGGATAAAACTAACTAAAATGGCAGGCTTTGTTATTACAAGAAAATCTGAGACGTGATTGATATCTTCTATTCCACATTTGCTTAAAAATAAGTTTTACTTATTGCTATTAACAATTCCTGTGTTCTAATACCTTCGACTGCTAAGAGCCAATTTTGTTTAAATTTGGCAAATGTTTTTCGGTGGCAATGCATGTTTTATATTCTTAAAAATAAGCGATTTATTTTCAAACTATTTGTTTCTTCCCCACTGTGTCATATGCCTTCTGCTTACAAATTATTAATTTGCCACTTGCTGTGTGTAGTCATTTAACCAACAAACTTGTTGGTTGTCAGTCATTTGTTTAACATTTGCAATTTAACTATTTGCCACACAAGAGACTTCTTGATATGATAATGTTTAACAACAAGTGGCAATCGGAAAAAATATGTATGTATAATGGATAAATGAATCAAATGGCAGGACATTTAAAGAAAAACTTGAATTCAATCATGGCAAATAATGAAAAATAAAAACCAATTTAAAATGACAGCAGGTGCCGGTCATTAAATAAGTGTTAAATTTGATAAAAAAATATAACAACAATAATAAAGAATTAATATGATGGGACATACATACAATTTTACAAAACAAAATTAAATAAAATAAAATCTAACAAAATAAAATGATGTATAGTAAAATAAAATAAGATGAATAAAATAAAAATATAATAAAATGAAATGTAAAAAAAATAAATTTGAGAAAAAACAAAGAAAATACCATAAAAATAAGTAGAATGGAATGAAATAAAACGATGTTAAATATAATAAAATATAGTAATATAAAATAAAGGAAACTAAGATAAAATAAAATCAAAGAACAAAATGATATATAATGCAATAAAATAAAATAAAGCACAATACAATAAATAAAATAAAGTAAAATAATAATATAATGATATAATATAGTGATGTAAATAAAAAAAGTAATACATAATAAAGGCAACTAAAACAAAAAATGAAATAAAAAAAAAAATATATAAAATGATATATAGTATAATAAAATAAAATAAAATAATATGATATATAATAAAATAAAATAAAATACAATAAATAAATTACAAAACATGAAAAGCAAAGCAAATAAAATAAAATAAAATATAAATAAAAATAAAATAATTAAAATAAAATAAAATAAAGTAAAATATAACACATAGTGATAATATATAGTGATATAAAATAAAATAAAATCAAACAAAATAAAATGATATATAATCCAATAAAATAAAATAAAGTACAATACAATAAAATAAAAGTGGTATAAATAAAAAAAAGTAATACAAAATTAAGGAAACTAAAATAAAAAATTAAATCAAACAAAACAAAATGATATATAGTATAATTTAATAAAATAAAATAATATGATATAATATAATAAAACAAAATAAAATAAAAAAAATTAAAAGCAACGTAAATAAAATAAAATAAAAAAATAAAATAAAATAAATTAATATAAAATAAAATAATTAAAATAAAATAAAATAAAATAAATCAAAATAAAATAGGGTAAAATAAATTAAAATAAATTAAAATAAAAGAAGTAAAATAAATAAAATAAAGTAAAATATAGCATATAGTGACAAGATATAGTGATATAAAATAAAGGAGACTAAAATAAAATAAAATCAAAGAAAATAATATGATATATAGTGATTAAAATTAAATAAAATAATGACATAAAATAGAGTGAAATGAAATAAATCAAGGTAAAATATAAAAAATAAAGTAATATAAAACAAAGAATAAAAGTATTTATAAATAGTAATAAAATAAAATTAAATAAAATAAAATACAATAAATAAAATAAAAATATATAAAAAGCAAAGAAAACTAAATCGAAATAAAATAAAGTAAAATGTAATAAGTTAAAATAAAATCAAATAAAATAACATAAAATAAAATATAATATAATTAAGTAATATAAGGAAACTAAAATGAAATATTACAAAGTGTAACAAAATTGATTAAAGTAAAATAAAGTAAAGTAAGTATTAAATGTAATTACATAATAAAATTTAATCAGGCTTACTTACCTAATAGTAAGTCTAAGCAAAACAGAACTGGTACTATTTACCACTAAGGAAATCTTCAGGGCTTTTGGACTCCCACTTTTACTCCTGTTAGAAAACGCCTACTCTCGAAACCAAGCTCAACAAGGGCACAGTTGCTTACCGTGGGACTCAACACATATTGATCATGGTGGTTCTGTTGTTCGCCAAGTCGTCGCTATATCACTCCTACGTCATGCCATCCAAGTTACTTGGCTCTTGTGCACAAGCGCCCGTGAAACTCAGCTTAGAAATATCGAGGCAGTTGTTGAATGTTTGGCCGATGAATTATTTAATTTTGCTAAAGGTTGCTCTATCTCTCATGAAATTAAAAAGAGGTTTGAATTCTTACAAATCGGTTAAAGTTCATTGACGATTTGGTCAGCTCCAATGAAATATCGATATATTAACATCTAAATAAATAAATTTAAAACTGAGTTAAATATTCATTATTGAAACTTATTAGTTTGGGATACTTTTCCCAACTAATCGTTTCAGTAGCAAGAAAAATAAAATAGACCGATGTCGAGTATAAATTGTTTATATAAAAGCATTTTAAGCCTTCTATTATTTATTTTATAGGTTAGGTTAGGTTAGGTTGATAGGAGGGGTGTGATAGCCCATGTCATACGACATACACTTAAGCCAGTGAAGGCTTGTTGTGCGCTCCCTTTCAAACTGCCAGAGTTCTGCGGCAGGATTCGAACCTGGGACCTTCGCACTACGAGTCTAGTACACTACCTACTAGTCTACGAAGGTCAGTTTATTTTATAACAATCATATGCGATAAAAAATTTTATATATATTTTATTTGTTTCGTTTAGCGAATATGTATGCATTTTCGATTTGGTTTTCATTTTCACCTTCAGCAATGAGGGAATTTGAAATTTTTGAACGTAAAATTCTTAGGCTTTACATTAACAAACACTTGGAGCGAATGCATAAAAAATTTTCCAATAAACATATTCATAATTCAACAGGAGTTATACCTTTAGCCTCGTATGGTTTTGATTTAATGAAACGCTTTATTGACTCTTTGCATAATCTGGAAAATCCTTTAATTCAAAATGCCTTAAATGACCAAGTCGGGCTAAATACCAACTACTATTCACCCTTAGGTTATGTGGAACATGAAGTTGCATGTATAAATAATTTATTGCCCAAATTTTATATTTCTAAAATTCCTGGCGCCCACAGAGGATAATTAGTTTTTGTGTATTTTTCTCTTTTTTTATTATTGTTTTAGCTTTAAGTTTGGTTTTAAGCACATTTCTTTATTTAAAAGTGTTGTGCCGGGGGCAAGCACTTTAATCTTTTATGTTAGTATTCTTATACAAAATATGATAAGTTTTTTACTGTCAACCATTAATTTTCATTAATACAAAACATTATAGTTTTAAGTTTTCTTTGTAATTTGTCTTTTACTTCTCTCTTTGTATGTATGTTTTTAAAGTCTCAAATAAACTTAACTTAACTTCGTTTAGCGTAAACATATGAGGTTGAATATTATCAAACATGAAAGGTCAGCATATGAAAGCTCTTATATAAACAATATAACAAATAACTTAAATTCGATTTATGGAAGGTTTAATACTCATGATTTTTGTATTCGATGTCGTTTTGCTATTTTATTAGAGCTAGTTCTTAGCCATTTTCAGCTCTTTCTATGTTTGGCCATTATCGGTGAATGAATTTTGTTAATAGTTGCGTCGCCAACAAAATTTGTTATATCATGATATAGTTAAAATATGACTAATTAGCCTTAAAATGTTTTATTTTTAGCTAATTTGAATTTAAAGTCTAAAGTCGAACTATTTTTTTAACGGAAGTAATACAAGAAAAAAGAAATTGCGTGTTTGCAATTGTTGCATAATTATCAATGACCACATTATAGGCCCACACTTTATATTACACGCACACTTTTAGCTAATGTCTTTAGCATTACAATTTAGGGGTCATTTCCATGAGGGGTGGCTTGCCAGAACAGTCTGTGTAATATTTCCGCTTAGAGTTACATTTATGTATTTCCCTAATTTATGGGAAAATTTCCACGTCAAATAATTTCACCCACAATCAGTGGTTTTTGGTAATATTTTTGTTTTTTTTTACAATGCTACCGCAAAAGAGTGGTTAACTAAACATCCTTAATTTGTAGTCACACACATTTTAGTATTTAATATTTTAAATCATTTAATTAAAATGCAATAAAATTCCTTAAAACACACTCAACCACAAAATATATCGTCGGCTTAGATTGTAAACCTGCTAAGTCAATTATTTTAATATAGTTTATTCTTTTAATATGTTTCGAAAGAGGAATATATATTCCAATCTGAGTCTATAAGTATCGAAAAATTTTGGAAATATTATTGGACTATAAATAAAATATATTACAACTTTTTAATCTGACCTGTAAAATGTGTTTATGTTAGTTAGCACGTTTACGTTCTTAAGGCGCCGATATGTATGTATGTAGAGAGAGAAATAAAAAAAATAAAAAAATTAAAGTTGACAAAGCCACGCCCTTGTAACTGTAATATACGTAAATAAATCATCAAATACTCATTAATCTTATGCCTGAGGGTATGCTATAGAAAATGACGCAAAATTATAATTAAAATTACTCATACGCTGATATGGCACGTTGCAAACAATTGGGATTTTAAATCGTTTTTACAACGACGCAAAATTATAAAACTTTATTGTACAGCAGAAATTTATTTTTATTTCAATTTCATTCTATAGTCGACTATTCTTGACGTCTCTTTTTGTATATTGAGATTAATTATGCCAGTTTATTTCGCTTTAGAAATTATTTTAATTTTATGTATTTTATTCATTACACATATTTTAATTTGTTGAAAAAAAATTATTTAGTAAATGAAACCGTTTTATCTTGTCCTTAATGCCTGCAGGCATTTTTATAGCTTTTCCATATTGAATTTATTTGTATGTTTTTACTAATACTTAACTAATAAACAGTTTAATGTAATGAATGCGGTTATAATATATAAAATCATGCACGTTCAATTAATTTTAAATTACTAAAACAAAGCTTTCAATTATAAAAAATAATATTAGTTTTTATTTGAATGGCAAAAGGTGTGTGACAGTTTCATATAAATTGCAAAATTATTTGAATAACAACAATTTAAAGCAATGACGAAAATATATTTATATGTTTTTAATATAAAGCTTAAAGCAAAACTCCAAGTATAGGGAAAATTTTTCAAAATATAAATTCGTTCTTAGTTTCCCGATAATTACAAGGCCAGGCTATTACTTATAAAATACAATAGTTCATTAGGGGGACAATGCTAATTTTAATTAAAAATTAATTATTTTTCTTAGACTCCCCAAAAAGACAAAAGGTTATACTTCCCTTATTTAGGGATACTTTTCACGGTATTTTGTTTCATCGAACAAATTCAATTCAAAAATTTCAGACGGTGCCTAAAAAATAAGACCGTTAAATTTGTTCCTGAACAGCTAAAAAGAAAACGTAAACCTTTAATAACATCACAGTAAAAAAAATGAATTTCTAACGAAGTGAAATGAACCATAACTTTTGATCCGGATATCATGAAAATTCGGATATTTTTCAATGACTATAACATAGAGTTGTCATCGTTAGGTGTTCTTTTTTTGTATCGTGTTCAGTTGTAGGATGTTATGTTATATTTAAGATATAATGAAAAAACGATTTTTCGGAAGCACTTCAAATGCTATTCTATTCACAGTATATTTTACATTGTACTATATAGGAGAATAACTTTTATTATATATTTAATTTTTTTTAAATCAATATATTGTCGACTGTATTTGAGCTCGAACTTGGGAATATTATTTCAACAGGACTTTTTTAACACACAACATGTTTACATCTTCAATCACATGAGCATATAAAACAGTAACGGCACTAATATATGTATAACTGTGAGAGTAAAAGTCTTGGGAGAGATGCAGTTAATGAGAGCTTCATAAGAACTATGGAGATTTTGCTGTAGAATAAAAATTTAGCTCATTTCTGAATGATTTTAATATAGAATTGTCATTATGAAACTTTCCTCCTTAATACCGTTAACTGAACTATGAACTACCGTCAACATAAGAGGTGTGTAATTTTTTAAGAAACTAGATTTATACTACATAATGCTGTTTGCTATTAGAAATAGAAGTCTTGAAATGATAAAGTTTTCAATAGTCTCAATATGTTTGTTAAAATTCTTAATTGAATTTGAATTCATAACTAAAACTCACTCAATCAAGGGCTAAAGAAAACACAAGGATGTAATAAAACAAACAAGTAGGCGATAAGGAGGTTTCCGAGGAGCTGCAAAGATTAGGTGTTGCTAGGAAGGAATAATTATTATTATACTTAGCTCATAATAGGATGGGAACCTGGTCACTTAGGTAATAATTAAAAAGCATACATATATTTTCTTCTAGTGTTATATGCAAAATAATTATTTACTTATGTATTTCAATGGAATCCTTCTATCGAGTTCTGGCCTTATAGGACTTTGTTAGTTGGAACAACTATTGGCGCAATCGATGCAAGAACTTGTTACCATCTCTTTTCATTAGTATGTATTAATAATTCAAAATAGTACCATGCAGAGCTGGGAGAATTACGTTAGCAGTTTTAATAATAATTATAAAAAATATATATTCATTCATTATATATAGTATATATATGTACATGTATATAAAATAATTACTTATAATTAATTAAAAAATATAAATTCATGAAAGGACTATATTGTCTACATACGCATACACATAAGTTTTTGTGGATGTTTTTTTTTTCTTATGTGAAGGTAAAAGTTTCAGTTTTTCATGTAAACATATGAACATAAGAATTTTTTTTTATTAATTCAAGATTTTATTAATTTATTAATTTAAAAAAAAATACGCTAATCGATACTTTGGAAACGATGGAATATCTTTTCTCAAGAACAGCTTCCATTTTTTCAATGGGTTGTGGTCCGGAAGTAGTGAAAATTCGAATCTTTTCCAATGATTTTAATGTTGGCTTGTTATTACAAGATGTTTTCGTTCCTTATATCCTGTTCAATGGATCTCAAGTTATGATCAAGATGATTTAAAAAACGATTTTTTTGGAAGTACTTCATATGCTATTCGTTCATTCTTATTACACATTTAATTTTTTACTGCTATTTTCGTCTACTGAACTTGAATTGAAACTTGGAAATATGATTTCATCATACCATGTTTAAGAGCCAATGCGTTTGTGGTCTCACAGTATTTTCCTACTGGGTTATATCGATAAATTTCAAAAATGTGAAAAAACCAGAATAGTCCTAAGAAAATGTATTGAATTCAAATTGTATTTTTTATATGTTGCATGATTGTGTCTCATTCTCCAATTTCATTTAAATCTTAATATATAAGACAAATTGTTTTGTTAACTGAATGAGAATTATAATGGACAAGTACATTGGATTGTATTTTCTAAAAATGTTTATTATATGGAAATTATTGGTTTTCCAACCAAAAACAAAAGCTTCTTAATTAAAAGTTTTATTAGACTGGACAGAACACAATGCCTTTTTTATGGTATTTGCTGCATGCAACTCTTTTTATAAGGTGATAGGAGAATTATTGAAGAAAACGGGATAGCAAAACTGGCTGCATATGATATTATATTCGATTTCTTATTAGTTTAATTTATTGCTGGCTAAAGGAAATATTTGTTATTAACGAAACCTTTTTGCTTAACTAGTTTGCCTTTTAATATTTAATCGCAATTGTGATTTTTGGTAACATTTCCTGGTTAGAGCAATACGTGCTCCATGTATTTCATGAAAAATTGCCATTAGAGCAGTGAAAATCACAGTCACACACAGTTGGCTTCCGTGTTTTTTTATTGTATTTCTATTTTAAGTGCTCCTTTTATTAACTTCTCGTAACAATACTCTGCTGCGTAATCTAAAACATAAAACAAACAATAAAATTTTTGAACAAACATTTACTCTTTTATATGTTTTCTTTTTAAAGTGGCCGTGAAGGTAAACCATACGTGAGTGGGCTAGGGAGAGTTAAAATGACACAATGTATGACAATAACCATAAGGTCACGTAGACAGGACTAGAATGTAAACAAAAGTATAGAATGAATGAAGTGTAATTTAACATCGCTCATACACAAGGGAGAGAAGAAGACATTCATAGATGGCGATAGTAAACGAAACAGACATGATTTGACACGCACTCACACATTCATTTGTACAAGAGCGATATGTACGAGGAGGCACACAAATAAACGCAGATTAAAACCTTTTGAAATATAAAAGGTTTTATTGTAAGTTCGGTTTGATTTTAGTAATCTGTGGCGGCCAAGTTGTTTTGATGCCATGTTAGTTATTGAGCAGCTTAGAATGATCCTGATATCAGTCTAGCCTGTTTTTTTTTAAAGAGAAGTCAGTCAACTAATGCCTACTAATCGTACTCAATGTGTTCCTTCTTTGAATAAGGGATGGTGTTTGGAGGACAGGTGGAAAAATGAGACGAGGGAGTTTAATTCATTTTACAACTCTACTATTGCACGATTTATTAATTTTTATAGCAGAGTTGTAGTACCTCTGGTGTTAAGTAGACTTATTAACTTTCTTAATTGATTATTATCGTCCAGAATTCAAAAATATTTTTTTGTTGACGTAACGCTTTATCTAGGATTGTCCCTAATTGCTGAAATTATTTATTTTTTTAATAAAAATTAGGGTCCGTTTCCAATTGCTCCAGGATCCATTCAGCGAACATATGTACGTCATTGGCCGTGGTCGTTTACCTACAACTCCTGGGTTAATTGAATTTTATGCGGTTGCAGTTCCAAATCACGATGCGAAATTCGATAAGGTGTGGTCAGCGTTAAGCCAAGTTCTTGCGACCGATGCGAAATTTACTGTGTGGTATTCTTTTACGGACAGATGCATTGTTTTTGACAGACCTTACTGAACGAGTGAGTTTTATTTATCACATTTATAGTCCTCTCGGCAGGACGATTATGGCGACCGTAAAATGAGCGTGGCTAGCAATATGTTACCCCAACAGGACTAAATAAATAAATAACCAAATCGGTAGATATAGCTTCAATATGACTGCTATTAACTGTTAAAGTTTGAAAGTCCTTATAGCAGGTGCTTTATATTGCACTTTAGAGTTGAGAGGTCAGCCTTTAGTGCGGCTCTTTGCTTGATTTTCGCTGCAAAGCTCTGAGAATTTAATGCAACTTAATTGGCAACCGACCTTCTGACCTTCGTAGACTAGTAGGTAGTGTACTAGACTCGTAGTGCGAAGGTCCCAGGTTCGAATCCCGCCGCAGAACTCTGGCAGTTTGTGTTTGATAATTAAAGGGAGCGCACAACAAGCCTTCACTGGCTTAAGTGTATGTCGTATGACATGGGCTATCACACGCCTTCAATCAACCTAACCTAACGTAACCTAATTGGCAACCGAAATCACAGTGGAAGTAACATTTTTCATATTTTTTCTACAGTTGGATGAGTTGCCAAGCTAGTTATTGAACATACTGTGGGTATGCCACATTCTATCAGCTATTTGGCTAATAATAAGACCAAATTCTTTATAAACTTTTATCATTGTTTTAGATTATAATATATTTATTATTCTAAAAACCTTTTCAAACTCTGCCTCTCAATGGGGAAGCGTCCAAATTCTAACAAATACTTATATCTTGGCTAAGGACTAATACATTTTTTATTTTGCTTGAAGCTTATAAATATCTGGCCCGAGTCTATATAGCCAGTTTTATTGTTGAAATTTCTTCTTCCAATGTTTTTTTCTTTCCAATGTTTTCTTATTCAAATCTATGAATTATAATATATAGATATTCTGATGAGTCATAAATATTTCTCAAAATTGCACCGAACATTAGCTCGAAAATTTTCCACTTCGAAAATTTCAAAAATCATTTAAAATCACCGAATTGTGAAAACTTTTTGCTGCACTGACAATCACATACATAGATTTTTATCAGCTATTTCTTGGTTTGCAAGCAGTTTTGCAAGTGAATTAAAGTGAAAAGTTCAAAATTAATGAACAAATTTTCGCAATTGCGAATATGTATTTGCAATATAAAATGCACCAAACAACGAATTCCGCTATTATATTTTATGTTATCGTTTCCTTCTTCTCTGCCCATATTTTCAACAAAATCTGGCATATTTTGATGACCAGCTTCTGGTAACACTGGTTGCTAGCAATATCCTGTCATTTACTCAACATATATCCTATTTTGGAAGTTTATATTAACTAAACATATTATAAGAAAAGCTTTTACATAGTCAACTAACAAAGTGTATTTGCAATTAATAAGCTTTTCAGTTAAAGGACTTACGTAGGATATGTGATTTTATTTATTAAATGATTTACAAAAGTAAAAAATTTTCTTGCCACATCATATAAAATATTTATCAATTATTATATTCATGGAACTATTATTAATTTTACTGAATCAATGTTATTAATAATATGTAAATATATTTGCTTTATTTGAATATGTAAAAAATGTATAAATAGACCTGATATATGACATAAATCTTATTTGCTATTATTATCCTCTTATTATCTTCACATGTATCCTTTGTTTGAAATCTTCGTAAATCTAATTTAATAATAAAATATGATTTCTTGAAGATGATGCCCAATGAGTATTGAAATATTGAAAAATAATTTAGTATTTATATTGAAAAGACTATAATCTTGAATAGTAAATAAAGTCAGTTATGTTCTTATTTGCTGATAAAATATCCCTTTTATCAAAACCTTAATTTAATACAGCTTATTTTATGTTCCTTAAGCTATTTACACATGTATATTTTCGTTTATTGACTTATAAAAGCAATAATATTGTCTTTGGAAAGGATCAAACAAAATGTCCTTTTTCAAATTTCATTCCGTTCGACATGTATTTGTTATGTTTATTGAATAAAACATACATAAAGAAATAGTAAATCCAGGCATGAGTCTCTTTTTATTTGAATCGCTAAATGTTGTCAAAGATTTTAAGCTGCTTACAATTACTAGTTCGTACAATATGCAAATAAGCTTCCCTTAAAAGATAACACAAGTTTTTAATACGTAAAATTATATTCATATTTTCTTGCCATATATCCTTTTTTACTGACTTGGAAGCAAATACTCGTATAAGGTTTTCATTAAATTTTTAGCTAAAATACGATTTTTATTACTTTTATTTAATAAAAAAATATTTAAAATACTTATTTTATTTATATAATAATATATAGTTTTAAATATATTTAAGTATTTTTTGTGAAAGTAACAAATATATGTTCTATCTCTCTGTTGGTATTATTATAATAGAAACTGTTCAACTTTGAGGTATTTGCAGCTTTTGTAAAATGTTCTAATTCATAAAGAAAAACTATGGATTTGTTATTTTCTTTGTGTTTCATATATTTTTCCGAAAAGCACATGCGTGAACTAGCCTAGACAAGAACCACATATGTTAGCAATGCCAATTTCATAGTTAATAGAGCTCTGTTTATCATGTTGACAGAAATCCCAAAATGGACTTGGTCCATTCAAAAGGCGAAATATGGAAACTACGAACATAATCAAAAAGATTATTAAATGAAAAATATGCTCCAAGAGTTTCTTAATTAAATTACAACAATTCGGAAGGCTAAATATATGTTAAAGCAATAATAAAATTCGCTTAGAAATATTTCGAAATACAGAGATGCTGGTATTATAGACTATATATTGAGATATTGTTCTAGAGAGTGCTTAAATGGAATATAAGAAATGTGGTTTGGAATTTTTTTTTTAATTTTTCTATCCCCTAAATCCGTCCGAAAATGAATCACAACTCTCATATATGATTCAAAATATATTTTAAAGCTATTCGTCCAAGTACAGAAGAGGGCGAAGAGTGTGCAGAGTGGACAGTGGTGTAGCCAGTACTGGATCATCAACGCAAAGTGATGGGTGCATTCTTCATTAAGATCAAATTTATTTAAGTTCAATATAACAGTGAATTGCACTACACATTATAGAGAAAACTAATTCTTCAGTCGAACTGTTTGTGCATGGAAAGAGGTCCCTGCAAACGTCCAAAAGAACAGGTCGAGTGTCCACAAAACCCTGCTCCCTCTATTCCCTCTATCCATAACCTTTTTTTTCTAGTACCAGCACAGTGCATGAATAGGGGCCACCCTCTTGATTGGATTCATAAGGCAAAATGAAAAACAAATATTGAAATTTATCGGGACTGTATCCAAAAATTATTTGAACTAACAAATTTGAAAAGCTGAAATATTTTTCGGTTACAATCACGATAAATTTCATTATTAAATATTAAGTAGCATTAAAATATATTATTTTTAAAAAGGGCAATGCAATATCCAAAGCTAAAGGTATTTCTTTTCTGACAAAAGATGTTATATAAAATTTGCACTTCCTTTTATTTTCTTTATTCCATTGGGATTTATAAAATTTTTTGCAAGAGAGTTATATCCTTTTGAAAAAAGTCCCAAATTTGGATTTGTCTTTCATTTTTTTTTACATTTGGAAATAATTAAATTTTCTTTAGAACTTCTTGTATTAAATTTTGTTGCAACTTATTTAATATATTAAGGTCCTCTTTCATTGAAACTTATTTCATTGTCCACTATTTCATTTAGCCATTTTAACAAATAAAAAACAAATTTTTCATGATTTTCAATTTATTTCAATAAATGTTGAAATGCTTAACTTTGTTTATTATTGAAAATAAGTTTTAATACAATCCTTCAATTTATTCAATCAGCCTGTACATAATATTTATATGATTGTTCATGCACTTGCGTATGTGTGTATGTGTGTCTGTTTAATATGTTGGCGTGTTAGTAAATGCAATCGATGATATTATAAAATTACACATCATTAAACTTTGAATTCATTGGTATGAATCATGAGAGGTGAGATTTGATACACTAAAAAAATAATATAGTTAAAACATGATTGATAGCTCTAAATTTAAAACTTTTCTTAAAATAAAAAGAAAAAAAAAATAACGAAAATTAACTAAATTGAAAAAAAGTCATTCGATTTTTTGTTTTATTTAAATTTTTTGAAATTAAAATAATGTTATAATATTTAGTTCAATTGGAAATTAAAATAAGGACTATAACGCAAGCAAATACAAATTTTAGGTGTAGAGAAATAATTATAATAGAAATAATTTGCCTACAATGATATTTTACTTTCAATTATATGTCAATATTAAGAAACTTTATCAACTTGATAGAATATCTTGCTGTGGAGAAAATACTTTATAAAATTGGGAATTTTATCTATTATGTGCAAAATAGGAAATTTTATAAAGTGATATGCTGAATTTAAAATAAGCCTCGCACCGTAAATGGTTGTGTAAACTTTGTGCTCCATTGCTTTATAAACAACTACATACAATAATTATTATCCTCTATCCTTTTATGGCACATTATTATTTTTAAACTTACTATTGTTATTAGATAATTAAATTTCATCTTAATTGCCATATTTGAGATGTAATTTAAATTGTTGTACATGTACCATAGAACATACCATAGTGAAAGTTTTTCCTATGGAAATTTATACCATGTCTCACTACATTTCCTTTTTTCAAAACTTACGTAGGTTAATAAAAATTAATTAGTTTTGTTAATAATTTTACGAAAATGAGATCCACGTGTAGTTGACACAATAGGTTATTCGTGTGCTGGTAAAAATTATAAGCAAACGGTTGGGGTAAGTATTCTAATTTGAATTTAAATAGGATCCAGTATATAAAGTAATGCGAACGCATTTAACTTGAGAATATTTGTATTTAAGTATTTCTAAGGTAACATTTATTTTAAAATTGTAATAAAATAAATAAATTAATTATTTTTACAAAATCAATAGAATATAATTTATGGTTATTTTTATTCAGGCTCCAGGTCATATATTAATTTAGGTAAACCTTCAATAATAAAACAAAGAAGTTTTACTTAAGTTAATATATGACCTATAGCCTGAATAAAAATAACCATAAATCACATACCATAAGGTCCATAAAATTAATAAATATATATAATCAAGAGAATATTTTTTTAAATAAATTATTCCCCTCAATGTCCCAGATTTTCTCTTGCTTACGATACGTGTATTACTTTACTGATTTGGAAAAACAATAATTTTATTTCGTAGCAACTTATGTTCCAGATCCTGCCATATATCCTTTTTATTATTGATAATTATTTTATAATTGGTTTTATTAATCAATAATAGACTTAGAAAAAACGAAAAGAAACCAGAGAAAAAATTATTTAATTAATGAAAAACTCGTGATTAATTTAGTACATGATTTAATATTGGCGTGTAATTGGATTCATTTTTAAAACAGGCTTACCATTTTATTGAATCCTTAAAACTAATGATAATTCGATATTTTTTTTAATTTCGACAATTAGCTTAATTTTTAAACCACATTATTCAATACTCTCAATATAGAAAATTAGCAGATTTCAATATGGTTCTCATGATTTGAAATATTATTATTTTGTTCCAATTTTGAAAGGCATTTAGAATACGTTTTGCTAACATATGTTTTAGAATCATAGGACAACTGTATCTCGGGCTAAGCCACTTGAATTTTTTTTCCAGGTCTTATTTGTCTATTATGGCTATACTATCGAAAAATATGTTCCTCTTAATTTTTTTGTTGTAAAGTACTTTATTTCAGTTGCGTTAAAAAATGTTTTCTAAGCTAATAATCATATGATTTTGTGCTAAAAAATGTGATTGAACTTTGTTGAAGAGATCTCAGAAATTTTTATTTGCCACCATTAAGCTTTTGTCTTCTCGCCAAATATCCTTTATTCTTTAAATCAGGTATTAAATTGATTTACAACAAAATAAATAATTTGCTTATGAGTTTTAAAGCATTGCGTGCGGTGTTAATTACTTTCATTCTTTCATTCACTGATTTATAAAAACTAGAGCTTATTTCCTACATAATATTTTTTATAAACTTTTTATGAAGTCAAATGTTTTTATCGCTTCTATTATATCAAAGTGTATTTAGTTTGATTGCTTTGCCTTACCACAACCTTTAATCATTTAAATTAAAGCCTAAGAAAATAAATAATAGCGCTGAAGAAATTTAATAATTCAGTCCTATATCATGTAAGTGCTTAAATAAGTAATTTGCATATTATCCACTTCATGTATCCTTTAGCAAACAAAACCTATGGCTAAATTAAAGTTTACCCACACGTTTCAAGCTATTTTCCTTCGTATTTGTTTTCCTTTCACTGAAAACATAATGTCCGATATGCTCTTTCACTTTCTGACTAACAATGCCAAGAACTATTTATATTCAAAGATTTTAATCCATTTTAAAATTCGTACATGCTTAAGTAGATAAATTCTTTCAGCGTCACAACATATATACAGAACTCGTATCAAATGTAGCCACACATTTTAGTTGTTAGCACCATCCATTTGTTTTCTTCTCATATATCCTTTTTTAGACTCTTACCTATTCTAAGCATATTTTTCAAATACATTAGATCATAAACAATTTCCGACCAGTCATAGCGTACCGCTTTCAACTACTATTACTTTTTTTAAGGATTTTTCTTTTAACTAACATCTGTAAGAGTTCCAACTATTGATCCTTAATTTAATTTTTCAGCAATTTAAATGATTTTGTGCTTCTTATTACCCATTAAAATTGAGTAGTTATAGTAAAAATTATTTAACATAAACTCATATTGAACCGCTTTAATTAAAATAATTTCATATTTAACGACTTCATTTAATATTAAATTCATATTCATTTAATTATTCAAAATTTTTTAGTTCTAGACTTTGGATGAAATATAACATAATATTTCAATTAGTATCATATTTCTCTTCTTTTTACATTATATATCTTTTTTAATTTATATTATTTATTAATGTTTATGGAACTTTAACTTTTAATATACTATGCGAAAATTTCAACCTCAAATCATTTTTCTGCTTTTTGAAACTCTTTTGAATTTATTAATAGCATCCTTTTTCTTATGTGTTAGTTTGTCAATTTCAATCAAACATTTTGGACGTCTTTAAAATAAAAATTTTAAACATCGTTTATTATATTCTAGTCCTACAAAATATGAAAAGGGTTCGTTTAGTAGATGACATTTATTTTTGGTCCTTTGCCTTGCATTTATTTCTTCTCAGCAAATGTCCTTCTTAACTAACTAATTTCGAAAATCAGCTTAATATATATATATATATATATATATATATATATATATATATATATATATATATATATTATATATATATATATATATATATATATATATATATATATATATATATATATATATATATATATATATATATATATAGGTATTTTGTAACTAAGAAAACTAAAAAAAATGTTATTGACTAGTTTTACTCCGGAAGCAGGATTTGTTGCCAAGGACTCTTTCATATATGTATATATTTTTTTTTACAATTTCATAAAATAAATTGTTCTTAAGTTCTAATACTCGTATTATAATTAGCCAATATATTATGTTTTGTTGCTAAAAAAAAGCACCCTCAGCAATCAATTTGAATTGTGATTTGGTAATTTATCATACTGTTCTGGTATTCTACCATATATATCCTTTTTATAATAATCATTAGTTTTAATGAGAAAACACAACCGTTTTAGTAAAAAAATACTAAGTTTTGTGATATTTATATTCGTATTTTGCCTTGAGACGCACTATTTTCGTTAAACTAAAGATATTTTCCATGTTATGGTTGTTTTCTTTCCTACCACCTGATTACGTTTCCTGGGAAAGATGTTGACAAGTGTAAATAACTTTAATATATATTAAGAAATGCGTTATAAAAAGATTTTTTAAAGGGTTGTTTACAATAGAATTGATTTCATACAATTAAAAAAGCAAAACAAATGATAAAAGTTGTTGTATATAAATAGTTAAACAACACATAGGATTTGTGCATTGAAATTTATAGTCCTTCCAGTATAACAAGTGGCGATTGCGAAAAGTAAAGCAGTCTTTAAGGGGGCTTTATTTTACAGACACCAGAAGCTCTTGAATTACGAACATACACTCCTTGATATGGTTTTAATGAACATTATCCTTGAAAAGCAGGACCTTTTCTTAGACTCAGAGCCTTAGGATGCATAATTAAGTATATAATTTTTAGGTGAACGAAATAGATCTGTATGATTAATTTCGTTTTCGCAATTATGATAAGTTTAAGCAGAGCAATCCCTATGCCCTCTTGGACTAGATGGTAGGTTAGTACTTTAGTAGTCTTAGGGTCGCAGATGCGTTGTATGTCAAAGACTCTAAGTATTTTTTGCAGAGACAAGCCAAAATTGCTTTGCAAGTTTGTGGTGGCTTGAAAAATGTCTTGGCGTTGCTATAAGTACCATGCAGGGATGCATGGACTCCATGAATACCTACATTTCACTGAAAGATAGAAGCTATTGGTCTGCCTATTTGAGTTCGGTATATATACAATACTTTTGTGATACGTGAGAAAAGAAATACAAGAGATAGGCATACAGACAGGGGAATGAAGTATAGGGAAATATTACAGATGGCTAGGATTCCCTATCTTGGTTATCCTAGCCCAAGACAGGGTACCATTGTATTGAGCTAAGCAACAAAAAAAAAATAGTAAACATTAAAACACTTCTGTTATAAAATTTGTTTGATTTATTATTTATCACAAAAAATTTTCCGTCTGAAAGCGGCTAATGAGCGATACACTTCTATTAATTTTTTGCACAATTTTGTTTCATATAAAATTTCTTCGACAGTCACAAAAAATAAAACGAGGATTGACAATGACAGTGCCACACTACGTTAAACTGCTTCAATATTGTTTAACGAAAATCAAAACTATTTTGATACTCTTCAAAAATTGATACGACGTATGCGTGTGAAAATGTGTAAAAAATGAAAAATTTAAGCTGAATATTGACGTGTTTAATACACGCCCTAACTGTACATATACTTATAGTCTAAGGGGTCTTTCACTAAGTGATTTATATCTTTAAATTGCAAAATAAAACCATAATGCCGGAGCTTCGCTATAAGTGCGCCTACGAAATGTCCAATGTTCTTTAACTCTGATGCATAAATCAGGTTGAGTTTGATTGATTGCATGGGTTATGTTGGCTGTTGCTAGTGATTTATTTGCATAGACCTGCGACTTAAGAAATCTCACAAGACAAAGTCTAATGGGATTAAATCTCACGATCTCGGTGGCCAGTTTACATCACCACCACGTGAGATTACCATGCCCTAATATCCCTCGTATAGAATTTCCAATGTAGCATGAGCTGTGTGGCACTTAGAGCCGGCCTGTTGCAACCACATGTCTTTGATGTCCATATCATCCACTTCAGGCCAAAAGAAGTTATTGACCTATAGTGCTCGCCGTTGATGGTGATGGCTTGGGCAACGTCATTCTCAGAGAAATATGGAACGATGATGCTCTTGGATTTAATAGGGACTAGTATCGTCCAAGATTCGACAATCTTGTTGGGTGACGTATCAATTTATCTAGAAATGGGTCTCATTGCTGAATGGGTGAAACGGGCGTAACGTTGTCTGAACAGAACACCCACTTTGGTAGAACAATTTTATAATTTGAGGGTGTTTTTAAAATCTATATCTTTCCATGGTGATTCGGCAAAGTAGATTGATTAAATGACAGCCAATTTGGCAGATATAAAGGGTAATTATTTAAGAGCTATCGGATTTGATTTAAAAAACACATAAAATTTAGAGAAATGTATGAAATCTTTAGTTGAGTCGATAGAACGATCTATGTAATTTAATGTTTAAAGATGATTTCATGTCAATGTTGACCGCGGCTACGCCTCAAATGGTTCATACCCTGGGTCCAATTTAACATAAATCCTAAAAAAGGTGTTAAATAGCACCATCTAGGCGGCCAATTGATCGGCCTCAAACGTGAGATAAACTATTCTCCGAACTCGCCTTTCAATTGGGCCATTGTTTCTCGTGCTGTGTGGTATAAGGCACCGTCTTGTTGAAACTACATGTCAGCCAAGTCCAGATTATCTATTTTGGCAAAAAAAAAAAAATTGTAATCATCGCACGGCAGCGCTCACCATTCACAATAACGTTCCTGTCTTCGTCCTCTTTGAAAAAGTACGGTCTAATGATGCCACCGGTCCATAATCCACACCAAACAGTGCAGTTTTCGGGATGCAATGCTTCTGTCTGCTCATCACACCAAATACGGCAATTTTGCTAGTTCCCGTATCCATTAAACCAGAAATGAGCTTCGTCGTTGAACACAATTTTCCGATAAAAAAAATGGAGAATGAGCTTTGATAATAAAATTTAATAATTTATAATAATAATAAGCGTTTTTTTTGTAAGTCGATTCATGGTTAAATTATAGACCAAACTGAACATGTATAACAGTAACATGTTACACGAAAACAGCTGAGCTGCCAAAAACAGTGTTGCCAAAAAGAAAGTTACTAAAAAATAACCCTTTAAGCTTCAAAAATATGGCCGGCATTTTCAAACAAATATTATTCAAACAACTGTAAAAATATATGGGATTTTTTGAAAAGGACTATGACGAACGTTAATGTGTGAAAAATCTGTTTTTATAAAAAAAGTATCATTCCCTCTCTACGTTGACTGCGTAACGTTACTTAATTTGTGTAAATATTCATAATAAATCTTAAAGTTATACTCTCTAAAGCCATAACCAAAGAATATACATATAAAAGTTTAATAAAGCAATAATATAACAATAATAAATGTTTTTATTGTTTCGCCAAAAATTATGATTTTGCTGATACGTCGTTAACGCAGAAAGGGAACGATATGAATGAATATGAATGATTTGAAATAAAACTCAATTTATTTTAATGGAAATCTTTTCAATAAAGTTTTTGCAAACAAACAAACAAAACAAAAAACAAAAGTTTTGCAAACAGGATAATATATTCAAATTAAAAACCACTAACACATTCAAGAAAATATTTGAAAAAGCGGGTTTCGTTAATTATTCTATATCACAAAAAAAAACTTATTGTATGTAAAAGTTTTTAAAGGTTCTTCTTGACAGAAAGCCTACTACGAGTATATTATGTATGGTAATAAACTGTTATCCTTGCTTTACGTTTATTTTCCATTAGATATTAATATTTTTATGAATTTGAAATTCTTCCTCATTTTCGTAGGTTTTCTATGAATTCTTATGGCTTTGATTTCATTTGTTTGTACTTTTTATTATTATGTATTAAAAATAAATAATTTTTTCTGATGTCAGCCAAGGCGCTACATCATTGTTAGCAAATTAACATTGGTACGATATCCTGCATTCACACACAACATAGAATATATATCTCGATCATTTGAGAACGGATTTAATGGATTTCGTACAAGGTTGTGATACACACATTTATTTCGATTTAATTCTGGTTTTGCTTTAAATCGAAATCGATTTCATTTCCCATCTTGTTCTATGACAATGTGAGAAAAAAAGATTTGATTCAAAACGGAATTTGTATTATTTTTACGTAAAATTACGTTAAATCGAGTAAGCGGGGGTTCACGATTTAAAACTTTTTGTGTATTCGAACAAAAATTTGCATGCAATAATTTATGTTAAAATGTAAGTAAAATCCTTTAAAATAATTAACACAGATTTATCTACAAATATACTAATATTTATAGGGGAAGCATATAAATACATATATAAATAAAAATATGGAAAAATTCAGCAGTTAGCAAATGGTTGCGCCAAATGAGGTCGAATGGAAATGCAGAAACCTTGGCAAAAACACTTTAATGTAAATTAAATTAATTTCGTTACAAATAATTTCAATTTTAAAAGTTTCTTGTATATAAGATGAAGCCGATCGGCTAAAATCCACCGCCGAAATGTATAGAAAAAACTTAGCCGCCGAAACGTGTCCAATTTTTTTTCAAGGCTTTTCCATTGTTTTAAAAATAAATTTTTTTCCAATATAAAACTAGGTATTTAAAACTAAGAAAAATATGCCATTCATTACAACATTCGATTCAGCAGATCGCGATCCAAAGATTTTTATTTAGTCGACGCCGAAGATATGTTTGGCAACCTGCAGTCGGCTTCGGCATAATTGGCTTCAATTTCTATTTGTAGCAAATAACAACAAAACAACAGAGTTGATTTTTTTTGTAACCAACTGATAATGAAACAAAATTGGAAAATGAAATCGATACGTTTTTTGTCACGCCTAGACTGTGTTCAGACACATCATGTCTTATTGACATGATTGCTATTTTATAGGCGAGATCGACGAGGGGAAAAGAAACGAGTACGCATGTTTACGTACTCTGTCAGTACGTTTTGCTTTCTCATTCGTAATGTAAAAAATGCTCAAACAACGTTTTTTATGTACACATACACAAAAACAACTCGTCAACAAGACATGACTTGTGTGAACGCCAAAGAAAGTTCAAAGAAGAAAATGGAAGAATCATGTCAATAAGACATGATGTGTCTGAACACAGTCCTAATACCATTTTCTACGTTTTGAGCTTACGATTTCATTTCAAATCGCAACGATTCCCATCACATACCTGTATGTGTATATTTGGCTTTAAAGTATATAAAATTAAATTAAATGTTTTTGGTCAGTGTGGTGGATTTTGAGTTAGGGGTGAAAAAGGTTTGTGAAACTAATTCAAGTACACTTCAGCAACAGTGGTCAAACTTTTGCGCATGCGCTCTTGATATAACAGAGTATTGGAATCTGAGCATATCGTTCTTTCATAAGGATTAAAAAATTATTTAAAGTTTTAAAGCTTGTTGATTGGATTTGAAGTTATTGGATTTGAAGTCATATCGACAGTATAAAAGGAAAGTGTTTTTAAAGCATTTCATATCTTATTCATTTGTGATCCGGAAGTGGGATAAATACGAAACACTCCAGATTAACTCATGAACATCAAATCTATTGACCTATTATTTCAAATTTGAACTGCTAGACCAAATCCCAAATCTTTCACATCGCTTTGAATTTAATAGGGAGAGGATACATATTCTTAAGGCAGTAAGCCCGCTTAGTGCAATATCCAGCTTAAATCTGCAAAATATTGTAGGGATTATTAACAGACCACTAACACATTTAATCTCATTTGGTTAGTATCGAAGTTAAAGTATTTATAAAAAATTTTTAAACGTGCAAGGTGACGCAAAAGTAATGTTATAATATGAATTGGTTGCCATTGTCGCAGGTGGCACAAAATGTCCCTGTGCTTTGACATTTGTGATGCACCTCAAGAACGTGGAACTTTTGTTATTTGACAAATTTTTAGTCTGCTGTTTTAACGCAGCGTGAATTACAACGTGATTTTCTTCGTCGCCGTGATCCATGTGGTTGAGCAACTGACCGTTTGGCTGAACGCCTTGTGCAAATTGGCTCCACTGCAGATGTCGTAAGAATCAACATTAAATGCATGAAGAGCCATGGCATACCCTTAAAGTGACTGTTTGGTATAGCATTTGTAGTGAAAAACCGATTGGTTCTTATTATTTTAAAACGTCGAGGACATCGCCGTAACCGAAAATGGTGAGCATTATAGTCAGATGCGAAACAAGTTTTTTCCTTTTTGTTTCAACCATTTCCACAGCTCAGGCAACACTGGAGATTTAGAGATACCAATTTCCAGGTCAAGTGACCGCCCATTTAGATGATTTGAAATTGCGAGCACAATTATGCATCAATTCGATAAGTGCTCATTTGAGCACTAATTACGAGTAGTGTCATCAATTTTCTACTTTCAAATAAATTTTTATGAAAACACAGCTCTTTTCTTCATTTATAACAGAATGACAGCCAGTTCAAATTATGACAGTACTCTCACGCCACATTGTATATAGAGCTGAGGACCTCAATAGCTTATCCTATTTCCAATAGATTTTCCTATTTTGTATTATTTAATGTTATATTATTTAATATTTATATTATTTAATATACAGTAAATAAATGAATAAAAAAAATAATCTATCATTTTTGGAAGAAATATTTTTTTAAAAATGAGTAACACGTTTTACATATTAACGACACGCTTGCAAAGTTGTGCCCTTTTTCGAACACACAATAGAACAAAAATGTTTTCTTGAATAACTCATGTCCATGTAATAAAATGTATTAATTTTTCATTAGCTTTTCACACAAAATCTAATATGTTAGCGAAAACATGTATAAGATGAGTGCAAAATATGTAACGTACTTGCACGTTTTCCGTGCAACATATTTAAAAAGGAACATAATCTTTATTTACAAAATTTGACATTTTTGTTTTTTGAAAATAGAAAAAAAAACAAGCGGAAGGGGCGAAGTAAGTGTTACATTTTTCTTAGAAATGAACACGTATAAGTGCAAATTATTTTCTTAGTGCATGTTCATATCTTACGTTAATGGAGGGTATATAAATTCGGCGTAGCCGAATATACGCGTGGTATTCTCACTTCTACCTTTTTTGTTGTCATTGTAATGTGGTGCTCAACTTTTATCTAAAGATTATGTAAATTTTATTTAAATATTGATGTTTATTACTTTGTCATTAACCTCGTGCTTTTTTTAGGCAGTAAGAATGCTTTTTTTTACTTCTCACTTAAATGTTTTTAAAAACAGACGAGTATTTTTAAATAAACACGCCATTTGTTTTAAATTTTAATCAAGGCGGCAATCAGTATGCGTATGAAGATAAAATAAAGCTTTTAAGAAATTATATGGGTTGATATTAAAGCATTTGGCTTTTAATGGCTAAAACAAGATTTTAAACATTAATGGCAGCTGTTGTGATTATTTGACGGAATACAAACGTGGCATGTTCACTGCACACAACGAATAGAATGAAATATGCCATGTACTGTAATTATTCAAATTACGAAATGTTTTGTCATTTCTCGTTAGGACTTTGAGCGATTCGAGTATCGTAGAGAAATTGCTTTCCAACCATAATCAAATCACATTTGTGGTACGATGGGTAAATGAAATCTTTAACCCATTCACCACCAATGGACTCCTGTATGCGTCTGGCAGTTTTTCTCACAAAATCAGGACACAGGAAATTTTTGCTTTAACAGAATTTTCATAAATCCTAATGTATTTGTTTAATGTATTCAATTCATTTTTTTCTGCTTAAGGGAGGCCAGAGGTCTACAACCCCTGAAATTTTTTCGGGGTGGGAGAAAGGATTACCACCCTTTAATGAGGAGGGAATTATGCTATTTATTAGGAATATCATGTAATGTAATATAATGTAATGGGGGTTTGGCCCAGGACGGTCCTTTGCACTGCGACCATTGTTGATCTATTGTGCTTCCCCTGTCCCTAGCAGTCCAATACGTTCGCAAATAGGATCAGCTCCTTCAATGGGAGCATTAGCAGATCCTCTTTACTCAGCATATATGCATGTAGAGTCCTGTGTCTTCTGTGGCACAATGCCCCACAATTTGCTATCAATTGTTCCATCGACTCCTCATCTTCACCGCAAAATCTGCAGATGTCCGTGTCAGATAAGCCCTTTCTGTATAGGTGGGCTTTGCAGGTGCAATGGCCTGTGAGCGTCCCTACCAACGTCCGTAGGCTTTTCTTGTCCTGTCTTAGAACCAGATCCGCCCTCCTAGCGTCAAAGCATAGGAATTTCTTGGAGTGACCTAACGCATTGATGTAATTCCAATGTTGTGCAATCCTGGACGATGTCCATTTCGAAATCTCCCCCTTAAGGAGACTTTTGTTGAACCCAAAAGAAGGGGTGGGTCCAATGAACTTCCCCTCAGTCCCTCTTCTCGCACATATGTCCGCCATCTCATTCCCGGCATGCCCCTGATGCCTGGTACCCATATCAGAGTAATCTGATTATGAGTCGCCAGGTCATTGAGCCTGTTGTGGCATTCCAGTAATAATCTGAACATGTACGTACAGCCTCTCAGGGCCTTTAGGAATATCATAATACAAGAAAGAAGAAATTGTAGCAAAATTTCATTTGTAAAGAAGAAATCCCATTAAGACAGGCATATCTACCTCGTCGTACTGAGCCTCGCACGACAAACTCCACAAAATACATAAAACCAACATTTATTTCAAGATTGACCTAAAAAAAATTATTTTCGAGCAAATCTAGAACGGGGTTTATAAGGAATGGGTTAACAGAAAGAATATCATAAGCAATAGATCTAACTGTAGCATCGTGATCTGTTGTAAGGCGACGGTAAACATTCATTTTACCATTTACGAGCCCATAGAAGTAGATTTCAGTGTAGAGGGCGTTATGGAAAATTGTCTTAGACAAATAAAAAAAAGCTCTAGATATTATATCTATTTAGAAATAATTAGATGAGAAGAAATTTTTGTTTTAGAGCAAACACCTATTTATTACGACTTTCCAATATTCTCGACCTTTTACTTATCCTATGGGACAAAGCCTAGCAGAGCATGTCCCTGTATAGATTACCCGATAAATTATCTGTGTAATCCTTGAAATAGTTAAAGCTTCTTTTTCACTGTATTACAGCTGAAATGGAAATTTTTAATTTAAGGACATATGACAGATAGATGTATCCTGGTATCATTAGACTTAAAAAATGCTAAAGAGCTTAACTATGTTTTCGATTAAGTGGAATGATGTTTGAACGACGTAGCCAGAACAACTAGTCAGAAGTTATAAGGTCACCTAGTTAAATATGTAAATGACATAGATCGTTACGTCAGGCATATTATGGAAATACGTTTCTCATAATGCCTTGCAAATATACATATTTATAAGAATATTTAGTATTTGGTACAAAATTTAAATATGTTTCTCATCACAAATTTGCTTGATATTTAAAACATCTAATTTTAAAATTGCGGCCACAAGTTGGCTTAGGTTGCACAGTACGTCGTTTATCTTTGTAGCTGACCCACTTGGATCCAATTTGATACCTTTTTGTCGCTTAATAGTGCAGGGCCTTATGTGGTTTGGTGTTAAATGAACCTTAATACCGTATAAAAGAATTCATTATCCTGAATATTCCGACAGATGTGCTAACTTGGGCGCAATTAAGTTGTTTTGTTCGATGGATTTGAGCAGTGGCTGGAGAAGTGTTTCAATATTTTTTACTCTCTCCTCGTTCTGGCAACTTCCGCCGAAGTCATTAAAGGAATGATTTAATCTTCTGGAGTGCGTACTACTACTATTGTCCGTAGTTGTGATCAAAATATTTATTAATATGATTTGTTAGAGCACATATTACATTAATTGTTACTATTTTAAATAAATGGGTATTTGAAAATTACTCATGATTTAGTCGATTTATCTGAACGACCGATTCTAATTTTGGTAGCCGAAATTTACAGAAATTAAACAAAAAACTTATTCATTTTCAATATATGTGGGACTAGTTTGAAATAAATTTGTTAAAAGAAACAAAGATGAATTTTCAGTAGATTTTAGTTGCCAGGACTGCTTTCTTTCCTGGGTACTTTTACCCCAAGGTTGCCGGTATTGAAATCCTGTTTGTAATGTCTTATAAATTAAAAAAAATTTAAACAATGATTTAAAGGAAAACTTTATTATCAATATTTTATGGTTATAAGTTTGCTTTTGATTAATTATAAATCTCAAAACAAAAGTTTTTGAATAAGTTCTTAACAAATTTTTAATATGGTATCAAAAAAGATATAGATTAAAAACGTAATGTATATTTAGTGCAAAATTAGACTATAAGTTCTCAAAGGACATATTTTTCTTTTATTCAAACATAATTTAATTTATGCAATATTTGAAAATATTTGATAATATTGTTGTTTCTCCATCATTTTTATTATCATCATAAGCCAACTAGTCTGCAGTTTATTAAGAAAAGGCAAAGAGAATAAGTTTGATTTATTTTGTGAGTGTACGTGTATCTGTGTGTAAAGGACACTAAAAGACTTTATGCAATCTTTTAAAGAATTTAGATGGTTCGATGATTTTTTAAGCTTATTAAAATTCTAAGAGCAACAAAAAGTAAATGAAATAAAGTGAATAACAAGGAGTTGATAGTTTATTTCAGACTGTGCCAATGGCGTAGCTGGATCGAGGTGGATGGGAGGGATTAAGGTATTTTTAGAGCAAAATAAATATAAATATAATATAGGTAATAGAGTCTAGAAGGATAAAAACTACACAATCACTCAGGACAAGTTTTCAAGCTGTAATTCAACCACAATATACAATATGAAGCGATTAGTGCTATAAATGGTGATGAGACTATCAAAAAAAATTGTCTTTCTTATTACTATTCCGACAAAAATTTTCACCATGGTTTTTTCAACCCCCTCCTAAAAATTTATCCAATGAGCCCCTGACCACCCTCTCTTACTAGAAAAGAATATAACATCATTACAAACAAAGGTCCGGCACAGCCACCACCTTCTGGGAAAAAGATAGGAATCAAAGATTAGCGAGGTTCCTCACCACTACACCAAAATATAGAAGGGGTGTTGTTTCGATAGGTGGCAGCCCATTATGCTAGACCTGCTACAGCAGACTTAGCTGGAACAAGGACCGATTACCGAAACTGATACCAGGCAAAAAACAAATAATAACAATGCGAAAACAACTGCAACAATAACCCGTGTAAAGTTGGTTATGCTTTGTAGAAGGAAGCCCTATGCTCCGGTTTTCTTCGGTTTTCTTAAGCACAAATCTTTCCATGTTATTCCCATTTGAAATGACTTTCGGTATGATATTATTTTCATATTGAATCAAAACAATAATATGCCAATCGAACCTTAAAACAAATGGTTCACATATTAATGCAACACGATCTATTGCTAATTTAATATGAAAGTATGTTTTTCTTGTTTGTTAGTTATTATAAAATAATGTTGAATCGGTATGAAATGCTTACAAAGCCAATTCATTAAAGAAATATTTGCTTGGCCAGGATAAAGTGTAAAAGGCATCTTAAGTGGTCAGACAAGCCTTAAGTTTAAAGACTGTCAATTAATTTTGTTCCCTAATTTCCTTGCACAGTGTAAACATTTTCTCCCCCTAAACTATAGTTGTTGTTTTATGTCTTTTATGGCTGCCAATATAATTTTCTGCTGCCGCAAATAAGTGACAATCGGATAAGTTTTATGCCAGAGGCAACAAGAAGGCAAACAAGTCCTGAATTGACAATTTCCCACTTTTATTTTCAAGAATATTTCTTCACCTTGTTTAAACTGATTTCCTTTATGGGTGTGCTGCTCTATCTATGTATGTTTGTGTGTGTGTGTGTGTGTGTGTTCTTGCGTGCTTGCCAACTACTTCCTCATATTTTCAACATGCATGTTGCACGAACATAAAATGTTTATTTAATACTGCAAATCTGCTAAATTCACACACGAGCTCAAGATATCACAGACACAAACACAGAGACACAGACTGTGGCTGACGGAAATAAATAAAAATGATTCCTAGATAGACGTAAATAATTTACGGGCATAGTATTTAATGTGGAATTATTAAAAACCAAAGTCATTTTGGGTTTGTCTGGCGAAACTGGGACAGATTTTGTCATGTAATTAACAACTTGCGTTTAAAATGTGTTTAAAGAAATGTATTTTATGCACAACATATATGGGCCTATAATTTTTTCTTAAATCATGGAGAGGAAGTCTATATACGAAACTTGATGACGCTAGGTCCTGGGGAAATATATTTGGCTGCGACTCTGCGATTTTCGGCCTTAAAGGAGTTTTGTGCAGGATACTCCTTGATTCTAGTTGCCAATGCCAATGAGACCAATAGTTTAACATAATTAAAATTTCTTACCACAAATAAAAGGAAATTTTTCTTGTTTAAAATTCCTATTGTTTCTATCGCATATCTCATTGTTGTTTTTTTTTAAAGAAATTTTATTCAATTTAGGTTCCTTAATTTAATTGCTTTCAAATGCAAACAAGCCATAATTTAATAGATATTGATTGAAATTTCAATGCTCCTTCAGGCACAATGAACAACGAAATTACTTGCTTGAGTTTTGATTCTGCTGAGCGAAAGATAGAGAAGGGGTTAGGTTAGGTTAGGTTGATTGGAGGGGTGTGATAGCCCATGTCATACGACATACACTTAAGCCAGTGAAGGCTTGTTGTGCGCTCCCTTTAATTATCAAACACAACTGCCAGAGTTCTGCGGCAGGGTTCGAACCTGGGACCCTCGAAAGATAGAGAAAGAAATACAAATTGTGTATGTTTCTATCTCATATTACATTTAAAATTTAAGAGGTGCACTTGAAGACTTTTTGTGAGAAAATTTTGTCACTTCTAATACCAGGTTCATAAACGGCAGGTTTTCTTGTACAAGTTTTACTTCAGCTGGTCTTAGTCCCCAGCTGCATTAAAATTTGAAGTGTATGACCCAGGTATACATGGGTTTTGTTGGTTTGTTTGGTTTGTGCGCAAATGTAATCCTTATCACTATTTATAACTTTTAATTTTCAAAAAGACCGCATTTAGACAGAGCAATTTTACTTGCACCACCTTAAGTTCAGTTGGTAGAAAGATAGTTGAACGAATGCATTCTTTCTCTATAAACACTTTTAGACTGGACACAGCATGGGAAAAGATAAGGGGATATTTCCTCAATCATGCAGGAAACTAAATTTTCTAATCGACTATGTTAAATTGATTTTTTGGCAATAAAAACATGAAAATATTACATTTGTTTTAACGAATGAAAGCGGCTTAAGTTGAAATTATAGCAGAGCTAGTGGACTTCTATTAGGTATCGGTAGAATGAAATAGATTTTCTCTGTCCCAAAAGCCTAAATTTAAAAAAAAAAAATTGTTTTCATTACTATGATCTAAGAAATCGCTAAATATTTTGCTAAAGTCCCTTTCAAGAAAGAAAATTAATGATTTAAAGGATTGAAATACCATATCGCCATATGCAAGAGATCTAGTGGTGACCATTAGTCTTCTTGCTAGTCCAGGACAATGACTCTCTTCATCATCTATATCATGGCAGCTGTGGCAGAAGTTATTTTGGTCAGCTTATAATCTCTTTACATGCATACTAAAGAGACAGTGCGTAGTCATCACAGACATCAGTATTAATGTTTGTCTGATATTTATGAAACGAGGTCGTATCCTTTATCCTTAGGCGAGTCATCAGCCCTAGCAATTTTTCGGAAGCGTCTGTGCCCTTGTACCAAAATGATATTAATATTAAACTGACTGTACCGCTATCTCACTAAGAGGTGATCGACAGTCGAGTGTTGTTCTTGATTGCAGAAGCGGAAATTGTAATGCCTTTATGATGGCTCGAATGTCAAAGTATAAACTATTCTTCAACCATGCCGTGATCTACTACATGATATTGCTTTCTTTTTAATTTCGGGAGACTTAAGACCCCTTAGCTTACTTGCAGTACCACTCCCTCATGGTCTTCGGAGCCACTTGTGTAGAAATTCACTCTTCTCTTTTTCCTTTCATAGTGTATGGAATAACACGAGCTTCACGAGCTGACATCCTATTTTTATAGAGGCACTGGATTGAAGCTGGTAAGGCATAGTCCATCGACCAGGGAGCCGGGCTTTATAAGATAACATCTTACCGTGAGCGGATGTATATTAAGCCCATTGTGATATGTAGTACTGTGGATTGCCAGCTCCTTATCAACTAAATTCAGCAGTAGAGGGTGTAAAAACATTCTAAACGCATCTTTAGCAGTAATGCAGAGATCTTTGGTTTGGAATATGGAGGCAAGTCTCTTTACCTTCTGCACATAATAAAATATGTCCGTTTTTACAGAGCAGGCCATCAGACTATAATTCCGTATAAGAGAACAGGACGGACTATAGCCATGCAGATCTAATGAACTGTTATTGGAGTTGAGCCCCATCTCCTTCCAAAGGATCTTCTGTGCGGAAGAAATGTGCAATAATTGCCTTTTTTACTCTCCCAAGAACATTTATATTAAAACTCAGCTCCAAGATGACACCAAGATATATAGTGCTGGTTACTCCATATATTGCGATGTTATTAAGAATGGAAGTTGGAAGTCAGGTATCCTGTAGTTCCTAGCGAAGAGAACGAGCATTAAATATGAAAAAATCAAGACATTATTTAATTGACCGTTGACTGTATCCTTAAAAATTTAACACATATTCACTGCTTGCGTGCGTATTTGTTTGTGGTTGTATGTGCATATGTGGCCTCTCCCAAGAGTTTGTGTACTTAACGTGTTACTACAGTGTGATAAATCTTTGAAACTTTAATAAGTTGAGTTTAAGCAGTACAAACACACTTAAAAACATACAAAAGTTCGTATATGAAAACGAACACACACAGACAAATGAAGTTACTATCAAACTCAGACACATCCTTCATAAAAATATTGCAGATCTGGTGTTTGTCGTTAAGGTAGTCATTGTATGTTGTACGTGTCATGGGAAATTATAAGATGTGCAATAGATAATACGAGGGGAAGTAAACAAATCATTGCACAGTCATATAAGCTGGACAAACATTTGAAACACTGTAGTTTTATCAAATAGCAGGAGGCGAGTGAGAAATTTTAAGGATATTCGTTTAAATGCGGCAACTTTTTTTATAAAAAAAAATAAATTCTTCTGTTTAAAGAGCCAAACACCGAAAGGAATCAAAGACGAGCTATTTATACAAATATTTAGCAATATAGCACGATCCTTGCAAGTTTGTGTGGGGGAGAATAGAACACACTTCACAGTTCGCTCTGTTGCTATAAAGTGATTGAAAAAATTTAAAATTTGAGAAAAAATATGAGATGTGCAACCTTCTGCTTGAAAAACTTAAAGCTTGGAAAGGACATACCTACCTCTCATATATCCTTAAGATATAACATTAATTTTTTTTAAATATTTAAAGCATTATATACAACGACTATTGTTAATTTCAGCTTAAGCGGTGCAAGGACATGCTCTTCCAGCTCTCTCTAAGCCCTTTTATCAGTTTTATTTCAATCCTTTTAAAAACATACGAGTATCTGCTTGACATGTCTTGATCGGAATGAAACGAAACTGTTTCACAACTCTCAGAAGACTAATGAACTAAAACTTTGCTTTACTTGATTTCAGTTCAAAATGGTCGTATAGAGGATAAGCAAATTCTTACTAGGATTCAGTAAAACTTTCTTCGCTACTAGTAAAAAACTTTAATTAATATAAATAAAAAAATTTATTTCCAAGAAAATTTCATTTAATTTTAGTACAAGTTTGACTGAATTTTTGGCATAATTTTTAAAAAAATTCCCAACATATTTTTTTTTTAATTTTTCGTAATTTATTAAATTAAAACTCTGAACTCCAATTAAGCAAATTTTTTTGAATTCCAGTCTCTGAACTTTGTTAATATTTTCAGTGCATTTCTTTAAAGGAGTTAATATGGAATCAATATTCCACAATATGATAAAGAGCTACAACAGGATTTCTTTAAATGACGAAGAGTAATGTATCACGGGAATAATGTTTTTATAAGTCCACACTATGATAAGGAGTTATAAAAAAATCATTTTTTTCCAACTTAAATCGTGATGGTTACCCCTGCCCCTTGCCCCCTTGTCCATTGACACATTCACCCTTTTTCATTCAGCAATTAAACTTGCGAATTTTTTTATTTATTCTCTTTTAACAACGTTTTAATGTTTCGATTAAACAATTCCACTTAACCAAGTTTTGTCTCAAACGGTTAGATTATCGCATGATTGAAGAGTCATTAAAATACTTTTCATACTTTAGACAGTCGACATAAATAAAGAAAAGGCGCATTACAAAAAAAAAATCATTACTTCCAGGAAGGGCATGGGGCGGTAAGGAACATAAAAGAAACTTGTGAGACTTGAGACTTGTTTGCAAAGGATACCGCAACAGTTCGGACATATCAAACATGGTTTGAGAAGTTTAATTTTTCGGTTTCCGTTGAAAACTGAAATCAAACTAGGAAGTCATATAATTTCATCATATGCCAATGAAATGTATGAAGTAAAACGAAGTCAAGCATCGAGCCGAAAATCGAGATAATGGCCCTTAGCTCCCTCGAGGAGAGAAAGGAACAAAGTGCTTCTGAAGTTATTAGAACAAATTCTTTGAAAACTTTTATTAAACTGGGTATCAAGTAAGTTTGGAATGCAACAGGCAAGTGCTAAAGATGACTGTACAATCCAATCATATCCAATCTTTCTGTTTAGTTGCCATACAAATTAAAAATTAAAAAATTTAGATTTATGGCAAATATTCCGGAAAACTTTCAAAGGCTCCCCAGACTACTGGCTTCTTTTTAAATAATTGAGCCCACTTTGTCGTAAGCACTAACATAGTATTTCGTAGCCATATCAATGATTTGTGTCCGAACTTATTTTTTTTTATATCAGCTGCCTCTAACATCTGTTAAAGAAAAACTTATTTATGGTTAAAAAAAAAAACAAATTACCCAATAAAATATTTGCACGTCTTCTTATCACACAAGTAGACTTACTTCAATGGAATGTGACACATTTCCATTGAAGTAAGTCTCAGAACGATTTCTTCATGAAAATGCCTGTCAAATGATTGATAGAAGCAAAATTTGTTTAATTATAAGATAGAATAATAAAAAGATAAACTTTTACCAACTTTAAATTTATTTATTAATTTATTTGCAAAATGTGTTTAATGAAATTATACAGAGAAAATATTTGGAATTCTCATACAAAATCACAAAGTAATTGAATTAAAACAGTATTTTTCTCAAAATAAAAGCAAAACTGCTTTAATGCAATTTCGTAAAACAAAATTTTATTAGATTATTTTGCCTAAAAAAATAACCCATTTAATGCTTTATGATCAACAAACGTCTAAGACAAATTTTCCTAATTATATTGCATCCTGTTTTGTTAGCAAAAACTACCACCTCTTTCCTCTCCCAAATTACTTACACCTCAAGGAGTTGTACTGGTTGTTTTAGGCTGAAGAAAAAGAACAATCGAGAAATTCTTGAAACATTCCTTCAAACATTTCGTTCAACTCCGAGAAACAATCTTAAATCTCCAGCTGAATTATTTCTTTAGCGTAAAATGAAAACAACATTAGATTTATTAAAGCCTCAGCAGTTAAGTTTCCCATTACAGCGTTATGTTAGAATGGTAACACAATTCAACGTTAAACACGGGGCTAAAGATAGATTTTTTAAACCAAAAGACCATGTTTACGCACAGGTTTATAAAAATAATAAAATGGAGTGGATTCCAGGTTACATCGTGGAAAAAGTTGGGAATGTTAATTATAATGTTTATATTTTTGACAACAAAACAAAATTAATAAGATCTCATATAAATCAACTTAAACGGCGATATGACACTAAGAATCTAGTTCAAGCAGATTCAATACAACTAATGTTAGAGTTACTTGGCATTACACCTAATAGTAATAATCAATTAAATCATCAGCAGCCAGCGGAAAACAATTCAAGTTCTGAAAGAAACTTTATAGAAAGTTCACCTATATGCACTCTTGATAATCAAACAAGTCCTTCATTAACATTTAGTACTCCAGTGGCTGAAACTCCAATAATTAATTTAAAGCCAAAACGGAATCGGAAACCACCCATTAAGATTATCAAATTTATCTTAAAAAAGGGAGATGTTGAAGACACTTGTAAAATAAACCACTTTCATAATTAATATTTTTTTTATTTCATATGATTCGATTCACTCGATTCCAAGATTTATGACAGAGGGCCGGACATTTCTTTCTCTGGAAACACAACGGACCCATCAAAATATCGCCCGATAACCTGCTTATGTACCGTGTATAAATTGTTAACTGCTTGTATCTCGCAGAAGATATATGAACACCTTGAAGAACACAGAATAATATCAATTGAGCAAAAAGGATGCATTAAAAACTCACAGGGATGTAAAGAACAACTGATTATAGATTCAGTTGTAATGGAACAGGCTTATCAGAAGAAGAGGAATATCTTTATGGCGTACATTGACTATAAAAAAGCTTTTGATAGTGTACCACATACTTGGTTAATTGAGATACTACGCATCTACAAAGTATCTGAGAAGATCGTTAATGTACTCAGCAACTTAATGCAATCTTGGAGGGTCACCCTACACATGAAACAAGGAGATAATATGATAACGTCCAATCAAATCCCTATTAGAAGTGGAATACTACAGGGTGACAGTTTGAGCCCGCTGTGGTTTTGCATGGCAATTAACCCGTTATCATCGACATTAAATGATACAAAATACGGATTTTTAATCAAATGTGAATCCATGCAACACAAACTTAGTCATCTGCTTTATATGGACGACATTAAGTTGTATGCATCTAGTGAAAAACATATGAACTATCTTCTGAGCTTGACAGACCAATTTTCAAGAGACATTAAAATGACATTTGGCTTGGATAAATGCAAAAAGCTGAGCGTTGTGGCGGGAAAAATACTTAATAGAGATTTCGAATTGCATGAGGGGATAATAGACAGCATGAATGAACGTGACAGATACAAGTATCTAGGCCTATCACAGGCACGAAGATTGCACCATAAAGATGTAATAAAGAAAGTCTCAGAGACATATAAACAGAGAGTTAAACATGTTCTCAAATCGTGCCTTAATGGAAGAAACATGATGAAAGCCATAAACGCATTTGCAACGCCCGTGCTCACGTTTACATTTGGCATTATTAAATGGTCGAAAACGGAGCTAGAAATTATAAATCGTGAAACTCGTAAGCTATTCACCAAGTTTCGAATTCATCACCCAGGATCTGCGACCGAACGGATTTACCTTCCAGGGACTGTTGGAGGACGTGGTATCTTAGATATATCACATTTGCATCAGAATCAGGTGAAGAGTTTAAAACAATATTTTAGAGAACAGAACTCTGAGCTCCATCAGACAATCTGCAACGCGGACGACAGCTACACACCTTTAAGGCTGAAAATCGCAGAAACAAGTAGTGAAGATATAAACGTGAACCAATTAAGAGAGGTATGGAAAAGCAAGACAATTCACGGACGCCATCCGAAAATGCTTGAACAGCCTCATATTGACATGAGGACATCAAATATGTGGCTTACAAGGGGCAACATCTTCGCAGAGACAGAAGGGTTCATGGTTGCGATTCAAGACCAAGTAATTGCAACGAAGAATTACCTGAAAAACGTTGTCAAAAGTGGAGTCCAAGAAGACAGTTGCAGAAGATGCAGACAGAAACCTGAAACAATACAACACATAACAGGCGCTTGTCAATGTTTAGCAGGTACTGAATACTTACATAGGCACAATCTTGTGGCAAAAATTATTCACCAAGCCATAGGATTAAAAAGTGAACTCGTAAATGACGAAAAGCCATACTATAGATACACTCCAGAGGTGATTCTAGAAAATAGTACCTATAAGATGTACTGGGATCGAACAATCTTTACAGATAGAACTGTCACATGCAACAGACCAGACATCATATATATAGACAAGAGAAATTTTAAAGCATTTCTTGTAGACATAGGAGTACCTAATGACCACAACATGCTGGAATATTACGCAGAAAAGAAAAGAAAGTACCAGCAGTTGGCTGAAGAAGTGAAGCGTATGTGGCATCTTGATAAAGTGGATATAGTCCCGATAATTGTCTCGACCATTGGAACTATACCGAAATCGTTGCACGAAAGCCTGGCAACTCTGGGTATTGAAAATAAAGTGGCAACTATTCAGAAAGCAGTAATCCTGGCGACAACAACTATAGTACGCGCATTTGTGGGTGCCTCGATATAGTGGGAATATTGTAGGCTGCGATTTTGCTAAAATTCTAAAAATTATACGATATAGTATATAATTTATACTTGCATATACTAGTTCTAAGTATACTAGAAAATATATTATGTATATATTGTTGACTAATGTTAAGTCCTGTTACGTAGTAACCGACTGATATTATTGTACAAACCCTCAAAGGAGATAAATAAAATAATAATAATAATAATAATAATAATAATAATAATAATAATAATAATAATAATAATAATAATAATAATAATAATAATAATAATAATAATAATAATAAAAATGTAATAATAAAAAATATAATAATAATAAATAAGTATGTAATAATAAAAGTGATTTAATATTTTCGCCGAGGTACTTAAAAAACAATAAAAAAGAATTACAGCACATTAAATAAAATTATTCAACAAATTCTATTCAATAATAAAATATTCTAGCCACTCATAAAGGAGCTAAAAGGGGTAGAGCAAACAAAACCACAAGAGCCCAGAGAAAAGCTCTTAAGTCCTTTTAAAGTAGAAGTAATCCTTCCAATGTAAATTATTGGCACCAAACTTTGATGGAAAATACTAGAGAATATTATGAAAAGTTTTCATAAATGTGTCAGTACAAGCTACAGCGTACAAATGAAAAAAACGTTCTTAACTTTCCACAAAATTTACTTAGTGACCCAGTTGTTGTTCGCAAATTCTGCTGTTTTTTTTTTGTGTGTTGGCAGTCGTATATACGAAATGAGTCCTGAGATTGAGTAAATTAAGTTTTAAAGAAAACTCTTAGTAACGTGGTGAAATGCAGCAAAAGGACCACAAGTTACACCAGAGGAAAATGACTTGTTTCTTTTGCAAGACTTATTTGCTTTTATATGTGTGTGTATGTGTGTTCTATCAGTTTATTCAGCTGAATTTTTTCAGTAAAAATAAATTAAAATTTTTCATATTATAAAATGAAGTGGAAAATATGTTCACGAGGATGCAATATACATATTATACATACAACAGTATTTATTTATGTTATTCAGGGACCCATGTGCTTAAATTAACAACAAAACATGTAAATAATGCTGCAGAAATGGGATGGTTTTTTTGAGTGGAATATTTTGCTTGTTTGTTGGAATTTGAAAAAATAGTTCGATATTATAGCTTTGGAATATTGTTGTTTTTTTTAATACTTATAAATATTCGTTTAAGATTATCTAATGTTATTATATTCTATTATACAGCTGGTTTCTTAAATGCATGCGATGACAGCCAGAGACAAGCACAATAAATTTATAAATGGCATGTTAGAATATACAACAAGACTTGAAAATTCATAAAGCAAATGCCATCATTAATATACCAACCAATAACACACATAGACACGCCACTTGTATGTACAGGTAACTCTCCTATAATATGGTTTTCCTGACCGCAGTTTCATTCTAACAATAATTGGAGACTGCTGTTGGTTTAACAATTTACTCTTTCATCGCAAAAATTTTATTTGATATATCCTTGTGTCTTATATACTGGGCTTTCAGATAAAACTATTAAACAAGTAATCCACTTCTCGCTAAAATATTGAAAGATTTTGTTTTATTAAATGTGTTTGCTTTGAAGTAACTTTGAATGAAATAGGAAAAAAGTTTTACTTAATAAATATGTACGCATATTAAATTAATAATAAATTTTATGAGCACTTGAATTTTTTTTAGAACTTATTTACCGCGCCATAGAGGCTTATCTGTGCTTATATGTAATGTTCAACATCACTGGCTGAAAAGTTTTCTAAGAGCAACTCCAACAATAGAAAATATATACTTGTATAAAAAAATTTCATCTACAGACTGGCAAACATGAACCAAACAAAAACACAACAAAATTATACAAACAGACATCAAGTTTATCGTCCTGGTATCTAGAGACACGCTCTACAGCTGCACACACACACATTCACACAGCCATAGACTGACTATGTTTCCTGGTGTTGAAACAGTGAACAGCATTTGTAAACAAAGCACGATAAGAGTATTCACACCAACAAGTAAACTGGTGTTCGTAACATAAAAACAAATAACGAAAAATAAATGGCATTCCTTCTCTTAAATTCATTCCTATTAAATCCACCTTTAACATATTATGTGCAACAACAACAACAGCAACAACAACAACAGCTATCATATTAGGGTACGTTAGGGTTGCCAGACGGCCTTGATTTCGCTTGATTTACAAGAATTTTTGATGCTCATCAAGAATCAAGAAAAAGTATGTTTTGTCAAGAATTTTTACAGTCCACCAAGTTTTGTAAAAATCAAACTAACATTTCATTGAAATATTATGGTGAAGCGTTTTCTTTAAGTGTATTTGTTCGAAAACCTATCAATACTTATAATTTACATATTTTCAACACTAATAATTCGACCAAAAGAAACAGCTGGTTTGAAACAGAAGCCCGTATCTACACCGGTATTTGTAGCCGATCATGCTCAAAACGGCGGTGCGTCGCTGTCATCTTTTTTTGTGGGCCGCGCCGCCACCAACTGATTTTTAATGTTACAATTCTTAACGGCCTTAGAAAACTATCGACACTTTTTTCTTGCTTCCTGCTTCGAAGTATCAAATTTACCAATAATTATTGCCGGCATATACGTTCGTGATTGTTTGTATTGCCCTTTTATATATGGCTTCAAAAAACGGCCTTTTTCATCCCTTACCCTAAACGTGCTTTGAATTATGCGTCGTTTGGGCCACTGACGTCGATATTTAACAACGGCTTCAAACTCTGATCAACAAACATTTAACTCCTATACTCAACACTTGTAAAAAAAAAACATTAAACAACTTAAACAAAACGTCCATATAATTTTGGGAGGAAGCAGTGAGTTTATTTGTTTACATATTGTTTTGAATTGTTTTAACAACTGTTGCTTTTATTAAAGATTATTTAAAGAAGTTTTGTTCGTGAGAATAAAGATTAACTTACATACCTATATAAAAAGACTACAATCATTGAATTGTAAGAGTTACTTTGTGTTTATGTTTTTTATTTATTTTTACTGAATTGTTTTTTATTTTACTTTTTATAAAAAAAACTTACATACGTTTTATAATTTTTTTTATAATAAAAATAAACGAAACTGAAATACAACTACTAGAGTATGAGCGTTTTTAATGGTGAAGAATTTTTTTCAAAATCAAGAATTTTTTTGGTGAATTTCAAGAATTTAACAAATTTGAATCTGGCAACCCTAGGGTACGTATAAGTGATTTGAACTCATGTCTACAAAAGAGTTTAATTTTTTGTATAGTAGACAGGGTCTACTTTTAGGCAGCCATCATATTCAACATGCTAATATGGCAATATTTATCATACGCCCTGTGCACGACACGGATTTGCCAATTTGAAATCTTTTTTCTGTGTGAATAAAAAATTGGCCAAAGTTTTTCAACTTTTTCTTTTGGATAGAAAATCACAGGACAAAATGTTTCAATGTGTCAGCATTGTTCTTATTATTAATGCGGGTAATGGGTGTTTTCAATGCATCCTTAATTATATGGAGAAAGTTTTTAAAGGAAAAAATACAAATAAAAAAAATTTTAAAATGCAAAAATTTGAATTGTTTTTAAATATCTAGCCAGATTAGCTTAAATACTAAATTGTTTATAGATTATACGATGTATGCATGCAACACATACATAACATCGACAAGTCGATTATAGGACAATATTTGTGCAATAATATATCAATGGCATCGTACTGCTTAGACAATAACCAAATAATGGATCAGCTACATTAATAGCAATAACAATATCTGAACCGCTAGACCACAAAGAGGAGGTGCGTGCCTGCACTGTTACCTTTATAAGTGTTTAGTTGTTATGGAAAGGACAGTGGGCTCATTATATACTAAACTATTGGCTACTTTTTGGGCTAAGCTATAAACTAGACTACATGAAATAATAGAAAATGATATAAAACCCAAAAAAAAGTAGAAATGACAAAAGCAATGACTATTCATTTCATTTTAATTTAATATTGCTTCAATTAAATTCTTGGGTCCTTAACTCGTATGCAGTAAACTAAGGCAATAAAGATGTTTAGGGGCTTATTTAATTTCTATTTTAGATTGGACTTACATTATGCGCGATTTCATGGAATTTTTCACATGCAACGTTTTGTATTCGTTAAGAGAAGGGATAATACTCGTAAAACAAATGGGATAGCAAAACTGGCATCAAATGAAATTTCGTACTGGTTTTTTTCTTAGAAAATTTGTTATCCCAACTGTTTCACTCGACAAATATATAAAGTTTTTCGCAACAAAATTTTATGAAAAAATTCTTAGTGTACGGTACAGTCTTAAATTGAAATTTCTATAGTGATCTCACAATTTTGAATAAATATTTTTTTTTTTTTAATTTTCAATAATGGGGCATTCTTTCATATGAAATAAATCCCTAATGATGGAGTCTTATTTCATGTCGTTGGGCCCTTATATCAAACTAAAACTTGGATTTTTATTTTATTTATTTCAGTCCATACACGTAAACTAATCCTTTAAAGTAAATTAAAGTTAAAGTTAATTAAATTCATCATGTATTCGGCGAAATGGGTCGGGTATAATAGTAGTTTGAGGTGTAATATTTAATATTTAAAAAGCTTTAACTTCTTGCTGGACATCGAGGTATATTTATTTAAATTTATCAGAAAAATAAACTTTAACATCTATTGACGACTTTTCAATGTTGGTAATGTAATAAGTGCAAGGCGTTTTACATAACTTGGTAAACTGAGGATGCCAACCCAAGTCACGATGACAGAATAATAAAAATTGTATTTGTACTGATTTAATTTTATTTGAATGAAGGAGATTTTGTGGACCCATGTTTAAGGATTGGTCAAACCAATGTTTAATTACAGATCATAGAACTTTATTTGATAGAATCGAGAACACCCATGGCTTTGTTAGCTCTTGATATGAAGTGACTCCTGAAGACAATCTTTGTATGTAGTAGAACTCCTAGATCGTTCATAGCGTAGAACTCATTGATTGGCGAGGATCTTGTGAAAATTTTGTATATGCATTTTTCACAACTAGTTTCATTAAATTATTACCACACCAGGAGGTTAAACGAATAATGTCTTTTTGCTATAATACTTATTGATCAATATTGTTAAATGAATTAATTTTTTTTTTGGTAGCAGGAGGAGGAAGATCATTAATAGAGTAAACAAGTAAGTAAGAATCGATCCATCTTATTAGCGATGATTGAGGGACTAGTTTTTGATTCAACTTTTTAAAAGCTTTGTTAAAATTTATGTAAACAACATCAGTGGCAAACCCATTATTTACCATAGTTTTAAGGTCTAAAAAGTCCGTAATTGTGGAACGTGATATGAAGTAATGCTTGAGGGGAGGGGGTTATTTTATACAGCCCTGCAGTACAAACTAGAATACTCTCTACTATAGACTAAATTGTAGACAAGACTACAAACTAGACTACGGATCTGTCCATAGAATTGCCTAGATTATAGACTATACTATCAACAAACCTATAAATTAGGCTCTGAAACGAATTGTAGACTGGGGTATAGGATGACAATAGATTATTCTATAATATGTCAAAAAAGTTCAGAACATAGGGTGTGCCTTATTTATTCAATATAATCCAAGGATTTAATAGTCTTTGGGTATCTTGTTATTAAAACAAATTCAATGAAAAAAATTATTATATAAAAAATATTTTTTTCTAAATACAGGAGCAATTAAATTGAATAATAAATAAATTATAATTAAGTTACGCTTTTGCATGTGGTTTTAGGGGTAGTTAATAGCGCTAAGCCTCTTCAAGCTGCTATCGCAAGGACCTATGGCTATTTGATTTCAGATTTGTGTAAGGATACGGCTTTCGGAGCAAAAGCGATAACATTCTAAATAATCGTATATAAATTATATGTAAAAATTTTAAGACCTAGAGTGTGTATGTATGTATTTACTGTATAAATTATATGCAATTATATATGGAAACGTATTCTTACTAAAATTTAAAATATCTTATTGTTCTAAAAAAACATAATAATACCATATTTTCATTAGGACACTAGGACTCCGACAAACATCAGAATATCTTTGAGAACATTTAATGTAGATTTAATGAAAATAGTGGCATGTTTGATGGAATCATTAGGCCAAACATTATTAATAGTTCGCAATTGTCATTGTATTCATCATGTTCCTTTTTTTCTGAGTCCATGTTTGATAAATTTTTAGATTAAGTCTGTTCCAGGATTCTCAGGATTATTAGCCTGCTTGTTATCGCTTTGATTATAAGCAAAGGAATCTAATACAAGTTTTTTTTCTTGTTGCTTTAAATAAATTTTTTTCTTGGCTTAAAATCAAGCCGTTCATAGTCTGTTCATAACTAAAGTATTCCATTGTTTATTTATAAATATATAGAATATATTAACGCAAAAAATAAACTGATTTGAAATCAATGGCTTCACGACATCAACTTAAGTTAATTTTATTTATTTACTTCAACAAAATATTCAAATAGCAAGAAACAGAAGGATACAGTAACCAACAAAATTCCTAAAAAAACAATAAAAACAAGAAAGATATAGCAAAAATAAATAAATAAATGGATACATAAAATGACATGCAACATAGACAGCATGTTGAAAAAAGTGATCAAAATATAGATAAAACATGATCTTCTAATACAATTTAGTAAAACATTGAGGGAAATAAAAATAAGGAAATGTTTAATATTCATGAAATTCTGCAGACAGGAAAATCCACTGTCATACACACATAATTGAGTATATATACTTGCACACGTACATACAATTCGCACAAAAACATGTTTTCTTTTTATTAAAATCAATGTCTGTCTGTTTCCTTATTTAAGTATTTTATTAATTTGAAGTTACAAAACAAACTTAAAAATAAAAATAAATATCTATATTTATATGCACATACATACGAAGCAATTGTCCGACACTTACAAGGCCTTGTTTGTAATACATCTATTTTTTTTCTAAATGACAACAATAATATTGTCATGCCAAAGGAGTGGGAATGGGCATTGCAAGTAAAGTTGGGAAATTCTTGATTGCTATTCACTTGGGTGTGGCCAGGAATGATTCCGTTGTTGCAATGTCTATGCAGCTCCCAACATCTGCCTTTAAGCCAGGCATTCCCTGGGAAATGGCTATTGAACAGCCATTCAAAGGTAGCGAATGTGAGAAGGCTGCTAAGTAACTGGATGATTAAAATAACATCTCAAGTCAGTAGGAGATAATTATCCCTGAAACTTAGTTTTTTTTACCAACAGAGTGCCCTGAATGAGTTGATCAGCGTCATAGGAAGTAGTAGGAAGAAGACAAGTATACCCTACGAAAAACTCATAAATAACACTTGCCTGGAAAGAAGCTGGCTGCCCCAGCGCCAGGATGGGATGCGGAAATCTAATCAGCATAAATTAAAGGATTACTAAAACCGAAACGAAACGATATGAGGTCGTATGCTCCTTATAGGACCTATGGGAATATACATAAATAATAAATAATAATAATCTGACGGACATAAATAATTTAACTTTAAATTAGTTAAAAAATATGAAATATTAGGTCTGCTCCAGATAACTTTGAGCAAATTTGGACTAATGACAGGAAAAACAAAACTGACTATCTCAAATTATGGAAGTTAAATAAAATTTCTTGGACGCTAAAAAAAATAGAAAATATGTCCTCCACACTTCCATTAACATAAACGATATTTTCGGTACTGCATACGTTACGATGATGCACATGTGCGACTACAACTGTAGTGATTCCAGTCTCTTCAAATTATATTTCCTTGTGCAGATTATGACGACGATAATCACCTTGTAATGCTCGAAAAGTGAACACATTTGAACCAGCCGTTTTGTAGTAACTTTCAACTAATTTTATCTCGTACTTTGGTTGTTAAACGATATATATTTGTAAATGGTAAACCTTTTAGTAAATAATTGACATTTGAGAGGACCGCCTTGGCAATTGAAATCTTAATCTCTACATATATAAAAATTACGTGTATGTTCGTGATCGCTAAACACAAAAACTACTGGACCGATTTTGACCAAATTTTATATGCATGCTCTATGGGTCGTGAGGAGTGTTTCTGTGTAGTTTGAAGTTCGTTTGACAGATGGCGCAATATTTTGTTTTTTTGTGTTTTTGCACCGTAACTCAAGAACTACTGCACCGATTTTGACCAAACTTTATACACATACTCTAGGGGGCGTGAGGAGTGTTTCTGTGTTTGAAGTTCGTCCGACAGATGCGCCAATATTTCGTTTCTTTTGTGTTTTGCCTGATAGAGATTAGAGCAATAAGCCTATGCTGTGTTTCGCTGAAGGCGTTGGGTCCTTAATCAGCGTGTAGTGGCGTTAATTCGCCCGATACTGGTATTTGAACAATAACTGCTATGTAGATTTAGTGCACCATTCATTCTTCTTCGAAATATCAATCCGCCATGACTTTGCAACGAAACCAGACTTGCAGTGAAAATAAAATTTTAAGGCAAAACAACGTTTGTCCGGGACAGCTAGTTGTATATATTAAAAAATTAGTTGTATTCACATTTCTTTTTTTTTTGGACTTTCAAGCAGTTTATTTCACTTTTCCAAACCATGTTCAGAAATTACAATTGTTATTTTTGTAAGAAAAATTAGCTGAGTTTACTCTTTTCTCAATATTTTACTTCTCTTTTCGTCCAAAGTTTTTCGCGCGAAAGAGATGAGAAATTACTCTTTTATCCGAACTTTTACTTGTACAATCTATAAATAAATGCTTAAATAAATGTGTAAATAAAGCTTCTTTTGAGTCGTCTTACAACAGGCAATTATTGTGGGAATCGAACCTCCACCCTCAGGCTATTAATCGGCTATTAATCAGGAAACTAGTAGCCATGGCTGGTGTAGCAGACAATATTAACTCCAAGACACTAAAGGCAACAACAAATTTTAATAAACAACTTTTGTACATATACATTTGATAATACGAAAATATATATTTAATTCTGCCACTAGGAAAATTTTATTATCCTCCAATGTTGTGTTTTTAACAAACATAAATCATATTGTTTACTTTCACAATCGACCTTAATTTGCAAACAGCAGGATTTGTTAAAACGAAATAAGGAAAATGACATTCACACAGTTCGATTTTCACACCTGATGGGATAATGAAAAACATAAATAAATAAATAAAAAGAAAATCTGTCTTCTCTCACCTTAATTGGTTTATAAAGAACGTTATTTCCTCCAATACCAGCAGCTATTATTAAGTGGCTGACAGGAAGTTGAAGAAAACAAATTAAAGTGATATCGATTGCAAAAAAGTCCTAAAGAACGACTTCTTTCTAAGAATGTGGTTCAAAGCAAAAACTTAAAATAACATCCGAGATTTTTCTACTTCGAAAAAAAAACTTTAGTTCAAATTGTCTAACTTTTTTTCAATGTTTTTTTTTTGTTTTTTGTGCGTCTTTAAACTGTTTCTCAACAGATTTATTAGATCTCATTTGCTTTTTTTAAATAAGCATCATTCTCTCAAATTTAGAAGAATTTAGAATTTAGAATTATTATTTATTAATTGCTCAGGGCATCGCGGAAGTGGATTATTGGCCGAGATAAGAGAGAATGGAAAAAATGTATGGATGTTAAAGGTAATGAAAGACCCGGCATGGCAGGGTAGTAGAGTAGAAAAAAGTAGACATGCAACAAAATGTCACAAAAGAAAACTCAAGCAAAATCGAAATTAAGAGTTTTGTCCAATTAAATTTATTTATTTAAATTCTTATTTCTACTTTCAAAGTTAGTTTATTCTACTTAATATTAAAATTTATCGGGATTGTGCCCATAAAATATTTAAAATGTTAAAATTAGTTTATTTTGGCTTTAGATGTTCATATTTATGTTCACATTTCATAGGGCGGTAAACCATATCCCTGAAGATCTCATGTGTTGATTGTTTTGCCATAAACATATTTTGTTAATTGTTTTTAAACTGCAGTGATAACTTTCCCACCGGGGGCACGGATTATACAGCTTGTCTTGGTTGGCTTGGTGTTGTGCTTCCTGGGGTATAGGGTTATCAGGTTTCCGCACCTAGGCCTTCTTGCTGATAACCCCTAAAAACTTATATGTTGCTACTCAATCCCTGAATGAACAGGGTAACGGGCACGCATGCAAGTAAATTAAAGGTAAAAGTGGGTTCCCTCGCTCGTCCGGATGGGTAATATGGTCTTTCCAGACTTTTACCTTTGGCCAGTTATCCATATGTTACTATCCAATCCCTGAAATACCAGGGTAACGGGCGTGCATATAAGTATTTAAGGAAGTAGCATTGCTTATGCTTGTCTGGGTAGAGGTGCTACCGATACCTCAGGTTTGCACGGGAACTAAAATCGGAGGTGTTTTTAACACAAGGCCGAAAAGAGATCCTATCTGGTGCCACGGGAACAAGTAGCCCCTAGGAATTGCCCTAGACTGGTTATTGGTGAGGCTCCTTCGGGGATCACGTGGTGGTTGTGGTTAAAACCCAAAGGATGAATGTGTCTGCAATATGGTGCTAGTGATCCTGTTGCAGATGCTCTCTTCAGGCCATATATCTCTATGTGCTGTTGCTATTCAACAGAGCTGCCGTGGTGGTTACGGTTAGTGAGTTCCCATTAAGATAGGGGGTATCTTACTGCTGGGCCATTGGGGTAGTAGGAGGTTAGATACTTCCAGCCCTTAAGCAAGGTGTCTGTACATGGTTCTGCAGCCTGTACAGAATTTGCTACTATGTCGCCCATATCAGGGGCACATATTGATCCGCACCCTATGTGTGCCTCTGGAAGGGGCGACGGGGACGGTGGCGAACGGTTTTATTCACCCACTCTAATGACAAGTACTGACTTAAATCTTTGAAATACATATGTGTGCACTGACAACTTGGCTTAATGGCCAATGAAATGTTGACATATGAATAGCAAAGGCCACAACAAACAAATTTGAAAATTTTGCTTTTAATATTTTTTATTAAGAATATTTTTATATTCTTTTTTATTAGGTTTGACTTGAAAACTTTGCCTTCAAAATATTTTTATTCATATTTTTTTTGGATGTCCTTTACGAATATAGTTTTATTTAAATGTCGATTTTGATAGTGTTCCTAATTTTTTGGTAATTTCATTTAATATCCCTTTTAAGGATACTCTCATTATGAATAATTTTATCGTATATAAAAAAGCACAGAGAGCACTAGAGTTATTTAAAATAGAGTGGACTAAATTAGAAACTATTGGAGTAGAGTAGACTAAATTATAATAGATTGAAGTAGATTAGTATATATTGTTGTAGTATAGTAAAAGAGAAAATAGAAAATATAGTAGAGTGTAGTAGATCAGACTAGATTAGACTAGACTAGAGCAAATGGGAGTAGAGTGTACTACAGTAGGATAGAGTAATGAAGGGTAGAGAAGAGTAGAGCAGAGCAGAGAGCATTATAGTTATTTGTTGAGTACAATAGAAATCATTAGAGTAGAGTAGAGTGTAGAAGAGTATACTGGAATAGACTAGAGTAGAATACTGAAGAGGAGAATATAATATATTAGAGCAGAGAGGATTAGAGTAGAATAGATTATAGTAAAGAAGTGTGAATTAGAAGAGAGTAGAATACAATACAATACTATAAGAAATTGTAGTGAATTTAATTAGAGGATTGGAGTACATAAGAAACAATTGGAGTAAAGTAGAGTTCAGCAGAGTAGAATGCATTGGAGTAGAGTAAAAAAAAAAAATGGAAAACTAAACTAGAGTAGAGTATATTGATTTAGATTAGACTAGCTTAGAGAAGAGTAGAGTAGAATAGGCTGCAGTAGGGTAAAGGTAGAGTGGTTTGGAGTAAAATAAAGTAAAATAGAGCAAAGTAGTGTAAAGTAGAAAAGAGCGTGGTAGAAACTCCAAATTAAAATGGAATATATGTATATGTAAAGGAAATTTTCTTAAATTCCTCTTTTTATTTAATATCACTTTATTTGGAAATACCACTTCAATATAATATTTATTGGTCCAAAATATTTATTTTGATGCCAATATACATACATACATACTCCCACACACATATGCGAAATTACACAGATAAGAGTTGATATATTCACTCATATACATACATATTTTATCGTGTTGTTCTTTTCTTTAATATCTTGTCCTTAATTCATTTTTCATTTACTGGAAATGACAATGTCAACGTCCATATTGGACGATGGAGATGATGACAAAGACGGTATGTCTCTTGATTCCATCAACAAACTTTTTTTTATTTAAAATTTTTTTTCCTTGCTTCCTTTGCTGGTGTTATGGGTAAAGATTTTATATAAATTCATAAATATAAATGAAATCCCACTTACAGCTCCATAATATATGATTCCAGCTTATGACAATAAAAATGATGGATCTTAAAATAAAATCGTACTGCAGAAAATAATAGTAAAACAATGGAAATGTAAAATGGAATAAATTGAAAATGCAATAATAGTATGAAAAGAATCCATGACAGAGAATATTTTTTATGGCATTGATATGAAATATCTCAGCATTAACTTCACATGGATTCATGGTGTAAGTCCTGGAGTTTTATATGAGTTTTGGAATTTTTGCTTTAAAGCGTACTCCAAGAGGTTAAGCAAAAAAGAAAAAACGAAACGTACAAATAAAAATAACAAGGATATGTTTATTATTTTTGCATTTTTTTTCTATCGTGTCAAGATTATAAATTACAACTTAAATGAATGTTTAATTTAATTCCTGACTGCTTTCACGTTTCGCTATGTCAAATTAGCGAGGAAATCATAAAAGATTTGTGCGCGTTTTAAAGTAAAATCGTGAATTGTTTCTTAATTTAAAATGCTGCTGGCGTCTTTATCCTTTCTTGCAATTAGTTTGTCAGTTCTGCTTGCCGCTTGTCACTTTTATGTTTAATTTTGTATATTTTTCCGTTGTCTAATCTAATTCTCGAGCACATGTTTTTAAATAGTTCTTAGAGCTTTTTCTTATTATATTAGCAGCAATTATTAGTTATTTGTGCCAATTGGACAAAATACAAATAATTATTTGTCTTTTTTCCTAAAAAGGAATTAAACACAGATGTGCTAAAAAATCTGAAATTTTTCGTTGACGTTTTAATTTTAAACATCTCTTTTAACATCTTGAAAATTTCCTTGAATTAAATGCTTTTGCAACAGCATTTTTTAATTAAATGCCAGCCAAATATTCATTTACTCGTATATGACTTTATGCCTGTGTTATCCTTAAATTATGATTATGTTTACTTTATTATCTGCAGGCTAAAATTGTTTATGCTTTTTAATAATCATTCTAAAAGTTATGGCATTTGGACGTGTATGTGGAAATATTTAATTTTTTCCAGCCGAATAAAACGTGCCGCATTGTCGCCACAGTCCTTAAGACACTTGTTTCTATTCTCGAAAAGGTTATATTAGTTTTTATGCATAAAACTCAGCAAATTGTGGCAAAGTCAGTAGTGTAGCTTATTGAATATAATGTTATATAAAGGGACATAAAAATATTATCGCTTACATTTGTATTAGATATAAAAAAATACATAAAAATATTTAAAGAAATTTTTTGTTAAAGCAGTTTTCTTTAATTTGTGTTTTTTTGGTTGCATAAAAGTTTGTGATTCAACGAATTCGAGTCCATTGAATAAAGGGCAAAAAGGTTCCTACAACAAACGTCCTTCTTTCACTTAAACAAATTCTTTTACTTCTTTCAACTTTCTAGTTTTCGCAATGAATATATTTTGAGATTTTGTTTGGTTTTTATTTTCTAGATGTTTAAAATATTGATTCTTTTTTAAACTTTGCAAAAAGGTAAATATTAAAGAGATTAATTTCAATTCTTTGCATTGTTTTCCCGACAGAATTAAGACAACATGAAGGTGTTATCAAAGGATACAGGAAAACTCTGACCATGAAATATATATTTTTTAATAAGTCAGATGGAGTTTGTTTCATTACATTGCATTATCTACCCAGTTTTATAGATTTTGTTTAATGGGCCAACACTCAGGCGATGGCCCCTAATAGTGCAATGTGTTATACTGTGGACATTTCATTTCAGCTGAAAGTGATAGGAAAGACCCCTGCAGGCAGGTTATTCCTCCGGCAAATTGTGTCGTTGTACTGTGTAGTGCAATTCGCTGGCACATTGACTACGAATGGATGCGCTCTTAATGAATAACGTGGAATTTGTAAAAAGGAGCGGGTTTCGGGAGCCTGTTCCCTAGTCTTATTCCAGCACACTTTATTGATTATATATTTTGCTTTGGGATGGAAATAGGTGCTCTTAATGTAAGGAGATCAGAAGCAGTGAAGTATTTCTTAAACCGTTTGAGGTACTTAAATGCTTCTTTAGCGATATGAAAAATGCACTCAGTCCAGCGAACATCACACTGGATTTTCATGCGAAGAACATCACGACTTTCTGAATATTCAATATGTATATCATCCATAATTACGAATGTATTAGCATTTTGAGACCTGAGTTTATGCTTAAGCATACAACATTGTAACTTGACCCTATTCGTATGACCCCAATCGGAGATTTTCGCAAGATCATGATTTAGTGTATAATTCATATTCTTCTGCCTCAAGGTCCCAATATCCGACAGGATGGGCTCTTTGACAGTAAATGTGAATGACAAATGCTGCTGTAGTCAGAAGAAGAATAGATAGGAGTTGTAGTTCCCGATAAAAAGTCATTTAGTAAAATAAGAAAAGTGCAGGAGAAAGAACGGAACCCCTGAGTCAATCTTGAACTTTTCCGATGAGATAAGTATATACTAATCGTGTAGTTCCAAACCTGAAGAAGCTCGATATGAACGGAGAAAAGACATCATCGGCATACCAAAAGCAGAAGTGCTCTATGCGATAGTCTATCAAACGCCTTGAAAATATTCAGAGCCACTATCTTACTTTCATTAAAAGGGTGTAAGTTATCACACGATTTCTCCAAAGAGAGTAGTTCGTGTAGTTCCAAACCTAAAGAAGCTCGATATGAATGGAGAAAAGACATCATCAGCACACCAGAAGCGGCAGTGCTCCATGCGACAGTCTATCAAACGCCTGGGAAATATCTAGAGTCACTATCTTACTTTCACCAAAAGGGTGTATGGAATCACACGATTTCTCCGAAGAGAGTACTAGAAGATCATCCGTATAGCGGCCTCTGTGGAAAGCGCATTAGTGGTCGCTAAACATGTTCGTAGCATTACAGAATTGGGCAGTAATTTTCAGGATTGTTAGCCTCTCAAGTTTTGGGAATTGTCTTCACATTAGCAATTTTCCAGCACACTGGAACCTCACCAGCATGGTACAGTGCACAAAAAAGTTTGGCTAATGGATGCTTTGAATATGAAACGATGTAGCTCAAGGCATCCAATAATGAAACTTACATTATATTTCACTCAATGTTTTTTTTTTTTAATTTTTTAATAACCACACCCCCGGTGTTGTCAAATGAGAACGTTCCGCTTTACCTTGAGTGATTTTTGATTTTCAGTTTTTTTGATATTTTTATGTAATTTAATTTTATGTCATTTCTAAGGCATGACATAGTGTTGTGCACTAAAATAATGTTGGCTCTAATTGCCATTTGTCTGTCTGTCTTGAGTTAAAAGCACTGAAGGCCTTCCTGCCGTACTGCCGTCCTTCCAACTTTTTTTTTAAACTGTAGACTACACAGAGTGCCTTTCCGTTAAATACAATTGCACAAAAATTGAAGGCGAAGGGGAGGTGACAAAAAAAAATCTAAAGTTACTTTCCATCATCAAGTTATCAAAATATTGAAGAACATCCTGTATATCCTTTTCAAAAAAATAATATTTTATGCTGCAATTATATCTGTATACCTACAACTTCACAGTTGTATCATTACTTTGCTGACTAAGTTCATGATTTTTTTTAACTAAAAAAAACCTTTTTTAACAAATTAAAAAAAATTTAATTAAAATTTTTTTTCAATATTTTAACTTCCAAATATTAACAAATTACTATTTGGCTTTCTTAATGAGTGTAAGCTAGAATAGGGTTGTTAATAATGGAATCAACTGCAGAAATTTATACAAAGTATTTTGTTTTTATCTAAGTTTTATTACAAATTTAATCTTTATTTAAAACAAATGTATATGACATCCCACAAAAGATTAAAAACGTTGAGCACAGAATTTTACAATTTTACACATAAATATATGAGGCGTAATTTAATTATGTCATGAAGTTTATGGCATGACTTTTTTCATTTTCATTTCAAACAAGAGCTGCAGTGAAATAAATTGTCAAAAATCATACAAAATCTGGTGTTTTGCAATTTTTATTACGCCACGTCCTATTTCCTCTTAGTGAATAAAACTGTGCAAATGTATGTAATAAAAACATGCCTGATGCCAAATCTGAGGAAATTAAAGACACATGTGATGCTAAACAAAAAAAACTTATTGAAAGCTAAGCAAATTGTAAGATGTTCGCCCCAAAATATCTAAGATATTAATTTACGTCTATATTCCGAATGTGAAAGCTCAATGGATATAAAAATTGTCGTTTGTGACATTTTAAGATCCTATTAAAATTGTGCTTTACATTATTAAAAGGATGTATGGCTAAATCATAGGGATGAGAACGGGGTAGTGATGTGGATGCAAGTCTTGGAAAGCAGCCAGCAGTGATATAAACACAGTTCAGCTATTTACAAATCGGTGTCTGCGAAGAATCTTCTGCATATTCTAGCCAGCAACATATGCTTAAACCGTGTGTCCGCTACCAAGTTTTCTTGCGGAAGTTGCTTCCAGAGTTTTTGTCGTGTAAACACGTATTAGAAATCGACTTCCAGAAGTCACGGCTTGCAGAAGTTACTTGCAGCAATTATGTTGAAACATGTGTTTGTTGCTTGCTGGAAGTAACTTGAATGACTTGCTGCCAACTACAAGTGTTTTGAAGACTTGCAGAAGAAGTCGGGTATACGTGAGTAAACGGTTTGTGGTATTCTCTTCTGTTTTCAGTTTTCAAAATTTATAAAAATGGACAAAAATAAATTCGTTTGGCGTAGTGAAAAAAACACCTGAATTATGGTGAATTATGGGACACGTCCTCAAAAGACTATAAGAATAAAATTAAAAAACAAAATGCTTTAAAAGCAATAGCCAATGATATAGACGCAACCGTAGAAGAGGTCATAAGGAAATTGCACAAGCTCCGAACGCAGTTTGTTTCTTTTTAATTAAATATGCTGCGATGGCAGCTGCCAATCTTGTCTCTGCAAAAAAAAACACACCAAACACCAATAGAAGTGGAGATTTGAAGAGGAAAAGGTAAATGGATTGGACACATACTGAGAAAATCGAATGGAGATATGACCAAAACAGCCAGAGAGTGAAACAGAGTGAAATAGAAATATTTTGTAAAGAGGCTTTACAAGCCTTATAGAAACAAAAGGAAAAAATAATAGTATAATGACCAATTCATGGAAACAAAATATACCAGAATTACCTTCTTAAGCATTTCAAGTGTGAATTTCTGATCATATATGGAACTGTAGCAATGTTTTTCAAAAACTTTACTTAATTATTACAAATGTATCAAATGTTGCTATTTTTTTTTACTGTCACATTTTATTTAAAAAGTTTTTTTTTCGAATATTTCGCTAAAATATTTATATATTTGCATGTCTTATTTCATGTATGAACATTGAATGTAATAAAATTATATGTATTTATATTAATTTCATCATTATTTATTTTTATTATCACAGAGTATTACAGTCGACATCCTATTGTTATAATTAAACCAACCGCAATAAAATTTTATGCCAAAGGGTTTCTTTTTAATTTTGAGAAATTTATCAGGGATCATGACTAATAATATGAATTTAACTTTACTTCCATTAAATAAAAAAACGTTATTTTTGTGTGTTTTATTAAATCTAACCATTATTAAAAGGCCAGGACATACGTAAGTATATGATGCAAAGAATATAAAATCGATAAATGTTAAGGACATCAATTTCTGTTCACGTTGTTAAAGATTTTATAAAGGATTAAACAATTTCTCTTAATACTTTATCGTTCTGTCAATTATTCAAATGATATTGTATAAATATTTTTATATATTCTGTTGTAAGTTTTATGAAAACTTTAAAAAAGGATATATTTAGTCTGCTGAAAGAGAGCAAAAGTTTCATAAAGTAAAGCAGCCATTAATTATCTAAGACATCCTGCAATATAAAATATAATGGTACGTTGTTCTACATTTAATTCTAGACTAAAAGTCTGAGTATCGTAATTGCGATTTTCCAAAGGTAAAATAATAAATTCATATAAGGATCGGACAAAAGCTTAAACACAACCTCAACAGCTGTGTTATTACAATAATGTTTACCTGTTAAATTAAAAATAACAATAACAAAATGGCTAAAAGCTTATTCTTATTGTCACCTGAAGCTGACAATCTCTGGCCTATTGCAGTGTATGTGTCTTATTATCCGTTTTAAGGATCAATATCCCTGACCTGGTTTCATTGAAAGGCTCAGTAAGCACAGCCCTTTTAAAATATTGTACTAAACCTTCTCAATACAAGTAAATTTGTGATTGCTATGAATTGTTATGGCCTTGCAACGATGCAACTCTCTTACTGCAGCAACAATAAGCCTGGAATGGTTAGCTAGTTTGAGTATTTGGAGAGCTACTAGATCCAAGCCGCCTTCGTAACACCGTGTTTACCAAAACAAATAGAAACAGTTTTTGAATTGATTTTGAGAACATTAGTGTATTTTTAAAAAATTCTTATATCCTTTTATGTTTCCTCGAATCTGTAGAATTACAAACAACTAAGCCTCCGAGAAATATTAGAAATATTTGAAACAATAATTGGTCATATGATTAGTTTGGAGTGTGTCCCGAATAATCCTCAATAACAAACATTGAGCCAATGAATTGATAACTTAAATGAACAAAGGACAAATTTTACTCTTTATATTCAAAGGATATTACACTTTATTCAGTAACTTTAACTGGTGTTGAAGAAAAAAGATGTGTAACCACAGGACCATTACTTATCTCGTATATTTTAGTTATTAAATGATATCAAAATACCTTGTTTGAGAGCTTTATCATCATGAAAAAAAATCATCTTTAGAAGGACGATTTTTAGACCAATTTTTTTAAAGTGTAAAGGATATTAAATGTAATTCCATGTATTTGATTTTGTACCCGCTTTTGCGAAATCTGGCTGAGACATCGGAGTACGATAAACTCTTCTCCGGTTATTATTTTGGCTTAATAGTGAATCTATTGGGTGGACATAGGCTGGGAATATATGTTTTATTGGACATCTCCTGTGGCTCCACACTTCTTTGATTTTCTACGCTAAATAATAGTGTTGCAAGTACTTGAAATATCAATTTTATTTTGAAATCCAAGTTTGAAAACAACTTTGATAAAGGTACTCGTATGGGGGTAATTTTTATAAAGCAAAAAAATAGCTTCCATAATGGTCATGAGAATGTCAAGATTGTCATCTGTTTTTGTCAATTGTCAATTGTTTTTGTAGGATAGTACAATTTTGTGGAGTTTTCATTCTTTGAAAAGGAGTTTAAAAATTGTTTGCCCTACCAAAAAAAATGTAATAAATAAATGTATGTATATGAAAAAGCGCAAACTTAATCAAACTTAATGGAAAATATTACGTTATGCTGTAAACAAGCCAATATTTTTCAAGTCATCGCGATAAATCGATATTTTTTCTCAACTTAAATTTATCAAAAAAAATTTTTAATCAAAAAATTTATTGTTTGTTGTGGCTTTAGCTGTTCCTATGCCGACATTTCATTGGTTGCCAAAACCAAATCGGCAGTGAAGTTTAAGCAGTTTGAAAACATTCAAAAATAAATTAATAAAATAATAAATTTCAATATTAAAATTTTTAATCTTTTTCGAAAATGAAAACGCCATTATTCGTATACGTAACGTGGATTTAAGAAAAATTCTATTCTATGTATATGCATCAGAAAAATTAAAAAAATTACGATTCATTTTGATTTAAATAATCGAACAATCTAAAATTAAATCGAAATTAAATTTTTGAGATAATTTAACCGAGAAAACGGAAGACTCACGATTACCCGCAAAGGCAGAATTCACCATTTGACGAAAAATATAAAATTCTCTAAAATCCCCAATCGTTTAAATCAATTACAATTGATTTCTGAAACTCTAATTGTTTAAACGATTAGTTGGAGGAGAATATCCCAAACAATAAATTTCAATAAAGACTTTATTTTTCGTTTTTGGCCGATAAATATAATCATTAACAGGCAAAGGGTGGTTAATTATATACAGTGTTGCAAGAAAAATAAAATAGACTTATGTTGAGCATAAATTGTTTGTAGTCTTATTTATATTGTAATATTGACATGAGGCAGAAAATTCTATTTTGTATTTGATTTAATGAGGTTGCATGTTTTCAAACTGCTTAAAGTTCACTGACGATTTGGTTTAGCGATCAATGGAATGTTGGCATATGAACAGCTAAAGCCACAACAAACAATAAATTTTTTAAAACTCTAATTGTTTAAACAATCAGTTGGGGAAAGTATTCCAAATTTTTTACTAAGATAACTTAAATGAGAGGGCAAACTCACTTGCTTCTAGGGCAACAGAGTTAGGTAATATAAGCTTGGAATGCGCGAAACCTTTCGATGCAGTTATATCCGAGCTAAAGACTTGGGCACATAGAGCCCATTCAACTCTCTGGAACAGCGGAACCATGGGAATCGATACAAAAATTCTATGGGGAGATCTAGATGAGAGAAGAACGAGGGAGCTAATAAGACTTAGCAAGCCCGAACTAAGTAGAATAATGGGAGTTGTCACAGGGCACTCTCAACTACTGGCACATCTTAAACGCATGGGAATAGCGAGAGGAGATGAATGTAGAGCATGTGGGGAGGAGAGCGAAACATTGGAACACTATTTGTGCCAATGCCAGGCCTTCTCACAAATAAGCTCCCGATATCTTGGGGGTGACATCTTACCGGACATAACCCGATTACGGGGAATATGCTGGAGGAAATTAAGGAACTTTGTGAATGACACGAAGTTTCTCTAGACCTTTGGGTCAATATGTTATGGTTAAACCCAAGGGAGCGCACAACAAGCCTTCACTGGCTTAAGTGTATGTCGTATGACATGGGCTATCATACCCCTCCAATCAACCTAACCTAACCTACCCTAAGATAATTTATAAATATTTTAACACAAGCTTGTCAATGTAGGATAATGTCTCTTTTAATTGCCGTTTTTAAAGCTCCCTTCAATATGTTGAGAAAACTAGATTTTTTAATTTGGTTTTGTATAAATATATGGGGTTAAACGCTTGAAACTATAACAAACAACAAATCTTTGAAATATTAATTGTTCAAAACTTCGGTTAAAACCATTGGAAAATATTCAAATTTTCATTACTTTCGCATCATAGATGGTAGAACTTGTTGACTTCCTTCGAATGTCGACTTTATATTCCAATTAGGCAATAATCCAAAGTCGACCTACACAACAGAACATAACAATGCTACTTCCGGGGGCCGCTACATTCACTCTTTAGAGCTCAGGAATATGTAATTATTAATTTGTGATGCACTTATTTTTTCAGATTTTGTTTATTGTTTTATGTGTAACTACGGATTATGTTTTTCATTTATTAAATAAATCCTAAGTATTACATAAGTTCATAATGTATGCAATCCATTTTCAGCAATATATTGAAGCTATGAGAAATGTAAGTTGCATGTATTCTGTTTCTCTTAATGAAGAAAAATCCTTTAATAGTGTCCTATATATTCATTGCAATAATTATTTCATGGAAAAAAGCCAAAATTGATTTCAAGGGATCGCATTTATTTTGTTTTAATGTTTTTATATTAAGAGAATAAATTATTTATAATAAAAAAAAGAATATATGAACCTCTTCTTTGTTAATCCAGACACTTTGTTTGCAGAAATTTTATATCATTAAAACAATTTTTCTTTTTTTTATCATTAATATGATTTTATTTGGATTTCATAAAATATTTTGTTTTTTTTTTACACATATTTTCATATTTAATTACTCTACATTATAAATTGGGATTAAAATTTTTTTAATTGAATGTATGATTTCATAAAAATATATATTTATTTAAAGGTATTAAATGATATTAAAGTGGAACATAATTTAATGGACAATACGACATAAAAATCCTTAGTCACTGGACGAAGGGATTTTAAAGTCTTTAAAATCGAATAAGTTTTTGTATTCAGTGATAATACTCGTATACAAAATTCTATATCACAGATTAAATTCTTTGTCTTTAACAACTGGCTTTGTGTCACTATTTAAGTATTTACATTTAATATTAATTGCACTGTGTGCAATATAAATTGCAATTTTGTTTGTAATAATTTTTAATTAGTTTTCTGAAGTGTAAAATAAAAATGTATTAATAAAAACTTTTTTAATTTTTTTTTTTTTTAATTTTTTACGTAATTTGTGTTATTATATTTCACGTGCCTCTTCTCAGTTAATTTCGAAAAATTTATTTATAAGCATTTATAAATAGATTAAAAATGGAATTTAGTGTTTTTTAATTAAGGCTTATTTATTGTTAAGGAGCATACAATCCTGTAAGCAAGACCTACTGTTTAAATTAGGGCAATGCGATATTTTTTTTTATCAGTTGACTACAAAATTCTAAAAATTTTTTAAGAAAGTTAATTTCTTTAAATTCAGTCAAAATTTCTTTTTCCCCCAAGACTATAAATATATTTTTTTTTAATAATTTGTGTAAAAATGTTTGCTCTTTCATGCTGATTTCATAATAAAATGCAAATAATTATATTGTTGCATACACTGCTCGTACATATAAACTATGAACTTTTAGTGAAAAGCTTTTGTCCAATTTTCTAATTATAGTATAAATTATAAGTCAAATGTTGTTGGTATTTTCTTTGTAAATATTTGCTTTAACGCATGCAACTTTTTCCCTTGTGTTTTTCAAGTGGCGTAGGAAGACATGGATGGGAGTGTTAATACTAATGCATTTTGCTTAAAATATTTGAAGTAATACTCTTAACTAACAAAGAAATTATGATTATTATGTTAGAAGTTATGATTATTATGTTAGTATAGATCAAAAATGATTCTTCGTTTTGTGTGCGAAGGAAGCAAAAGTGAACAAAGTGAAATTTGCATTTGCAAAGAGGGCATTTTTGAAAAAGAGATACACCAAAGCGTGTATTTAGAGAAAAATTAAAATATATACTAAATTTTGGTTTTACGTATAATAATATATCGAAATATGAGCATATGAATAACTGAAGTCACAAGAGCATATCCATTTGTGGTCGATATAACAGCGAATCGCACTACGCATTAAAGAAATAATTCCTTTTTTGATCGAACGGCTCGTATGTGGAACGAGCTCCCTGCAGATATCTTTCCTGCCATACCCAGCGTTGAGAGATTCAAATCGAATATCCATAAGCACTACTCCCGCTATCCTCCTCACCCTATCCTATTTTCCTAGTTCCAGCACATTGCACTGAATAAATAGAGATCATCCCCTGAGTACTGGTCCAATTTCAAAAAAAAAAAAAAACAATAGAATTTGAAAAAATAATAATAATAATAAAAATCTTAGTGCAAATATATTAAATTTTAATACAGATGTAAATTTAATTTGCTTATACTTTAAAATTAAGAATATGTCTGCAGTAATAGGACCTTTGCTTAACTGATATTCAATGTTTGTTCCTTAATTAAACTATATTTCAAATAATGCGGTGGAATTCAAACTTAAAGTTGCCTATTTTTCCCTGATAGTAGAACTTTCTCTTGCCCACTATGCCAGTAGTTGGAAGCTATTTTCTAAAAAAATAAAGATCATTCTTGAACTAGAAGTGTACTCCACTAAACTTTTAAAGAATATCCAAAGATCGAAATATATGTGAGATTTAAAAAGAAAACCTTAAAAATTAATTAATCTTTATTTTTATTTTCTTTTTTAAATAAAATAAAAATAAATAAAAACTCAATGCATAAATATAAAAATATTTACTTTTCCCAATACATTGAGCTTTTAAATTGTTGAATAATTATAAAAAAGTCAATATTCTCCAACGGCAAACCTATATAAAAATCATTAGAAAAGATCCAAATTCTCAATACTTCCAGCACATAATACGAGTATTAGAATTTTCGTGACTTTTGTGAAAGCTCCTTTTTCCTGGAGCATTTGTTACTTAACCCAAATTTTAATTAAGCAAAATTAAACATTAGGAAAAAAGAAACTTTATCAAATTTGTTATTCGAGATATTCGCCAAAATACCTATTTTAATATTTTATTGTTTGTTGTTGGCTTAGCTCGGTATATGCCTGCATTTTAGCCAAATCATGCTTGCAAAGCATTCAAGCTCGTATACTTATGCCAGAGGCTACAAATACTATATGAGAATTCAAACAGAACTCAAGCATATTTTTCTCTTTGTAATCAACAAAAAACACATAAGTATAATAGCCTTAGAAAGCTTTTGTACAAACACAACACAACAAACAATTATAACTGACTTGCGTCCTTTTGTTTTTCTTTTTATGCCTGTATACAATTAATTAAAGCATGTCCAAAAAAAATTAAATTGAACACGAGTATTAGTTACTTCGGATCTATTAATATCAAATATTAGAAAATTAAAAGAGAGAAAAATGTATTAATGTGACTATGGAGGCAGAGTGTTTGTTAATATTTGAGTAAAATCTTCATGAGAAAGAGAATGTCAGTGATAATAAAAATGAGATCTACATGAATCATACTGATAGTGATGATGATAATTGTTAAGAATCAAATACAGAATTTATTCAAGCAACATTGTATATCGATTGTAGCAATTAAAGAATTAAAAAAATAAATATAATTTGCGTTTAAGATATTTTTGTCTGAAAAAAGTTAAAATTAGAAATAAGGAAAATTGCTATGAATTAATTTCTAATTTTGGTATTGAAAACCCACTGTACGCTGTAGTGAAATGTATTGAAAGTGGTGGAAATCGACCTCTAAACTGAGAAAATTAGCTTTTTATATATAGAAAGACAATGAAGAACTTCTTTTTAAATCTAAGTTGACTTAAGCAAAGTTGTATTATTCGGAAGTTTTCACAATATTATTAAAGGCTTTAAAGCCTCATATGTATGATTCTACTTACGGTTGATCCTCTTCCTGCAATGTAACCACTGCAACTTCAAAATGGGGTGCAACACATCATAACAAAATCAATCTTTCTTAACTCGTCTTAAGCGACTAATGCTTATTACCACAGATATCTTTATACTAACTTTGATAATATTTGTTTTTCTTATTTTATTGCAGATTCCATGACAATGTTTCAGGTATGTGTCTTTAGAAAAATATTTCGATTTATTTATATGCGTTCCAGAAATCTAACGTGTATGGAAAATGTCTTTAGCTGCTCTAGAAATTAAATCTAATAAATAATAAAAGGGAAACTAATTGTTTTTACCCCATGAATAATTGGGAGTTGTTCACAAGGACTAACATTTTCATTACTTCTAAGGTATATCTTGTATTAGATTTTTGTCCACTTCTTAGGACTTTAAGTTGAGAAAATTTTGATTAAATAAAAAATACTTCCTTAAATTTACAGGAAAACATAACTTTTATTTATATTATTTTATATTTAGTTAAAGTCATGTTTGCATTTATACGGGATAAGGGTAGTAATTCTGTAATAAGGATAAAGGTAATAATCCTGTCAAGTTGCTATTTCAATATAATATGATGAGTGAGAAAACTATACACCACGTGATACATGATCTCGTCGCTATTTATTTGTCCATGTGAAATTTTTATTTCAAATTATTTTCATACTCGCTGATATTTATATGTTTATATGGGCATAAACTGTATGTAATTATATATTTAGTCGTTAAATAGAAGGGTTATTTTCACCCTTCATAGCCTAGATAGCTAGACGACCACTCAATGTCTCGTCTGTCATAATAGTTTTATAAAGCTTTTGTACAACATTATTTGTAGTCTTTGGTATAAGTATACGAGCTGGAATGCTTCTCAATCATGATTTGGCTAAAGCCTACTGACGATTTGGTTAGCGCCAATGAAATACAGGCATAAACTCAGCTAAGCCAATAACAAACAATAAAATATTAAATCAAGTTAAAAAAATTACAAAATTAATGTTTAGCTAGAAAAATTGCAATATAAAATGGGCATTTCCGGTTTTGCAGGGCGACATGCATGTACTTAAATGTACATAGTTTTGAAACTAATATATATCCCACTGCAAAATTTATCCGTTGTATTAAAAACCCGTTAAGCTAATCTATGTTTAAAAATAATTGTCAAATATAAATAAAATTTGATTTGAAATTTTCGATATTTTTGAAGATGAAAAAATTTCATTTTAATAATATATTTCATATATTTTAGTACGAAAAAATAATTAAAAAATTATATTTAAAAAAAATTATTTTTTACACACATTTATATCTAGAAGAAGTAAAAAAATCAAGGAATTTCCAATAGATCTTGTTGCTGTTGTCCTTCCCAAGTGAAAGGTTTCATATTTGACGGAATTTTAATTAATATTTTTGATATTTTACGGCAAGCTTCACTTACATTGAAAATAAATAAACTAACAATAGAAATTTATTAACTTTGGTAAAATATGTTAAAATTAGAATTTTATACATATTTATGGCATTAACTTTTCTATAAAAGCAATTTTTATATAAATTGCGATCATAAAACTTAAACCCTTTGAAAAAAGGAACTAAATAAATTTCCATAAATTGTTATTATTATTCTGTTTGCTTTCAATTTTGGTTACACTAGCAACAAGCTGATATATACCATTCGTCAACATTGTATTGTTCAGTATCTTATGTTCATTTTGGAAAATTAATGACAATAGTTTAAATGCCCTTTAGTTTGATACCACGAAGTTTTGTTCTAATTTTTTACAGTAAAAGAATATTTTGATTCGTTGTTTTGTTTTACTTGATTTATTTTGAAATTACTTTATGCTTCAGTGGTAAAGTGAACTAAAAAAATAGTTAAATTGGTAGAAATTTACCAAAAAGGATATGCATATAAAGAACTTTTTTATTTCTGGTCACAAAATTAAAAAAAAATCATGCTCTCCATTTGTTATAATAATTTACTTCCTTGGACTGAGTTTCAGTTAAAGCAAAGAGTTAGAGAGAGTTTGAGAGAGAGAGAGAAGATAACAAAATTGTTAAAAATTAATTAATTTTTTCTTTCCTAGGATTCGTAAAAAATAATTGTAAATTGTAATGATAATTAATAATAAATTAATGTAATTGAAATTGTAATTAATACAGCCTCTTCTAATATTAAGCAAATTATTATGACTATTTTACTATTTCAAAAGAAATATTTAGGGTATTCACAAGGCATGCTATCAGTCATATTGTCATAATGTTATAAAATTTTTTCATATGAAATTTTTTTTAAAGAACAAAAAAACAAAATTTGTATAATATTATGACAATGGCACTGATAACATATTTTGTGAATCCCCCAAATACTTGACCCAAAATAATTAGTGGAACTAGTAATAAGTTTTTCCATGGTGCCTTCTTAGACTAGTAACTAGTGCACTAGACTAGTAGTCCAAAGATCGCAGGTTCAACTCCTGCAGACTCCGAGTGTACCTGCAGACAAGCCAGGTAGCTTCGCAGTTTCTGCTTGTTAATTAAATAATAATAGTAATAATGATAATAATAATAATGATAATAATAATAATAATAAATAAAAATAATAATAATAACAACAATAATAATAATAAAAATAATATTTATTAAAAAAACTTCTAAAAATATTATTTTCATTTAAATAACACGAAGGGCAAGTGCTGTAGTTGAAATGAGAGGCATTTTATATTGACCGAAACTTTGGAGATGAATAAGGTGTGCGCATAATGGATGCCGCATTTGCTAACAATAGAACAAAGAAGCGTCGTGATGATGTTGAATGGCGATGCTTCAGTCGAGTTTTGGATCGATTCGTAATCGTGGATGAGACATGGTTCCACTAGTATCTTACCTTTGACAAAGGGACAGTCAAACCTGTGGACTGGGATGGGAGAGTCGTGTACAAAGAATACGAAGGCTGTTCCATCTGAAGGCAAGTTCATAGCGTGGTGTAACTTTTATCTTCAAAAAGGAAAAACTATCGATAATGATAATTACGCCAAATTAATGCAGCCTTTAAGTGTTGAAGTTAAGGAAAAGAACTGCATTTGGCGATGCACCTGTTCACACATTCAATATTGCTAATCAATTAACGATCGAATTGCTTCATTACGCTTATAAAGGATGAAGGCTGTTGCTTTTACATCTAGGGATCTGGATGGCCAGTACAAATCTCTAAAATGGGAGATCACTCGAGCTTGAAACTAATATCTCAGAATCTCCGTCTCTGCCCGGGATGTGTCAGCGGTTGCTCCGCCTTGTTAAAATCAACAATGGTTTATATCCAATGCAGCAGCTTGCGGCAAAAAAACTCGTTTAACATGTGTCTGCAACGCTCACCATTAACAGTAGCAGTCGTCGTCTACAAAAGAATTAAAGCCAATCACTTTTTCACTGCAAATGCTGCACCAAAAAGTCACTTTGAGGGGATGCAATGGCTCCTTATGTATTTCATGTGGGTTCTCTGTGCCCCAGAAATGCAAGCTTTGTTAACATAATCAATTAAGTGGGAATGGACATCGTCGCTGATTATGATTTTTGGTACCAAAATTATCCTCTTCTACGTAACAATAATTCCACGTTCTTGACGTGTGTATCACTACATGCCCTTGTTGACAACTAATTCTCTATACACGGATATTCTACATCATAAATGTCAAAGTACAGTGACATTCAACCCCATCTGCAAAAATAGCAGCCAATTCAAATTATGCCATTACTTTTGCATCACCGTGTATGCGTAAGTAAATAAGAACAGACATTTTTGTTGGATTCTAATTCTTATATATTTGCTTAATAAAATACAAGAAAATAAAATAAGAGTGGTATTGCAGGATTTTTCTGAAAATTTTTGAAAATGAAATGCTGATTTTGAAGACACTGCAAACATTACCCCCAAAAATTCTGGCAACACTGATTGCAAAATGGTAGTGCAACTGATTGGAATTTTGTTGCAAAAAAAAGGATATATAGCCAACTAACTTGCCTTAGCGGATACATTAGCAACATTTGTTAACAAATCCTAAACATATTATTGGACATTAATTCTGTTAATTTCTAGCAAGAGTTGTCGCTTTCGATAACTTTTTGCAAACTTTCAGCAACAAAAAAAAAAAAAAAAAAAAAAATAACAAACAAATTCTTTTCATTTTATAAGCTTTTAGTTCATTTTTTCAAGTAAAACATAAAAATTTTTTTGCGAAGCATGATTTTTTCCTACCGCCACAACTTTTGTTGCGCGTTTGGGCATCATGTTGTTATAAAAAAATAATCTTCAGCAGATTACAAAGTTTAATAGCGTTTGTTAAAGACCTTTTATGCACCATTTATAAGAATTTTCCTCTATGAGTAAGAAAATGGCTTCTCCTGGGCCTAATTAGCACATAAAATATATTTCTTTATCTGGTTGTAAATTTGTCTTCCGAGAAAGGTTTAATCCTTCCACCTTCTCTGTTCAAAAAACTGACCCAAAAACTAATAATCACACAAATAATAATCTAATAATACAAGTGATTTACATAAACCAAACTTTTTAATCCAACCGTTTTACGTCTTTAATTTTCTCTTCTTGTTGTTAGTTCTACATTAAAAAAATATAATGTGAAAAAACGTGCGACTTCATTAAAAAGAAATTTTGTTTTTCAGCATCAGCATACAAGGAAATGCTTTGTATAATTAAAATAAAAAAATATTTTTCTTTTGTATGGTTGTGTGGTTCCCCAAATGCCACCATTATTTTTCTCTTGCAGTTTTTCCTTTCTTAGAATAATTCATTCCGTAGTTAATTTGGGAAACTTTTAAAATAAAATTTACTTACAGTTTCAGTTGCAGGTTGTTTTAATTTGTTTTGATTTTTTTTAAATTAAATTTTCACTTACAATGGTTATCAAATAAACTGGTAGATTTTTAAATTTAAATACAGAAAATAAGGATAATGCTAAAATTTGTTTATGGGCATCTTAAATATCCTTCACTTAAATTTGTATAGTAAAAGAAAACATGTGCTGAGAAGTATTTCTAATGCTTCTCCTTCAAAGTTTCTAGGATTTTGCTTTATTTTTCATTCTTTTCAAAAATTCAAGGATTTTTTTTATCATTCCTGTTATGGTTTATGTGTATTTGTTTTTTTTTTAATCAAGAATTCTGTTCAATATTTTTTGAAAATTATAAATTTTCCAATGCAGCTACAAGGACTCACGAACTAATATCCTTTTTCAGTATATTTAACCAATTTTCGACCTGTCTTACGAATCTGTCTATATCACCAGAATTTAGTTTCTAAATGGAGCGTTCCATCTAGGCTACCAGAGCAGAATGAAACAACTATAATAAGCTTCTGGGCAGGCTTTAAGTATCTGGGTTTGATCCTGCGATAGCAAACAGTCGTAAGAATCCAACACAGAAACCACAGCCACGAAAAACAAGTCCATAGGAGTTTCTTGGATAATTAGATCTCGTGCCGTGGGTTGGTTATATATTACAGTAACTAAGCGAATCCTCGTTTATGGAGATGCTGTTTGATAAAATGTCATGGGCATGGGTTCAAACAGAAATCGTTTTTAAAAAGATGAATTGATTACCCTCGAACCTGCAAAGCCCGGAAGTTTACCATGTTAAAAAAATTGCAGCTGCATGCAACAACAGCTGGCATGCCTTATCTGGGTATCAGCATCATAGAGCTCCTGGAAAATCTTCTCGAGCTCATTGACTATGCCACTTTAATACTGTCATTTCTACTGATTTAAACTTCATCATTAGAATCATTTCATATGATTTCTGATGATTCCAGAAATTGGAACCGATATTCCGAGAGTCAAGAAAGTCGACTAGATACTAAAACATCAGCCATAAAGGAGAGCCAAACTGGTTTTACAGGACACTCAAAAGGATTATCATAATCTACACAGATATCAAAGCTGAACCCTTACAAAAGTATATAGAGCATCTAACCTAGTCCAAGAGTGCTGGACGTACACAAACTTAGATGGTGGCACATACAAGTACCAGACTTATTTAGGTCTCGCACCTACGAGATCAACTTGGGCAACTGTACACCGTTTACGGAGTCAGAGATAGACGTTTTATTGACATTTATTCTTTCAGTGCCACGTATACAGCCAATTAGGGACAGAGTCAGTTACTACGCACAAATCAGGTGTCTGAATGAAGCTACTTGCAGAACGTCGAGGTTATTATGGCTCTGGAAGGATGCAAGGTCCATCAGGAGAGAGGAATGATTGACAAAATTGCAACTATTAACAGACTTTACGAAGCCATTTCAAAGGATCTGATATCATATCAATTCTGCAGGAACTGCCTAAATAAGGAGGAAGATTAAACGATTTTTCACTTTCCGTGCAATTGTTATTCGCTAAGAATTCGGCTACAGAAGAAGCCATGACAATAATTTTATGCTACTCCAACTGGACTGGGGACGGTGGGACCTTAGCTTCGTTAGAAGTAGCGCATGTATTTGATTCATTAAAATTATGAGTGTATTGATACCTCTTGCCTAGAGATTGTGATTTAACGACACTGATTCATTTACTGCCATCGAAAGCTTTACAAATCCTTTATTACGAAAAGCATACAAATGAGCAACTGAAATAATATTTTGCAAAAGTGCTTATTAAGATAAAATGAACTTATAAAACTTGAAATGTTATTCATTACTCTGTATTAATCGCTTTATTTTATCTTAATCCTTAAAACGCTTAAACAACTACGAAAGTTTTATTTTTATTTGGTCTTTCCATTAATTTTAGTCTTTGGTTTTCTTTAATTTCTTGCATTTATAAAAGATTATGTGAAACAAAAACAAGCATTTTGTCTTTTGAGTGTCAAAAAAAAAGAATATATGAAGAGCTCATTATGTGTTGTCACAGCTTAAGCAATTTTCTTAAAAAAAGTGTTAAAAAAGGATATGCAAAGAGCTCATTACACAGGTACACACACATTTTGGTGCCGATACTTTGTGAACTGTTCTTTAGTACAGTTGACCTCCTAAATACGGTCCTCCTAATATGGTCCTTATATCCTGGTGAAATCGTTCACCTTGCTCTTCACCCAAGCCTTCCAAGTTTTCAGGAAACCGGTCCAAATGGCTTTGCAATAAACGTACCTTGATTCAAGAATTATAATAACAGACAAACTAGGGAATGACATTTATATAAATACAATGTTGCCCACATACTACATGCGTTTGTTGCACTTAAATGAGAAGGGTTATGCATTTTTTAAATTACTGGTAAGGTAAATTGAATATTTCTGTAACTAAAAAACTAGAGCTGCTAGAGAAAAATGGTTTTCAGTTTTGAAATCAGCGTTACAAGTTTAAATAAAATCAGCTGCAAAACTCAAGGCACCAATTTTTTTTTTTCATTTTGTAGACCTGTGTTATCTATTGTTACAACTTAAGCCATTTTCTTAAGAAAATGTTTTGCTCATTAGAGTACAATCCTTCTGGCAGTTTGACTGTTGTTAAGACATCTTTTATATTCGATATTAAAAGTTTAACTTTTTTATAAATAAAATCTAATTTTTTTAAATTATTTGTTTGTAACAATTTTGAATTATTTACAATTTGAATTTGGAAGTAAAAATAAAAACTTTATATTCTCTTACCTTTTGCCGAAGCCAGCAGTGAAATGAATTCAACCTTTTGTTTTCTTGTTTATTAAAATTTATTTGTGGTCTAATGAAATTTCTTATAAAATGAAAATCTTTTCTTCGAATTGTTTTTTCAAATATAAAAAAACGTTTCTTTGACAAAAATTTATAACATTTATTTGTGGAATTAAAATTTCATATTAAATAAGTGTAAATTTTAAAGGAAATGACCGTCAAAGGTGTGTTTATAATTCTTCATTGCTTTTGCGAAAATAATTTTTGCTAAAAAAATTCGTAATCTATTCTAAATAAATTCTTGATTTTTTGATATTCACTTTAATCATTTAATCTTAGAATAAGTAATCCTATTATCCGCTTGAATTTCGATGATCGTCCTTTAAAATGGTTGCATTTTTTTAATTTTTCATATAACTCGATGAAGTGGTTGCTCCAAGCAGCCTCCATTCTATCCTGCCTAAGCGAGTGATCTATTTTGTTCCATTTTCCATATTTATTATGAGCTAAACATTTCTTGAATAAAAAAGAGAGAAGAAACAAGCAACTAGGCTCCGCTTTGTTACAATAATGTCACAATTTCCACAGATGTTTTAACAGGTTAAAAAAGTAAATAAGGATTTTTACTATTTATTCACGACACGGTGCCCGTATGAGTTTTTCCTCAATAAAAACGCTAACTTACACATTTTCCAATTTTTAAAGTTTTGCTTTTGCTTTTTAAGTTTTCTAATTATTAAAAAAAGTTTGTCTCCAGGCATTAACGCCTTATAGTGTAAAGAATTAATTTAACACACAGAGTGACGGAGACAAAAATATTAAAAAAATTTTTTTAAATAAAATTTTTAAATTTGCAATGTCTCCGTATCGCCTCTAAAGCTTTTAAGCCTTTTTTCCATTAAAGATAACTTTTGCCTACAAGAACTTCACATACCTTGAGGCCTTAATTACAACTTTTTTTTAACACATACATTTTGCTTTTTGTGAAATTGAAATTTTAGATTCGTTACGGCTGATGTCGCTTCTTCAGCCTTCATATATATATTTTTTGTTAATAAAAAAGCTCAACAACAAGAACTTTGAAAACCTCAAGCGTTACATTTAGTTTCCTTTAACGTACAAGAAAAATGATGAAATTGGTTATTTGTAACTCCTTTAAATATGCAGAAGATAAAGTTATTTTTTGTTATTCTTCTACGTCCCACCGAATTCGTGACAAAATGAAAACTTCTATAGAAAACAATGATAATAAATTGATTTTTTTTTAATTTAGCCCTTTAATAGGAAATGTTTTAGAACAATTATTTTTAACCAATAATGAAAATACTTTCTGCATACTTTTAGGAGCGGTATATAAATATGAGCTCCTTATCTTTGTGTGTTAAAACAATTTTTCGGGCATAAAATTTTATATTTATATGAAACGATACGAACCGCAAAATGGCTAAATTTTCACTTCATAATAGTACGGTTGAATAAATCATAGCTTCCCCTAAAAGTATGCTAAGCATATAGTCTTATTAGTCTATTTAAAATGTAGCTTTTCTTTTCCCTCTTTAGTATGAGAATTGAAAATGCATATTAATAAAAATTTGTGTTGTTAAATTTTTTTTTTTTTTTTGGAAACGATATACAAATAATTAATTTTATTTTCATAAACAATAACCAATTTATTTTCATTTGTTGTACAAATTCTTTTATTATTTTATTATTATAATTGTAGTCCTTTGATTTTAGTAGCGTTGTCTATCCATGTTCGCAAAGCTGCAATTGCAAAAAATTTAATTCAATGTATAGTCTTATTCAACATGTAGGAAAATAATTTAGATTCAGTTGCGTGGCTGCTGCTAGACTCGTTTGATTGTGAGTGCAATTACATAGAAACAGACTTATGGAATGTTTAAAAATAAATTACATTAATTTTAACATTGTTTTGCTTTTCATTAATATAAAACATATATACACTTTAAGTTTTATTTGAAAAAATAATTTCAAATAATTTACAAAGAAAAAAAGTGAAAGTTTTATCAACATGGAAAAAATTTCAAACAGTTCAGCTATTATTTCATTCAGCTTTCATTGGAATACTATTTACCGGTAAAAGCTGCAATCTATATAGTTTTGATAGCTTAAGACCTTTATATATATTGCTAAAAGATGTCTATATGTGACGGTACTTAGCTGCCACTTCTAAGCTGAACTATGCCAAGTCGGCTAAGCGTCTCTCTTTATAATTTTCAAATTTATATGGGTCTAAAATTTCATCCCCCAATGCTGTAGAAAGTTATGAGGAAAGGAAATTATTTTGCAAATAGTCTCATACAAAATTTAATGCTTTTACCGCTTCCAAAAAAAAAAAAAAAAAAAAAAAAAAAAAAAAACTATGCCAAATCGAAACGGCATGTTTATTTATTTTTTATTGTTATCCTGTTGAACCTTCAACTTCCAATGAATTTAAAGATCATAGTAGTATATTATGGACCGATTTGCAAATTTATTTTTTGTTTGAAAGGGTTTGCTTGTAGTTTGGCTCCATATATTTTTTGTTAAAACCGAACGGGCAGTTGGCTTCCCCCCTGAAATATTTATTATCCTATAACTCGTCCATATTTGGACTGTTTTTGGAAAAAATAAAATTTTGCAATTGTAGCTTGCGATTTTTTTAAGAAGATATATTAACCTTTCCTGGTATTAAAATATAAACTAGAAATAGATTATAACGGATGGCAAACTAACCCTTAGTTGCTTCGGTTTTATAATCTATTCGATTGGCTCTTTATATTGAAGTCAGTTTTTTTTGCCAGAATTATTTAATGAAATTTTGCCATTTATGAAGCTGCACACACACATACACACAACTACAGCTGGGAAGATGATTTACATTTTCTTATTTTAACATCATGAGGTCCTTATATTGATAACATAAATTAAAAATATTCGGATTAGATTTTGTTTGCGATGCAAGTGCTCGAACTAAATTTCCTTTAAAGTGCCAAATTTTGTAAGACTAATTATTTTAAAAGATTTAAAATTTTTGTCAAAATATAGGGAATTCGATACTGGAACTTTTTTTCATATAAATTGCAAATGCTTATAAACAATTCGTTTTATTTATGTGGCCTTAAATCAATAAAAAAACAGGTAGTAAAAGAAAGTTTAATTTGAAAAAGTGGGCGTTTCTAAAGGTTCCTGAAAAAATCCTAATATTAAATAAATTTTCACTACAATTGAGTTCTTTTTAATTGTTGGGAAATACTTCGTAAAATGTAATGTTTGTAAAAGTTTGACATCTGTTTTAAGAAATTCCGAATTCTTACTATTTTTCGTACTGATTTCAAACTTTTACAACGAACTTCTTTGGATAACATAAACTCTTTAATTTATAAAAACAAATTTTGGCCTGTTATTTAAATAAGTTCGCGCTAATAAAAAAAATCAACGGCAAATTCGTAAAAAATCCAACTGTAAAACTTTTTATAAATTAACATCAATTTTTATTCATTGAGCTTAATGCTTGGCTTCACTTGCAGCTGGTCTCTTTCATATATTTACGAGTAATTAATGGGCTGGAAACCAGCAGTAAATAAATTAGAAAAAAAATTTTTTTTTTTTATTAAATTAGTTTCTTCTTTTAATTTTTATTATTGATTTACACATTGAACAACATTTAAGAAATAAACAATACCGTAACTGTACAACAAAATGTATAACAAAGAGTAAATTAAAATAGCCAACATATAAACACACCAACGTTCCACCAAACTCACACACACACACACACACACACACATAAAACGTTAAGTTATTTATTATATGTACATGGTCACAAATCTTAGCATACTTAAAGGATTGAATGTTTCCTTATGCTGCTGCTGCGAGAGAAACTTTTCATAACAAAAGCTATAAATTTATAATTGTATTAAATTTGTAAATTTTGGTTGCAAAAAAAAACTTTGTACAAGATGGCAAAAATCTGTGAGATGTTTGCGTTGGAAAAATAAATATTTATTGCATCTTATTTAAAATGTAACAAATAATTGTTTTAAGTTTTAATTTAATATTAAGATGTTTAAAAATATTTACAAGAAAGTTTTTCTCTTCGCCTTCGATTTAGTTTCGTTACACTGCTATATTTTATTTATATTTGAAAATTATATTACATTTAATTTAAAATTCATTAAGGATTTTGCCACAATCGAAAGAGATTTAGGGAAATCCTTAACTGTCTTATTCTTAATATGGCGTTTTTCATTTCAAAAAAAAGTGCAACACATTTTTAATGAATGTATAGTATAGCAAAAACACTTTTTAGGTTTAATAAAAAAAAAACTATTTAAATTAATTTCCTTTTTTATCTTCGACAAAAGGACAAAAAATGTTGCAGTTTTTTTTCATAAAAAAGAAAACGCCATTTATTTATTAATCAATTATAGTTGTCTTATTAAATAGTTTTACATAAAAAATTTTTGTATAAAGATTTCATTAGCCTTTGATGAATATTATGAAAAAAGCCTTAATATTTTAAGTTCTTCTTAAAATAGGACACAGAAGTTTCATAATCAAATGGAGAAAATTTTACCTTTAAATATGAAACTTCCCTTACGCCACTTATAACATATAAAACGTCATCATACTCTAACACAAATATCGCTTGTGCATTAGTATTAGTGTGTACTAGCAGGGCTCCAAAATAAAAAAAAAACTATTCTTGCAGGAATAACAATAATCGCCTTTAAAGCAGGGAGGCTCTTATCAATATCTCTTAAAAATAGCTCGTGCTAGTCATATTACGTCTGGTCATATTATATTTATTTACAATTAATATAATGTAAATAAATAAGTGGCTTTGTCTAGTTTTTAAGAATATTAATAGCGATGGCAGGATTTAGTTGAAAAAATCATGCTTAATTTGCATGGGCATGGCACTGCCCATTATTATATTTATAACGGAAGCCTTATAAATGAATCTTTTAAAAATGTGTAAAAACAATTGTTAGTGCAATTTTTTTCGGGTTATGCTTCAATTAACACTGCCTTCGTTAGGCGTGGCACAGCCTAATCCTGTAGTTACAGTATTATAAAGTCGTTGGATTTTTTTGGGTATATAAAGTTATATAAGGACCGTTTAAATAGAATTATTTGAAAATTTACTTCACACAGGCCACTGCCGATTTTTCCGTGTGGTACGTATGTACAATGGTTCATAGGAACTTCTAATATGTGTAGTTCTCTAATACATATAATTATATGTTGTGTTGGTGGAAACCAAACTACACCAAGTCAGATTTTGAATATTTCGTAGGGTCACAAACGTTTCTAGTTCTGTATTGACTATTTGACTATCAATTTATTTTATTTCAATGATATCCTTAATAAAATTATGTCGTATGATGTTGAGGTTACTTCTTGAAAAAGGTTTGGTGCTATTTACCACTCCTGAGGATTTTGAATACTAAAGCCAAAAACAAACCGTGAGTTATTGCTCTGAAATAAGCTTATTAAGCTTAATATGTGATGAGGCAGGATACACCCAAGAACACTTGTGATCCACAGACATGAATGGTACGAGGTGCACAGTTCATTGCCAAGAAAGGAAGCAAAATGATCAATGAAACTAGGAGGACAGATCAAAACACAATCAAAATACTACAGCTCGCGCTAAGGTCTGCCATTTACAAATAGAAAGCAAAGTGCCAAGAAAATAAATACGATCGGTCTGGCCATTGAGAAATAAGAAGTGGGCTACCGTCGAGTATCTCATTGATATGGTCGTCATTAAAGTCGAGCTGGTTGTAATGCAAGTGCATGCATTTGTGATAAGGAAAAGGTAAGAGGAAGGAGATATATAAGAGACTCCTAGAGCCTACAGGATTTGCATCTAGATAAGAAACGTAGAAAATTGACTTTGGAACGTAAATGCCTTCAAAAACAGCATCGCGAAATTAGAGCTCAACAACTAAAAATTTCGTGACTAATCAAATGTCCTTATAAAAGGCTGACGACAGTCATTGATACCATTGAATTTTGTGCTGAAGAAAATTTATTCACTTTGTCTTATTTACCTGTAGACATCTTTAAGCTTGATGTCGTTTTTAATTATATCGTCTCGATAGAGGATGAAATTCTAAAAGTATGATTCTAGAAGTATGTTTTTAGAAAAATATCATGTGTGTATACATTTTTCAAATTTGAAAAAAGTATAGAACTATTATTATATAAACAAACTTATATGGAAAAATTGTGTAGTGTAATTCATATATAATGTGCTTTGGGGGCATGGTACTACCCAATTACTGAAGCAAAACACTGTTTTGCCATGAGACTCAATTGTACGGGAAAAGTTTCTTGAGAATCTGTTGTGTAGGACAAGTTAAACGTGAATTATTACACTATTCACTTGCCTTATCACTATCAAGAAAAGACAAAACGTGTGCAAAGTCCTACAAGAACCAATTATGTTGAATTACTTGAAAGGGAGTATTTATTTAGGCATGGCGGTGACCACTTTGGCCCTCCAAATACTGTACTACCAAGTACAAATTCAAAAATTAATGAGTGAAAATAGTTGAAAAAAATAATATTCACTTTGAAAAGGCGCGGCAGGGCCCATTTGTCCAATCATAATATTATTAATGTTGTCAAGGATAACAGCCGCTAGTGTAGCTCTTTGTTTGTGTGCTTTAAGGAGGCGTGGTACAACCCAATTTGTTGAAAACTAAAATTTGTTGAAAAAAAAAAAATAAAAAGTTCAAATAGGTGGAGGTAGTTGATTATCATTGTATGGTATTTATGGGCGTAGAACCGCCCATATAAAATATAAATAAAGAAAATTTATTAGTCGAAGAATGAAAAGAATCTAAACAAGTGGGAAAGTATTATATATCTGAGGTAGTAAATATATACAAATCTATGTACTCGTATAACAGAATCAGCATCGATTTCCTTTGTTTTTTTTAAACAGTCAAGAAAAGCAATTTGATTTCAATTTGTACCCTCTCAAGGAAAGGATTCAAATAGGCGATGCAGCTGAAAATTAAATTATGGATTGAATTCTTACTTCCTTGACATTTGTCTTTGAAGCTTATTCAGGATATCAAATGCCTGCCAAGTGTGCAAACAAAATTTGAGACTTATGTCAGATGCCATACTGATATACAATACAATATTTCTGCTGATGGTCTTGTGTCTATCTGTTATTAAAATCTCTGGGTGTTGTCTTATCTTTTTGCCTTCCTGGTCCTTGATATTGAATTCTTGGTCAAAGTACAACAAGCTACGAGTCTCACAAACTGAAGATTTTGTAACTTATGGCTGACTAGTGTGCCTCGCAGGACAGGTAGTCCTGAAACTAATGTCAGATAATAAAAATCTTGATGTTCGCTTTTCTTATTTTTAGTTGAAATCCATGCCATTTTCAAAATTGTTTTTATTTTTTATTTTGCAAGATCCCATTTTTGTAGTAAAGCCTCTGATGGATATTTTTACTTTAGAAATGGCAAATACATTATCAAAATTATACGCTTGATAAATAAAACACCTTGTAAAATAAAAGTTTTGTACAATGTAGTATTATTCTATTATATTTTTAAGAAGTCCACAGTTGCATTACTAAGTAATTGCAAGATTTTGTGAGCTTTTTCCAAAATATAGCAAAGAACCAAGGCCCATTTATAAGGTCTGTGCGAAGCAAATTGATTACAACAAAGTCGAGAATGCAACTGTTGAAGTCCTTATAAAAAAGTTAATACATCGACTTTGAAATTTTTCTTACCTTTTTATAGAAATAGATATTATTTTGTATGGAAAATTTAATAGAAATGAACTAGATTTCGCAGAGAATTACCTGCGTATTCGATTTCAATATTCACAACAATTTTACTAAGCGCTAGAAGAAAACTTGTTCCTCATAAGCATGTTGCCGAAATGTATTTATAACGTTGATGTACATGATAATGTTATGGCTGACATCATCATATGAAATCATTATATTTCATATATAATTTTATAATTCAATTGTGCAATCATAATGTGATCACGATCGTCGTAATATGATTCTTAATGTAATTTACAATTCAACATGTTTTGTTGGTATAGCAATTTTAATTTACTATAACAATTTAAATGACTGATGAAATTTTTTTATTATAACTATAAGCATGTTTAAGATATCTGCGGCAAGCATAGTATGTTTGCTGTTGCTATATGCTTTTTTACGGAGAACATATTGCAGCAAAGTCGTGGTGTGTCTGCTTGTGTTAAGTGAAATAATTTTTTATAAAAGTTTTATTATTTAACTAAGTTTTTTTCCAGCCTTCTTTTCTATACGAGCATAGTCATGGAGCCCTTCTAGTAAATCCGCATGTTAAAAAGTGTGCACGAAAATGCTTGAATATTTAAATTGAACTTTACAGAATAGTATTGGTCTCTAGGACCACGGTCCTTGTGCCTCACCTCTTGTCATTAAGTATAACACCACTTTGTGCCACAGCTGTGGCTGAGGTCAAACGACCATTATCAACTTCAATTGAGGCTCCTTTACCACTGCCACTTCGCACCACACTAGTGCCATTATTCTGATGCTGGACAATTGAATGACGTCGTTGACTATGCTGATGATTATAAGTACCGCCACAGCCAGCAACACCTCCTCCTACACCAGCACCAACACCACCACCACCACCTGTAAAATTTGTTTTATTCAAGTGCACAGAAGCTCGATTATAATGGGCTGCAGATCTAATAGACAAGTTTACAATGCTGGTGTCCATCATGCCCGCTGCCATAGAGTGTTGTCTCAGTCGTGTTTGTCTTTTCACACAAAAGCAGCATAAGTATTGATTGAAATGTATACGAAATGCTCCCGAAACACAATATAAAGCCACCGGATTAAGGCATGAGTTGAGAAAACTAGAGAAAAGGAAAATATAAAGAAAAAAAAATCAATTAACGCACATCATCGGGCTAAATCTCAAATGTATAATAAACGCACAAATAACAGAAATAGTACTTAAAATAGAAGAACAATAATAATTGAACCCCAGTTCAGGACAAATTTTTCCCTAAAGACAAATTCTCAAAATCATTTTATGGGTCTAAGGGCTTAACAAAAACGAAAAATATTTCTAAATGAGGAATTCCATAAACATATTTGCTTGGCAGTATTTTTGTGTATTTTGGTTTAAAAAGCATTTCCCAACTTTTTTTGTTCTCTGTTATACTGATGTTTTTTTTTTATAAGGGATGCTTTTTTTAATCCTTTGTGCCTCGGAGTTGGTAACACGGTTTTATTTGACAACAGATTTTCTTGTCAATAATTTTACTGAAAGAAACATTTGATGAACGAATAATTTCATTTCAAGGACCTGCGAATAGTCCATCAAGAGGGGACAATCTAAGCCCATTTGATTATTTTCTGTGGATAAAAACATGCCTACGCCGGTAAACTGAAGACGATTTATCATTCTGAATTGTATATTGAGCAACGAGCAATTGGTGAAATATAGCGGGGTTCGTTACGAAAAGGGGATACACAAACTCATTCGCCAACCGTGGCGGTCTAATGGCTGAAATCATATTCAAACAATTATCTTGCTATTATTCGAATATGGGTAGTTTGATTGTTAGGTTAGGTTAGGTTAGGTTGATGGGAGGGGTGTGATAGCCCATGTCATACGACATACACTTAAGCCAGTGAAGGCTTGTTGTGCGCTCCCTTTAATTAACAAACACAAACTGTCAGAGTTCTGCGGCAGGATTCGAACCTGCGACCTTCGCACTACGAGTCTAGTACACTACCTGCTAGTCTCGTAGTGCAAAGGTCGCAGTTTGATTGTGCTAGCTTTTGGATGGGATGCGAATAGACCTATTGTATTGGATCCAAGGTCTAAATCCAATGGAAATATTCCTGCGTTTCCGAAACAATTTTGTTGTTGCTTAAAATCATGCACGATCACGCTGGTGTTTTTCGAACCGATCTTGAGCTAAACGCTGTCTACTTTATTCAAGAAAACCGATTGTTATCATTATTTTCAACCTCCATGGCCTAAGTTTTGATGGTCTACCATTGGTTGACAATGAAAATTATTTGTGTTATTTTTTCAATAATTAAATCTATTTCCTTGAATAAATTACATCTTTTTTGAAGGCAAGGCTTATATTTCTCAATATTTAAGTTCGAAACATTTGATCTAGTATCTTTCTAGTCTGTTTATTTCCTTCAAATGATAAGATTTCTCAAGGACTTTCAAATGATAACCTCTACGTCTGACCCAAGATCTCCCATCATTCAATAATTTCTTCAAATTTGAAAATAGAAAATAATAGAAAGCTGCAAAATCTGGAAAGTTTGCTGGATGCGGTAACAGATCGTTGACCAATACATGGATTTTTGCCATAGTAACTACAAACGCTAAGGCCGGTATTTTGTTTGATGGAAGAACATTTTTTCCCTCTAGATGAAATCGTTTATGTTTCAATTAAATACTGAATCTGCACCAAAGCTCTAAATAACATTTGCCAGTAATCGTCTTGCCCTTTTCCGGGTAATCGATGTGAATGACACGGCATATACCGCAGTAAACTGTAGGCGTCACCTTATGGGCAGATAGACTCAACTTAGCCTTCTTTAGTTCACGTTTATTCAAAGAAACCCATTGTTTCGGTTGTTCTTTTGTGTACAATGATGGCTCCGCATTTCGACAACAGTTGCAAATATGGTCGACAACAGTTGCAAATATCGCACGGATAAATTTTTTTTTCAAATATTCTTGCAAAATGTGGCCCGTTCGGTTGGGATGTTTATAGCCTCTGCGAACTGAGGCACTTTCATTCTCCGATCTCCAATATTATTCCATGGAATTTATCGAATACTTCTGACTTGACAGCCTGAAAGTTTTACGGAATGACCCAAACGTTTGACGGAACACAGTAAATTAGTTTTTAGCCACTGAAATTGATGGTACAGTGTCTTTTGATTTCAGTGATGGCTTTTTACATAAAAAATAATTTCAAATAAAAAATAATTTACGTTAAAATTAAGGACGTTGTCTGCTTTCAAGGGCTGCCAAGAACAAACTTAGAGCCGCAGTTTGCTGGGCTGGAAATCTTTTGAGTTTTTATAGGGTTTTATTTATGACTTCTTGTACCTCTTTTTCTGATCTTAAAAAACTTTCTAATTCAGATGATGTCTGTAGATTCTATTGTTTTTGCATTTTCTTTATATGAAACTTGGTAATTTTGTTAGAGTGAATTTTTTATGCTGATAAAATTGTGGACTTTATGGCGGATATTGGGTATTAAACATTTTCTAGCATTTTTTTGCCAGTTATTTTTTCTATTTTTTTATTTTTTCAGATTAAGCAACATTAAAAGTCTTTTGAAATTTTGTTTTTTTTTTTATTTTAACATTTGAACGATTTTTTTTTTGATTTTGCAAATTTTGTCAATTTTTATTGAAAATATTTTTTATTTTATATTGCGACCACTCCAACAATTTCTTCTTGTTCCATTCTCTTTTCCGTTTTTTTTTTTAATAAGTTTTTATATTTTTGCCAACTTTTTATTCGAACTTAATGGTTAAGCTTAGTATTATTCTTTTTTATTATTGCAAATATTTCTTCTTCAAACTTGATTGTTGAACTTAATTTCAGTCTTTTTTTACGATTGTGTGTTTATTTGTATTGTATTTTTTACTATTTTGATATCTTGGAAAACTTTCTCGATTAGGTGATTGATGTTGATTTGAAAATTTAATGTTTTTTCGCAATTTTCTATTTATTTGTGACTAATCATTATTACTTGGTTGTGTAAACATCAATCAATCATCCGCCGCCCATTCTTCAATAAATGTTAATATATTCCCATTTACTCTACAATGAAGTTAGATTATTGACAAGAGTAAAATGGATAGTTGCCTATATTGTAACTAATAAAAATCAATTCGCTGGCATTATAATTTCGCTTGACGACGCTATTTGTCCTCAAAATAACTCACAGCAAGTTTAAGGTGTCCTCCTGCTATAGTTATACAATTACTTTTTAGGGGAGTACTACTGTCGTAATGCTTTTTAAATTATTATCATGACTTTGTATTTTCCCTTAAAATTATCTCATACCTAATTTTAAGATTCTAAGTTCGAGTTCGAACAATTAGCGGTAAAGCAGCGAGCGGAAGAACGGTTAGTGGCAAAGCCGTGAGCCTAAGAGGCATGTTTTAAATCGCCTATTTGCTTAATATTATTTCGCGAAAGTCTTAAGCTCTAAACACATAGACGACAGCAGACTTCACGACTTCACGGCTTCAAATGCTGCCAACTTCAAATGCTGCTCTGAAGTCAGCTTCATAATTATTTTGAAGACAGCAACAACATAATAATCAGCTGATGTGTATTTTAGCAATACAAATTACAGGGATGCCGGATATATATTTTATAATGAATAAAATTAAAGTTATTGATAAAAAATGTAATAATATCACGAAAAACTATAAAAACACATACATTTATCTCTTTATTGTGTTTTTGTAATGTTCTTTTATGTTTAATATTAAAAAAAATTTTTGTTTTTATTTTTCCAATTTGTATATATAATGGCAACACTATATTTGTTTAATGCTGCCCGCCAAAATAGAAAATAGCCTAAGTTGGCAGCAGCAGCAAATGCTGCTGTGCAGTCGTGCTGCCATTAAAATAATCGTTTTCATTTAAATACATGGATTTTATTTTTGACATATTGCTGCTTGCTGTCTGCTGTCGTCTATGTGTTTAGAGCTTTATTCGTATTTATAGAAAAACAAAATTACTAGTAGTTCTCTATTTTTTGACCTTTTTCAACAATTCTAATTAATGTATTATTTGACCACAAGGTCTTATTAAATGGCTAAAAAACTTTTTTCGTAACTATCGATATTTTTAAATTTATTGAACATGATACACAAGAAGTATCGAAATATCGATAACTAAAAATATTTCTTTAGCTGTTTAATAAGACCTTGTGCTTAAATAACATTTTAATGAGAGTTAGAAAAATAAGATTTTTAATGTTCATCATACAAGTCCGAAATACCAAGTTACGGGAAAATTAATCATTCGTCTACAAACCTACCAACCTACAAGAACTACAATTTTATTGTTTGTTGTTGGCTTAGCTGAGCATATGTTTTGTAAATTACAAATAAAAAAATACCATTGAGTTTTGTTGGATTCTCATATAGTATTTGTAAGTTTTGTATAAATATGTATGTATGTGCTTTTCAATCATGATTTGGCTGAAGGGTTTTGATGATTTGATTAGCGCCAATGAAATGCAGGCTAAGCCAACAACAAACAATAAAATATTAAATAGTTATTTTGGAGCATATCCCGAATAAACCTACAAAAATTTTCCGACAAATTTTAAAAATACTGCCACATGTCTGGAAAATTATTTTATTTGCAAAAAGTTAAGAACAAATTGTCAAAACAAAGAAACGTAAATTCCGGAGAGCAAAAGTTTGGTCTATCGCTGAGATAACTAATTGTTTTAAATGATATTAAGTTTCGAATTTCAACTTGAAGTTCTAATTTCTTCAAATTGTTCGGTTTTTATTTTACAAATGGCAAAAAAATTTTGTTGCTCAGAAATTAAATAAAAATTTCTGTGAGTTGGCGTGACCGTCATATGACGCTCATTGCATGACCACTACAATGGTATATAATAAGCTTTAAAACTTTGTCACTAATGGCATGGTCATGGACTTTCTACTAGAGCTTTCTGATACTAGATAATTTTTATATTCTTTTGTACGGAAAGTACCCATTCATTTTTATACCAGATGACGCATCCTGCACAGGTTAGACTCAGTGTTATTCATATTTAAATTATCAAGTATGATTTTTTACTGAAAGTGGGAAGAATTAAACCTAATTCACAGCAATTTTTTTCTTTTTGTGTAGTCACTTGAATATTATTTTAGAGATAAAGTGCCACAGCCAGCTCTATATTAAATATCGCGTCCAACTCGTTCGTGGTGGACTTAAATTTTTTGTCCCATTTGCATAATTTTTATTCAATATTTTTTCACTGCTCTCTTCTTGCTTTTTTCCCAGAAAATAATCTTAGCGGCACGTTTTAAATGTATGTTTCTAACGAATTTCTTGCAGTTTTGCTCTATTTCAATGCTTCTGAAAATTTTATGAAATTGTTTACTTAATTTCTATTTGAATATCATCCTTCAAAACATAAAATTTCTTGTAAATAATCAAAGACAAAAAATGGTTTGAATCATAGTAGTTGCATTATATATTCAATAAATTGAAAAGCATTGTTTTCTATTTCAATTTATTATATTTACATAAAAATTATACTTACTAAGTGCAAAAACCAATAATACGTATTGTGTGCCAGAATTCATCAAAGTCGTCACGGGCCGTTGGATTCAAATGAAACCACAATTCAAATAAATGATACGGAAAGAAACAAATGAAAAATACTAAAAATATACAATTAGAAGAGAGGGAGAAGGAGGAAAATACACTTAATTCAAATCAAATAAATTTATTAAGTTTTTCTTAAAGATAAACGGAAGCCAAGCAAACATAATAATCTGATTTCATACAACTCAGTCATCCACATCGGCGCACAGTGGGATAAAACTGTTAATATAATAATTTTTCAACAGCAGGCTTTCCATTGCTACATTATTTGGCGGCAGCTGTCAAACTTTCAGATCTTTAATGGGCAGTTAACAATGGTAAATCATTATGATAAATTACATTATCAGAATAAATGCTGTGGCGCCTTAAAGTTGGCACGCCACATTTGTTGGCCTCATTCGAATGTTGTAAACTTACCAAAATGGTCTAGCACGATGTCGTCTGCTGTCACTTAATCGCATATAATGAACGAATAAATTCTTTGCTGCAATTTTGTTTTGTTTGAATTGGCTAAATAGTTGAAATGTTTTATATTTACAATCACTACTTCTTCATCCCACTGTACACCAATTTCTCTAAACACATACATAACGAGATATTCAAACAAGTTACACGAATTGGACAAATATAACAAGCTATCGGTGGCAAACACTTGAAACAGTAAATTTGCCCAGTTCATGCCACAATAATAATCTTATTCTTTTTTTTTTTTTTTAATCGTACTTACCCCCTACAAACGCTACCACCATTCGTGCCACATAGCGTCTGCCTCTTATTTGCGTACGCATATTTAGCGTTTCGCCTGGCATTTCACGTGCACTGATATGTAAACGATGGGCCGTCATTATATACAATACCCCAATTATGAAAAGTGGCAATAAATAGTACACAAATGCCTTCGTAACAACCACATACCTAAACAAAACGCACATTAATTGCTGATTAATTAATACAAGAAATGTTAAATATATTTAGTTTCGTGTTAAATTCATATTATTATGGACATGAAACACCATTTCCGAGAGGCTGGAAGGTAAAAGATAATTGAATTATATACATATAATTATAAATTTTTTTATGTTTTTTGTTGATAAAGTAAGCAGTAAAACTATGGAAAAATTTTTCAAAAATCGCTTTTAATGAACGCAAACATTTCAAAAAACTTAAATATTTAAAAAACTCAAATAAAGCTTTTATATATCTACCCATTAAACCTTTTAGGGTTAGTGAAATTAAAGCTGAAATAAAAAAACTCAATCCAAAGAAATCAGCAGGATATGATAATATAGATGCTAAAGTTCTAAAAAATTTGCCGAGAAAAGCCTTTATTTTTCTTACGATTTTGTTCAACGCTGTTTTAAGGCAGTCATATTTTCCCACCCAGTGGAAACATGCCAAAATTATAATGTTTAACAAACCTTAAAAGCCAGAACATTGTATTGAATCATATCGACCTATCAGTTTGCTACCTACTTTGTCTAAATTATTTGAAAAGCTTTTTCAAAAAAGATTCTTGCCGGTACTAGAGTCTCTTCAAATAATACCCGAACACCAATTTGGATTTCGGCACAATCATGGAACTCCTGAGCAGTGTCATAGAATTGTCAAGAAAATTAGAGATTCTTTGGAAAACAAAGAGTACTGCGCTTCAGTTTTTCTTGATGTTAAACAAGCCTTTGATAGGGTTTGGCACAACGGACTATTGTTCAAATTAAAACAAATTTTACAAGCCCCATATTATCTTTTGCTTAAATCATACCTACATGATCGTAGCTTTTTTGTTAGCATCAATGGGGAAAATTCAGAAATTGGCAACATTAAAGCAGGCGTACCTCAGGGAAGCGTATTAGGCCCTACGCTGTATACTTTATTTACCGCAGATATGCCGACAAACGAAAACGTTTTAATTGCAACGTATGCCGATGATACTGCGTTATTAGCTACCAGTGAATCCGCTGCTTTAGCAGCAAATTTTATACAAACTCAGCTTGATATAACAAGCAATTGGTTAAAAAATTGGAATATACAAGTAAATACAGAAAAGTCTAAATACGTCACATTCACACTGAAGGATGGGGACTGTCCTCCTGTTTACTTTGATGGCATTGTTATACCTAAGTCCGAGCATGTAAAGTATTTAGGACTTACAATAGATAGACGTTTGACTTGGAAAGACCACATAAAACTGAAAAGAAAACAACTTGAAACTAAAACAAAAAAGATGTATTGGCTTCTTGGTCCTAGGTCCGAATTAAGCCTTAACAACAAACTTTTGCTTTATAAAACGGTACTTAAGCCAGTATGGACCTATGGAATACAGTTATGGGGAACTGCATCTTACTCAAATGTTGACATAATTCAAAAATATCAGTCTAAAATACTCAGACTTCTAACGAACGCACCTTGGTTTGTTAGAAACAATACAATTCACCGTGATCTTGATATACAGTTTATTAGAGATGAAATAAAAAATTATAGTACTAACTATCAGCAAAGACTGAGTAACCACCAAAATTTACTTGCAATATCATTGTTAGATGATAGTAATGAAGTGAGACGCTTAAAAAGATTACACATACTAGATCTCCCATTTCTAATATAACTTTCAATATGGAAAATATTTAATATTAAAAAAAAAAAACAATTTTACTTCTATTTTATTTTAATTTTAATACATTGTAAATATATAACAGTTAGATTCGTAGGAACCTAACACTCTGTTAGATTGTTTAAGTAGCTATAAATTTTGCTTATTATTTCTCTGTAAATAGATTGCAAAAATAAAATAAAAAAAAAAAAAATAAAAATATCAAACCTAAAAAAGGGCCTATTAGAACACAACACTTTTACATGAAAGGCTTCAAAAATATCTCGAAAAATTTATATTTGACAAAGTATCTCTTTAATAAGTACCAACTTAAAGGTGTATTTTAAAAAATACCTTTTTTTAAAAGCACCTTTTAAAAGAAGGATTAAAAAATACGTTCTAAACAAAGTAGTTTTTTTTAAGGAACTCCTTACCCCCTATCTTCTAAAAAGTACGTTTTAAAATACAGCACGTACTTTTTAAAAAATAACTTTTGGAAAAAGTACCTTTTAAGAAGCGTACCTTTTAATGAAGTAACATTAAAATTGTACCATCTAAAAAGAAGGCCTTTAAAATTACTGTCAAAAAAGTGCCTTTTATAAAAGTGAAAATAACTTCTTAAAAAGAACCTCGTAATAATAGTGTCTTAGTAAAATTACCTATAAAAAATATCAATAAAAAATGCAACCTTTTCAAAAAACAAAATTTAAAAAAAAGTACCTTTTGAAAAAAGTACCTTTGAAAAAGTGCCTTAAAAAAGTACATTTTTAAAAAAGTACTTTTTGAAAAAATATCTTTCGAAGAGAGTACTTTTCGAGAAAGGTAAATTTTGAAAAAAGTTCCTATTAAAAAAGGAGGTTTAAAAAAAGTAACTTTTGAAAAAGGACGCCTTAAGACAGTCCCTTTTGAAACTTATTTTTGGAAGAAGTACCTTTCAAAGATTGTATTCTTTAAAAAATACAAAAAGTAAAATACCTTCTGTAAAATAACTTTTAAAAGGAGTACCCTTAAAAGGAATGTTTTAAAAAGGTATCTTTTGTAAATGTAACTTTTTAAAGGTATCTTTTAAGAAGAATACTTTTAACAAAAAATATCTGTTATAAAAACACCTTTTGTAAAAGTGCAAAAAAGAAAAGGATAAGAACTTGTAAGAGTACTTCTTAATAATAGTGCCTTTGAAATAAGTACCGTTTGAAAATACGTTTAAAAATTTGCCTCTTACAAAAGTACCTTACTTGAAAAAAGTTCTTTTCTAAAAGTATTTTTTGAAAAAAGCATATATATTAAGAAAAGTACATTTAAAAAATTAATTCTTAAAGAAATTAGAAAGGAGACCATTTAAACATGTACATTTCAAAAAAGTTACCTCTTAAAAAAGAGCACATTAAAAAGTACCTATAACTAAGAGTACTTTAAAATGGTACCTTTAGTATAAAAAATGTTCTTTAAGAAAATACCCCATACGAAGTACCTATTAAAAGAAGTTCCCTTTAGAATATACGTTTTTATTTTTATAGTTTGATCTCTTCACATTTAATTAAATAAGAGGTCTTTTAAATTTAAAGAATTTAGTTTTTTAATTTAATTTTTTCAATATTTTAGCACAAAATTGAGTGACATTGCGAAGAATAATTTTTTTATTAATTATTAATTAAGGAAAATATTTTAGAAATCATAATTTTTCCAAACATTTTACGTATGAGTATTTTGATGTTGTAGCAAAATATTGAAAAAAGTTAATTTAAAATAAATAATTGTTTAAATCAAAAAGACCTGGTGTCTAGAATAAACAAATATTTTATTTATAGTACTTTTTATACAAACTGCTTTTAAAATAGGTATTTTTATAAGAAGAAAGAGTACCTTTTAAAAAAGTACCTTTTAAGAAAGTACAACAAATTTATTTATTAAAAAATCCCTTTTTATAAAAGTACTTTTAGAAAATCAGCCTTTTAAAGAATTAAATTTTTAAAAAGTAGATAATTCAAAAATGAGAGCATTTTTCTCTATAATGATTTCTCCAATTTTTTTTATACGTGTATAATTATTTATTTTTGGAAATGGTGTTTCATTCAATTTCCTTGCTTGAATTCAAAACCACTTTAACAAGATGGAAACATGCGAACAACCAATAAAAGTAGGCAAAAAAAAATTATAATACTATTATAAACAGCCAAATTATTTAGCTACCTGGCATAAATATCCGAGTTGTTACGTTGTTGGCCAAATGGTGTGCAGATAATTATGGTCAGATTAGTTTCCTCATCAATTAGTATGTGCTGCAAGTCGGACATTACCAGCGAAGGTGTGGCAAAAGCCATGCTCAATAACCAAATCAAACCAGCCGTAATTACTGTTAATGGCTTCGGCTAAAGCAACGGGGAGGTTTAATAATCATAATATATTAAAATGTGGCTTGTTTATTGCTGTTACGAAGGATTATTATAAATTATCTGTGCTTAATGTTGCTTTAATTTACCTGAAATTTCTTAAATGGATTTACTATGGCACAATATCTATCGCCGGATAAGGCAGTCAATGTAAACACGGATACACCAATGGAAACATCCTTGAAGAATTCTGTTATTTGGCACATGGTCTTGCCAAAAGCCCAACTGTCAGTTGTGTACACCAGAATGGCTAAAGGAACGCAAACAATTATTACTAAGAGATCGGCTAAGGCCAAGGAGAGAGTGTAGCTGGAAAAGGGAGGTACAAAAAATATAAGCAATTATTCATTATTGATAGAGAAAAAACATTTTGCTAAATTAAATAAATATTCCAATATTCTTTTTCAAGGAAGAAACAATCACTTCAAAAATGTGTAAATTGTTTTATTTGATAAAATTCTACAATTTCGTTAGAATTATAAATAAGTTCTGTCCTATATCCTTGTGTTCTTGTTGTTTGTATTAAATTTAATAAAGTCCCGAAATAAAACATAAAAGAAAATGACTGAAATTTTCGTTTATAAAATTCATTATAACAATTTGTCCATAAGAATTGATGATACGAGTATATTATATATATAATAAGGTTCTAAGTTCATGCTGGTAATAGTATATTAAAATTTGATTTATCTTTGACATGACAACAGGAAGCTTGTCATGTATCCTTTTTTCCCCTCTTTGTGGTGGTACGAAAATAATAGAAATACAGTTGCAAACTTCCACCAATTTTCAAACAGACAAAAGCTTGAAAAAAATTCATTATTATTTACTATCGCTTTAAACAGAAGAATGAAATTGCGTACATTTAGTATTATTGGCCAAGCAATTTGGCAGGCATCATACAAAACCAAACTAAAAGGATGTGAGCAAATTATAGCGATCATACACTTAGATTTAGGCTTACTTCAATACAAAAAAAAAAAAATAAAAAAAATTCTCTATTGAATACGTTTGTTCATTAAACTTTATTGCTGATAGATATCAAAAGGACTATAGGAAATTTAAATACCCAAAGTAATGTCCTTAAAACCATCAAAGAATTCGACATTGCCTAAGAAGCATAGACAAATGTTCGTTATTTATCGTTTTTTTTTGTGTGGCAGACATGCTAAACTTTAATATGCCTGCTGATGTTTAAAGGACATTTGAATAATATGCAGGACATGCAGATCAATTTTAAAAATATACATACATATTCATTATGTACTAAAATTTTTTCAAGATTTCTTTGAAAGTCATGTAAATTGTAATTAAATAAAGAAAATAAAGTAAATTTCAGCTACGAAAAACGTATTGAAATTTTGTTTAGTTTAAATTGAATATTTCAATCCTTGTCATATATCCCCCTTTCTTGCAATTGCATAAAGTTTTCGAATTAATCTTAAAATAAATAAAAAAAAAATCATTTCAGGACTCTGAATATTATTGGCATTAAAAAACTTTATAACTCAAAAATTCTATAAGTATCTTATCCAATGATGTAGGATTAATCAATTTAGCATTTATGAATAAGCACAACGCTGGAGTCCTACAGCCATAAAGGCACAACACATCCGAAGACTATTACACGATTTAAATTAAGATCGGGATCATTCAAATTTTGCATCATAGCCAATATATCCGACAGGTTCCCCCCGGGGGGCACGAATTATACATCTTGTCTTGGTTGGCTTGGTGTTGTGCTTCCTGGGGTTTGGGTTATCAGGTTTCCGGACCTAGGCCTTTTTGCTGATAACCCCTAAAAACTTGTATGCTGCTACCCAATCCCTGAATCAACAGGGCAACGGTGAAAGTGGGTTCGCTCGCTCGTCCGGTAAGTGGGTAATCTGGTTTTTCCAGACCTTGACCTTTGGCCAGTTACCCGTAGAACTTAATATGTTACTACCCAATCCCTGAAATAACAGGGCAACGGGCGTGCATATAAGAAATAAAAGGAAGTAGCTCTGCCTATGCTTGTCTGGGTAGAGGTGCTACCGATACCTCAGGTTTGCACGGGACCTAAAATCGGAGGTGTGTTTAACACAAGGCCGACCAGAAACCCTATCTGGTTCCACGGGAACTAGTAGCCCCTAGGACGTGTCCTAGATTGGTTATTAGTGAGGCCCCTTCGGGTTAAAACCCAAAGATACGCGGGAAGAGTTATGGGTCGGATGAGTGTGTCTGCCATGTTGCAGATGCTCTCTTCAGGCCATATATCTCTATGTGCTGTTGCTATTCGACAGAGCTGCCCTGATGGTTACGGTTGGTGAGTTCCCATTAAGATAGGGAGTATCTTACTGCTGGGCCATTGGGGTGGTAGGAGGTTAGATACTTCCAGCACTTAAGCAAGGTGTCTGTACATGGTTCTGCAGCCTACACAGAATTTGCTACCATGTCGCCCCTATCAGTGGCATATATTGATCCGCACCCTGTATGTGCCTATGGAAGCGACGACGGAGACGGTGGTGAACGGCTTTATTCACCCAGTGCGAAGAGCACCGTCAGGTCAAGTTTATGACAGGTACTGATGTAAAATCTTTGGCATACATATATCCGACAGGCTTGTCCTATTGTTGAATGATTACAAATGAGAAATGCTGCCGTCATTCCCAAAAACGCAGATGGAGATGGTGTCTAATGATATTAAGAAGAATTTAATGAAAGACCCTTTAGTATAGTGCTACAACTAAATAATTGCTTTACAAGGAAAAAATTAAAGAAAGGAAGCGATTTTATACTAGGTACACTACGATTATAACAAAAAGGTTCCTGAACTATCACTGGGGAACTTCTTAATTTATGTATCATTTTAATCCAATTTTTCAAAATTTGAAAATACCCAGAGAAGTGGTGTAGTAAAATTTAATAGATTTTTCCATTTAATTTATAAATAGAGGCTCACTCAGTTTCTAAAAACTTCCGAAATGATATATGAAACAATGACAACGAATGTAAATTTAGTTTAGAAATTTAAATTTAAAATTTGGCTTCATTTGAAGCATGAGCAAGGAAGCTCACTATACTCTATATCCTTTTCCAAGATTAACAATATTAACTACAAAAAAACTTTTAAGAAATACATCCAGACAGCCAAAGATTACATTTACATATTGGCCTGAAAAAGAATTCAATTAATTTTTATAAAAAAAAGGTGACCGCATTTCATTTATAATCTTTAAGAAATGCTCAAGAATTAAATAAAAATTTTATTATCTTGAAAATGTCAAAGAAAATAAAGAGAGAAACGTTAAATAAAGAATTTATTTATTACATATTGGGATTTCCATTTACTTTACTTTTGCTCTTCGCATGTAAATGGTTTCCACATCCCTTTTGCTTAAAGCTTGAAATGGCATATTCCATAAACAAAAACAAAAACAAATGCTTTTAAATTGTATGAAAATCTTCGAAACATTTGTTCGAATGCTAAGCCAAGGCTATTAAAGTGATTTATGTTTATATAAATTTTTTTCACCAAAATCCTGTAGAGTCTATCATTTCAAAGTTTTTGATAAACCAGGATAATGTTTAGTGAATTAATTACATTGAAAAGTTAGAAGTTTTATTTAAAGTTAGGGAATAATTTATATATTTAATTTACTTTCTCAAGCTTAAGGGCTCTTGTTTTTGTATTGTAATAATCGATATTTTGGTACTCATCGAGTATCATCTTCAAATATGCTGAAGTGATTCTATGGGCAATGAAGACGCCCATGCTACTAGTTATGGACGAAAAACATTTCGTTCAAAGTCTGCAAGATTCCATGTAGCTTAGGGTAGCCCTATCGAGCCACATTAGCTTTCTATCCAACATATTCCAATTTCCAATAGTGATGAAATACACAAAAACATTACAGCAATAACCTTCATGGATTATCATGGTAGCCTCTTAGTCTCTAATCACCTTTGTATAAATAGACTAATAATTTGAATTTATTCAATACATACATAATTGATTTCCTTAAGACAAATTTAAAAATATACATATGAAAATAACATTAAGCTTCTTAAACACAACCAGCTGCTCAATTTAACTTCCAAAGCCAAATGGTATCATCTTTGCTTCCTGTTGATCTAGAGAATTTTTTTATTTTTTTTGGCACACAAAACAGCTTCCTTTATTTCCTTTTTTTTCTCTTAAAGTGGAATAAATAAACAAATAAATAACCACTTCCTTAAGATGAAGTCTTGTTAATATAACTTGTTAAAAAGTTTTAGCTGTTGATTAAGAAAGTCCAAAAGTTTTAAAACTATTGACATCAGGACGATACGTTCAACACCCTTTTCACAATTGTGGCCTAAACTAATGGAAAAAGTTTCCATTTTCTTATCTCTGAAATTGAATTTTTATGACACATATGGTGGCAGAAACTACGTAATATTAGCTAATAAATATTAATAGAGGGCTTACGTATTTGGAATGTTGCGCATGGAACGATGTCTGAAGAAGATGATCACCAAGGTGCCATTACCCAGGACACCGACAATGAATATTATTAAGAATAAAATAGTTATGAAAATAGTTTCTGGTCGTTGTAGTGGCGGCACATAGGCAAATGCTGAATCAGTGTCAAAGTCATCCAAAGAAGTAACACTTTCACCATCTCCTCCTCCTTCGGATACACTGCTGTTGCTGGTACTGTTAACTTTGCTACCGTTACTGGTAGTGTCTCCCGTTAGGTTAGCATATGTTATATTGTCTGTATAGAAAGAACTACCCCACATTACATTTGTTGCCATTTTGTGTTGCTGCTGCAGCAGTTGTTGTGCTAATTTTTCTACTGATGTTGTCGTTAGGGTTGTTAATGTTTTTGCTGTTGTCATTTCAGCGGCATTCATTATGTGCTGTGATAATGTGCTACCAACTTCAATAAATGCCAAGGGAAACATATTGTCCAAGTGGCCCAATAATGCCACAATCCTTATCGCTTAAATCGTTTACAAGACACAAATACATGGACGAAGAAAATAAACGAAGCGGAAACCACCAAAAGAGAGAGAGAGAGAAAGTACTTATAAGCACATTATATCCAATGTACTGTATCCTGAGGAAAAGGTCCAGCAATTATATTGTTATATTCAACGTCAGCATTTGATCTTTTAGGAAATGTGACTACATCCCTTTCAATCATTTGGCCGTTAGCTGCACTGTTTTCTTCTTTTTACAAAGTTATCTTTTCACTTCTTCTTTAAATATTTTTTATTTGTAATTTTCTGAAGGAAGTTGTTTCAATTTCTTGGCAATATCAAATCTCTTAATTTGTCTTCTTATATGATTCTATTAAAAAGCATAATAGATTTTCAGCCGTTTCCTCCTCTATGTTTTCAATAGTTTCTTTATAACGACATTTTGCCACTGCGAACACTTAAAGCTGAAAGAAGAGAAAAAATTCTTATCATAAATGAAAATAGTTGGTATTTATTTAAAGGAATTTAGATTTAATATATAATGTTTTCTGTTAAATTTTTGGCAAGGGGAAAAATAAATTTTTATATGGGTGATTCAAAAAAAAAAAAAAAAAAAAAATGTGCAACACGGGCTAAAACTTATTCCCTAATAAATGAACTCTTTTCAAATTTGCGCATTATATAATTTACTTAGTGCAGCACATCAAAACTGCACATATTGGGCACCTTTCTTTTGGAATTCGTCAATGGACTCGAATAAAATTACTGTCTAAAATAAGAAAATGTTCTTAATTCCCAATCATTATGAAAAAGGATCTCTTGTTTATTTTCTTAATTTTTATTTAATGAAAATTTCATAATGGGTTTTCAATGGGCTCATCAGTTTGGAATGTTGTGTTCACTATTTTATATTAAAATTTCGAACGCAATATAAGATTCCAATATTCTCTAACATTGGCAGACCAAATGGCAAAAATATATTATATTGAGTGTGAAACCTAAACTACCGATTTTGTAAAATAACTAATGAATCCAATAGTTTATATGGGAAATTTCTAATTCACAATAAATAATACTATGTTAACCGCACAATCAGGAAATTCATGCAATTAAGGCTACAGTTAAGCTCAATTTAACATACAAGTACTCAATTAATAAATTAAGCAATTTGTAATTAGTTCCATGGTAAGCTGAGTCAACCAACTCAATTAATAAATTCCGTAATTAGTACTTAATTGCATCATAAATCAGAAACGAATTTCTTATGCCAGCCTTCTGAAGTCTGTTCAGTGAGTAGAGAAAAATTCTATGCAATTACAAAATTAAATGTCATAAAAAATATTTGAAAATAGTTCTCTAATGCATAAATTCAAAAACTTTAATTAGCTAACTGCAAAAGTTTGAAAATTGTTATTTCATTTATCATTAGATTAAATATTGCTGATCATTAATTAAATAAACAAACTAATCGTAAACTAGGGTTCAACTAATGCTAAACAAACGCTGTGAATGTTATTCTATTGCCTAATGTATTGTAATTGGCCTAAGAAATATATTTTGTATGAAATCAGACAAATTTTATTATTAAAGAATATTAAAACACTTTCAGCTGTAAAATGCTAAAATATATTTTCTATAGCCAATCTAGTTAAATAAGCTTTTTTATTAAAAATATTCGCTGCCAAGTACTAATTGAGTAAGATAATTTGAACATATGTGAATACCAAAGTCAGTAACTTAATTGTAATAATGGACTTTTAAGTCCATTAAAAATTCAATTTGAAATTATCAGCAAATAAAGAAATCATAAGAATAGTTGTCCGATTTTAGTTTAAAAGAAGTAAACTTGAAAAGTCAAGATATATGAGAATAAAAAAGAATTACTAAATATATAAAAAAAGAATCTAATGCCCTATATGTTCCAGTGTGGAGTATTGACTGTAGACTTCGAAACCATAAGTGGTCCCGCAATAGTTTATGCATCACATAATGGCCAGGCAAGAGCTGTATTATGTATAATAAACTTGGTAAAAATTAAAATCATAAATTTAAAATTTGGATCGAAAAAATTATGGAATCGCCCATATATAGCCTTAAGGACAATATTATGTCCATAGTCTTGTGTGTCTCTTTCATCCTTTATAGATTTAGGTCTGTTTTATAAAAAACAAATTTATTTCATTTCAATATTTCGATGCCTCTTTGGGCGTATTCTTAGGAATTTTTTTTAATAAAAATTTTTTCTTGAAGAAGATGCCCAAAGAGGCGTCGAAGTATTGAAATTAAATAAATTTGTTTTTAATTTTTTATTTTGTTTTTAATAAAATTAAAGATATATATATATATATATATATATATATATATATATATATATATATATATATATATATATATATATATATATATATATAATTAATTATATAAATTTGGTTTAAGTTTTGTACTTAAATTTTTTTAAATACTTAATATGGAAATTCATTATTTGGGATATTCTCCTCAACTAATCGTTAGAAACAATTAGAGCTTTTTGCAAAATGCATAGAAAAAATCAAAAGTTTGTTGTGGCTTTAGCTCTTCATATGACGATTTCGTTTTAGCAACCAATGAAATGTCTGCATATGAAGAGCTAAAGCCACAACAAACTTTTGATTTTTTCTTAAATTTTTTTTTTTAATTGTTAATCCGGTTTAAGTTTGAGCCTTGAGTTTTAGAATTTAGGTTGAAAAGTTTTTTTAATTTAAACTTTTATTAAGGAAGAAGTAAGGATTAACATAATGATTTGCTTCATTATAATAACAGAACGGAACATTATGATTTTTTGTGGTGGCCACGTTATCAGCGCTCGTGTGTCCGTCTTTTGCACTTTTTAACCGGCTCACAGAGGAGTATTTGACCCAAAAAGCTGGCCAAAATTATTAAGCGTGTTTTTTGTTTTAAAAGTTTAACTTTTTTGCTAGTTTTAGCTTTAGTTTGATAGAAAAAATTTATTGGCACGTTATTATTGGGTTAGTGTTATTTTTGACACCCAATGTCCCCCTTGTCAAAATTATAATTTAATTTTATAATTTAATTTAATAAAAAAAAATGGTCTCGTAGCTTGGCTTCCTATAAGGGATAAACAACCCAATAAACAAAAACATATTCACTTTTAATATTTATTTTATATTATTAAATACTCATCACATGAAAAAATTAATAGTATCTGATGTTTTCGTGTATTTTGTGTAGCTTAAAAAAGGGTCACTGCTCAAAAATAACCTATTTAGAACATCATCCATGTTATCTCTCAAAGTTGCAAAACTCTTATAATAGGAATTCTGCGTAATAAGCCATATATGTATGTGTATTTTCCCCTTACTTAGTTAACAACCTGATACTTGGGTGCATTTTTTATATACCTATACCGTTTTTAAATGTGCTCGCAAATGTATTAAAATTGACATTCCTTACATCACTAGTGTGTATATAGAAAGCGTTTACCTTAATTTAATTCTTCCCCTTCATAATATTGTGTTACTTAATTATAATACAACGAAAATTAAATCAAAAGGATAGTCTTTATGTGTAACTGGGTAACCCTATAGTAGAAGTTTGAAACTTTTATATTGACATTTTTTTTAATCAAAAAATGCTAGACAACTGAAATCGTATATAAACTTGAGTTTATATGAGTGAGTTGTCACAGAAAAATTTGCAAATATGAATTTTTTATTTATGGGCATGATATTGTGTATGTTGTTGTGCCGTAGATAAGCATATCTGGGGGAACTCAAACCCCTCCGCCTCAAGAAGAAAATTTGCCCACACTCCTCCAGGCTTTTTTCCTTCTTATTGAATTTTTAATAAAGGACATAATTTTTTCCTTCCTCAATGGATTATAGACACTATGGAAAGTATCCCAGCAACGCCTTTGTGCTGGCTTAGTTGACAGCAAATTCCGTGAAGAATATGAAAAATCCAAAAACAATAATTTTTCAACCTGATGAGTCATCATCAGACTACACAACCTTAATCGACTGTAATCCTTTAAGTTGGAAAAAATTTTCAGCTTCAATTTTAAAGGATTTTAAAAGCAACCACATTATTAACTAAGAGATGTCTTAAAGTGCTTAATCCTGCCTGGGTATCCGCTAGGGTATCATCTCGTTTCTAAGCAACCTGACTACTTACAATAATTGCAAAACATTTTTATACAGAATTTTATTTAATTTAGAAGTAACTAAAGTACTTTCAATGAAATTAGCACGAAAAATATGTTAATCAATATTTTAATTAAAGAAAATGTTTGAACAAATACCACTAATTCATTTGCCACAAATGCCTTCTATTTTTAATAGGTTCTGTTGCCATTTATTTATTGGTTATTATTTTTTTGTTGACAAAAAGCAACAATATTTTTCAAAATTACTCGCAATTAAAAGAGAACAATGGCAATGGTTGATTGGAAGCTGCAAATTATTGACATTGATTACAGGTCAGAGTGAATAACGTAACACAAATTTGATCAAATAATAACAAAAAGATAACGATGACATTTCATCAACATCCACATAAATTTTGCATAATGGGGTCATTTCTATAAACAAATGATTTTAAACAATAAAAAATAAATGTTTAAATAATAATAAATATGCGTAAAATTTTAATTTTATTGTCTCTTTGCAAAAAAATGTTATAATAATGCTAGAGTATCTGTCCAAGTTAGCACACCCAAAGGAAAATAGAACCTTGTACTAAATTGAATTTAAAAATTTCGTTAAAAAAGAACTTGTATCTAAAGAAAATTGGAATTCCTAATAGTTCAAGCTTTCCAACTAGGAACGTATTACATCTGATAACAAATTTATTGAAAAATTTCATTATATGTCATTTACTCAAAAGCTGAATTAACCGAACGGCAACATCTCCTAAAGAAACAGCTGATCGATTTTGCAAATTAAATGTAGAAATTCATAACGTAACATTTGCAAGCCCTTGATGGCACGATTAAATTGTATACCAGGAATGGTACTGGGAGTTTTACGATTGAGTCAACTGGCTTAAATATTTTGGCTTCTTCCATGCTCAATAAATAATTGTACAATACAATTATTAAATTATAACTCCTTTAAAGTGTGAATATGTAAAACAATTCTCTTTTATAACTATAGTTATAAGTAATTTGTAAACAAAATAACATATGCAGGGAAATACTTCGATTTTAGGGTCATGCGAGTAATTGGTAACTAAATACACAAAAATAAATGCATTCACATTAATTTAATTACAATTAATGGGTCTTGGATTGAGCCGCACAAATTTCAATTATATTTTGTTAGGAGGAATATTAATATTTTTGATTCATTCATAATTGCAGTTTCATTTAATTTTGTTGAAGAAATTTCGTTATACATAAAAGCAGCATCTGATCTACACAAAAATATGACTGTAATGGTATTGTGATATAAAAAATACTAATTTTTGGGAATTTTTCAATTGCACTGCGGCATTAACTTGAGTTTGATTAACACCAAAATTACATTGTACTAATGTTCCCATCCCTGATCTATAATATATATGTGCATACATTTTTGTAAACATAAGATAATGTTAAATGGATAATAATGAATAATTGTATTTAAAGTATGAAATACATAAAACTTACTCATTTTATGAACTTGTATAGGAAACATGAGAAGAAATAAAATTTGTTCAAAATTACATACATACATCTTACAATAGTCCTTAAAATCATGTAAGTACACTACAGTTATCTGAATTTCTTCTGAAATTTCCTTAATTACTTGAAAGATTTTTCGTAAAATCTTGCCATTCAATTAAGCCAACTCATTCACATATAGTCAGGACTTTAAAATAAATCATGTCATTGCCTTCCTGGAATGCCCCGATATACTTACGTGTGGGCAGAGTGCTGAATTGTTAAACAAGAGGTTGGTTCGAGTTCTTTACGGGATAAGTGAGAAAAAAAGATTTTATAAATCCCTGCCATATTGTGGAATCAATAATTGATATTTTAAATATTAGTTCAATTGCGAAATTTCAGGAAATTTATAAACTAGAGCTTAAAAGATTTTAGTAAGTTCGAGTATATATGTAGTTTAGCACAACTTTCCATAATATTGTGGATATAAGAAACTAGTGAAAATTTTGCTGCCATGCTGGCCCACCTGTTCTTCTGCCCAATAAATGCACTAGGAGTATTAAAGAAATTCATGAGCTAGAATTTTAGCAAAGTTACTCAATTTGAGTACATGGTGGTATTTTAAAAAATTGCAGAAATTAAACATATATACTTAATAAAAGCTCATAGAATTTTAAATATTTCAATAAACCATTTTTTATTGGATCATATAAACTAGAATATTTTTACTAGCATTGAGTAAATTTTTACTGAATCCCAGTAAAAGACCATTTTGACTAAATATTCTACATTTTAGTTCATTATTTTTTTTTATTACATGTATACAATTAAGTTGTCAAATTAAGCTTTATTTGTTTTTAAAAGATTTAAATATATATTTACCATTTTCAATATTTATCAGTAAACAATTCTCAAGTTCATATCTATATCCTTGCAGTCAAATAATAAATATGTGACAGTTCGAGTTCAAGTATATGATGAAAAATAAATTGTTTAGGTATTACAAAAAAAAAAAATAAAAAAAAATATAATAAAAAAATAAGTAAATAAAAAATAATAAATAAATAAATAAATAAATAAATAAGTAAATAATAATAATAATTTTATTGTTTGTTGTTGGCTTAGCTGAGTATATGCCTACATTTCATTGGCGCTAGTCAAATCATCAGTACCTTTTAGCCAAATCATGATTGAAAAGCATTCAAATAAATAAATAATACCAAAAAATTTTTGGGGTAAAATGGGAAAATGCATTACGCATCTAACGAGAATCGTCATTCGTTGTATTATGCCGGATTCCTAAAATGGTTACCGACTAAAAACTTCTCTTATATCTCTTGGGATCATAATAATAATTATATTTTTTTATTTTTTTTTTTTTTTTTTTTGATGGGTGCGGTAGGGAAAACTGAAAATGCTTTCGCACTTACAGTGACCGTCGTGTGGTGTATCCACTAAAACACTCCCTCCTCCAGCTTTGTGTTACCATGGCTGTGTAAAAGCTTTTTGTTGTTTATTATTTTATTAGATATTATTCGCAGGCTGCATAAATTTTAGTAGTAATTTTTTCGGAGGTAAGAACTGTTGCAATAGGAAAGCAGTCCTTAAGTTCATTCAAAACTGATAAGTTAAAAAAATAAAAAAAAAACAAAACTGTTAACGATGCAGCGAAATAATGAAAATCTAAATGAAAATTTTTTAAAACTCTAAAAATTATTCAAACTTGGAATGATGAAAATTTCAAGAAAACACGTTCGTTAGTTTAACACAGGATGTTATTTAATCACTTAGGAAAATAAAGAATGTCATACGAGTATATACGGAAAGCCCAAAAGTCTTTAAAGCTGGCTAAAGGTGGTTCTCGAATTGTCAAAAAAAATTTTTTCTAAATTATAAAGGCAACCAAACTTATCAGAGGTTCCTTTATACATATTGTTATGAAAATTTACTCAGGTCTACTGCTTAAATTCTAGGCTGGTAAAAGCCCCTAACAAATGATTTCATTATGAAAATTAAGAAAACCATTGAGAATTTCCAAAATCACAGTGGAATTACTTAAACAGCAAAAGGGAAACATATCAACATAACATTATTAACTGCTTAAGAAAATCGCTAAAGCTTCCTATAGGACCATCAATTTATTTATTTTCTGAAATTCTTAATAGTCTGCGAAATGTTACAAATTCATTAAAATGTACAAAATTTTAAAAAATCGCCAACCTTCGGGATATAAACTTTAAGAAAAACAAATCGTAAAAATAAGCAAAATGAATCATAGAAAATATGAAAAAATAGCAAAGTAACTTTTGATTGAGTTAAACTATTTAATTTTTTTTTCAAAATATTAGTAATTATGTTTGACACCCAAAAATGTGTTTTGTCCATCGGAAATATATGTTTTTTATTAGCGAAATAGTGGATTGGAGTAGTTCAAAAAATTAATTTATTAATATTAAAGAACGAATATCTCCTTAATATTAAGAGAAAAATCTATATGTATGCATGTCCTGCAAGTGTTAGTTTAAATCACATAATAAATAGAACATTTTTTTATAGTTGAAAGTCGTTAATATACATGAGATATTCTACTTTGTGGACTTATGGTAGCAGCTACGCATCTATATATGTTTAAGATCATACTCGCAGTCCAATCAGATGGGTCATTTTGGAGTTGCAGATTTATTTCCAATTTTTCCCAATATTTCGTTACTAGGCATTAGATAAAACTTATAACAAAAAAAAAATTCGTATTCTTGTAGACATTCGAATCTCAGCCCTCAAGTACTTATATACCATACATTTTCATCGATCCTATAACGATAAGTAGCCCTTTCTGTTAAAAATATTTCAGGCTTTCAGCGAGCAGTTGAAGAAATTTAGTATGGTGGACTTGCAACATTTTCGAGGTAAAAACTATTAACTATTTTAAAAAAGTTTTTTTTTCAAACACCACATAATAAATTACCTGCTGCATACATGCTTCTATATGATAGACTTACAATACCATTGTTGTAAAATGTATTAAAATTTGGTTTCGCTTATGAAATTTAATAGTCTATAGAAACTAATATTAAGCAAATGTACTGTTTTTTAATAATAACAACAATACAAACTTTTTCTAACGCCAAAAGTAATTTTATACCCTTCACAACAATTGGGATAGTATATGGTTTACATGCGCACGCACATTAACACATTAAACTTGGCTTTTATAGACTGTTCGTATATGACTCCCTAAAGTATACTATGAATATTATATTCTAATACAGAACACTTGAGAAGGGGCTGTTCATTTGAAGTCGAGCGTCCTATTCGTGTAAAAATATAATACGATTTTCCGAAGTATGAATATCTAGTCGAATTCGTTGAAGGAAAAATATTAAGTTGGAGAAATTTCCTTTCGCTTAATCTAGATTTGCCATAAAAAAGATTCCAGGTAATTTAAATCATTTTCTATTAAACGAAGGGGGCATTTGTAAGTTCTTTTGTTTGGAACGAACATTTAGAATTTTGCATTTTATTGAAAACTCGATCGATATCCCTCGATCGATTTTTTAATTTGGTTTTTGCTACACATCTTGTATTTGGAAAGTGGCAGAATGGGAATTGACTGAACCGAATTGTATTACTATACATGAGTGGAACAATTTGAACATGGGCCGTGTTAATGTGGCATAGATGTTCTGGAATACGTTAAAAGTTTATCTAATTCCCGTTTTCATTATCAATTTGTTATTTTCTCATTTCTTTTTTTTTTAATCGCTTGTCTTCAAACTAGTACTCGTACATCTAAAACCATTATTCACAAGCTGTGAACATGGAAAAAAGCTACTTCCAAAACAAATCTAATCCTCTTTCTCACTTCCTTCTTAAGTCCAACAATTTATTTTTTCTTTCTATATAAAGGGTGCACAAATTTTGCTTTAACCGGAAAAAGCCCTTCTCGCTTGTTTTGTTTGCTTTTATTTATTTAAACAAAAGAGTTTTCTATTTATAGAAAGTATTTAATAGTAAAAACAATATGAATTGAAAAATACCAACAGTCGGAAATAAAATGAAATAAAAAAAAAAAAAACAATTAAATACGAAACACAATGAATTTTGAGTGGATTATTTTAATCGCACGTCTATTTGGTGTGAATTGATTTGGAATTATCAGCTTTACCCTCATTAAATAGTCAGTTGCTTAAATAGAAAAAATAGAAAAAAGATTCAAAAACATAATTCAAACATTTCAGAACTAATTATATATTAAAGAATTTACAACAACTTTCAGAATGTTTTTGTATTTGGTAGGAAATGAGTTGTTTATTTATCCATAAGTTTATTGAGTTCATTGATGTGCGTTTCACATAAACAACTGATTAGAAGAGTTAATAGATAATTCATCTAATTTCTCTTCAAATGCTTAAGGCTATTTCACATATATGGGCTGAATGGTTTTAGAATTTTTCTTTTTCCAATGAAAAAGTTTAAGAGTGGGGAGAAAAACATGGAACACATAATTAAATAAATAAAAATACTGGCAATCATGTGATTAGTAAACAATGAAGCAAACATTTAAAATAAAATAAATATAATAAATAAAAATATTTATGAACAAACAATTTATAAAGTTTACATAAAAGGTCATGGTACAGGAAATTAATAGGGTGATTTTTTTTTAAATAATTAAAGTGACTTAAATTTTTTAAGGAATAAATGGAAATGTGAATATAATTTTTTTAATCTAAATTATAACTCCATTTTAGTGGAATTTCATAACACCTAAACCAACTAGTCTTATAAAATAAAGTGTGTGTAAGATACAATTAATTATTTTTATTCAAAAATTCTCTAACGTCTATAAATTATCGATTGCGGTGAAAAAGCAAAAAATCAAAAATTATATTACTTTAGCTTTTTGCGCGGTAAAGGTGAATTCACCCATTCGTTCTGAAAGAAATTTTTGTTGTTGTTCCGCATTTAATTTACTCTCTTTCTCTCACTTTCAAAAAATAGAGACGTCAAACTACATATAAAAAAAAGCGTTCGGTACGTTCTGAACGAATGGGTGAATTCACTTTAAGGGCACGACATTTTCTTTTCTTTAACAAATAACACGAAAATCATACAGGTGTTATCATACAGCGATTCCTGATTGCCAAAATTCAAAGAGTCAGAAGGTACTTGTCGTTCAACTACGCTGTACGAAATTAGTCAGCTTTTATGTAAGAAATTAAGTGTTTTCAAGTGAAATAATGGTTACACAATTTTACAATACAGAGTTTGCCTGCAAGTACTCCGATACGCAAATAGGTCGGCCATCCACTTTAAAAAAAGTCCTTTTTAAAAAAGTAACTTTTCAAAAAAGTACCTTTTAAAACGGTTCCTTTTAAAAAACTACCTTTGAAAAAATTATCTTTTAAAAAGTACTTTTAAAAAGTAGGATCTTTTAAAAAAAGTACCTTTTAAAGAAAGTACTTTTAAAAAAATTCTTTTTCGAAAATGTACTTTTAAAAAAATACCTTTTGAAGGAAGTACCTTAAAAAAAAATACCTTAAAAAAGCACTTTTCAAAAAAAGTACCATATGAGAAAATACATTTGAAAAAAGCACCTTTTAAAAATATAACCCTTTGAAAATAATACCTTTTAAAAAAGTACCTCTTAAAAAAAGCTTTCGAAAAGGTATTTTTTTAGAAAACTACCTATTAAAAAAAAATCTAATGAAAAAGTAGCCGTTACAAAAGTACCAGTTAGAAAATAGATTTTAACCCCATATCCTCCTTGTCCTTCGAAGCGTATACAACCAATATACATAACTTTAGACGGCCATACATTTTGAGCTACTGAATAGGTTATATTTTCAAGAAAAATTTGCCAAAATAAATAATACTTAACCCTGTACCTTGGCCACTTCTACATATTTTCACAAAATGTGCCAATATAGTCCTGCAGGCAATTAGTCCAATTGTGACATACAGATGTTTTTTTTCAAACTTTCCTACTGTGAACTACTTGTTGTTTTTTTTTTATTCTTTTATAACATGAACTTTCATCGTAAATTATTACAATGTTTTTAAATAAATAAATTTATTCATTCTTTGTACGCACTCACAGCCGACTGGATTTTTAAGATTTATTTAGGAACAAGTATTTTGTCTCTCTTATTTAACAATTAATTTTCCAGACAAGGATCTAATAAAAAAGGATAAGAATATTGTCTCTGCTTTATAAGTAATTAACTCTACAATTTGGTGTCAAATTGCTGGGGTAATTACTTTGTCCTTTGAATTTTGTTTCACTTATAGGCTTGCGAATGTTATGGTTTTAATAAATTGAAAGTACAAAATGACGGCCTAGAAAATTTTTCATGGGCTTTTGTTCAAATGGCGCCATACCATAGAACTATATTTATTTAAATTTTTACACATTTTGCACATAAAAACGAGAATAAGGATAACGAGATTACAGCTGCCAATGTTTTTTAATTGCTGGCTGCTGGCTATCAAGTTAAGCTTTTATAAAAAAGAAGTCCTGGGGCTTCAGCTATGGTAAGCAGTAGTGGACAAAATCATTAATGAAAGGTCTTTGACCTAAAACAGAGTGTCTAAATGGTGTAGAGGAGAAGTTTTAATTAAAAAACAAATATTTCTTAAAAGTACTGAATGCCACTTGAATGAAATGAACGTTGATTAATATTGATTAACTGAAAGTAGATTAGCCAATATTCAAAAAAATATAAATGTATAAATCTGTTTTTTTGCGCACTAAAGGACCTTTTGCTACATAAATAAATACGTATTTAATTAAATGAAATTATTTTTTTGTTAAATTAATTAATTTTTCAATATCATTCAAATGCCACGAGTAGACTTAAGGCGTTCGCTTTTTTGGAAATAAATGCAACACATTGTTGAACAATTAATAAAAAAAATGTATTTATCGTTGTTACTTAAGGAACTCAATTCCCTTACAGGATTTCATGCTCTTTCCTTACAAGTTTTCTCTTATTAAAGAGCAATAAATTGTATTTTTTTTTTTTGCTTTGAAATGCCAACAATTTTTACACTTTATTAGAAACGAGAACGCCTTTATCTTAAGGGAAGGACGGTAACAATTTAAATTTCCAGTGTTTCGATTGCTTTGCTTTGCTACGAACTTATTTTAAAAAGTTGAAACTCCAATTAATTCTCTTCCACCTGCCCTCCTTCATAATTCAATAATTCTCTTGTCATTTATTGCCACAGTATGAGTGCAATAATTTTTTTTTATTGAAAACTTTGTAACAGTCGAATAATTGTTAAAATATTTAATGGACGCTGCTGGAACTGCATTAAACTCATAAATGGGGATTTTATTTAAATTTCTTTCCAACAATAGAGATTTTTGCGAATAATTTGTTCCATTATCTATTGTTATAATTTTTATTTATCGGCAGTGAAACTTTAATTATTAACTGACAATAAGCAAAATGCCCATAAAAAAGTTTCTTAAGGATGAGTCATTAAATTTATGATTTCAAAAAATTGTAAATGATAAAAAAAAGTCTCAATTGGAGTTTATCCTTAGGGGATTTTAGTGTCTAAGCTATAAACGTTGGCTTTAGCTTTTAATTTTTCATAAAATTTCTATTATTAATTCACAAGTTGCTTTTTTCCTCATATTATTAGTTGTACAATATTGCCTCACATCCGCCATATGCCCTCTGACACGATTTTCAAGAAAGAAAAAAAAAACAAAAGTTCTATTTATGCGCTATGAAACGAAATATTTAAATGAGGAAATTTAATTTTTGTGGCATTAAACTTAATGATTTTTAATAAAGAATTGTGTGCACATTGGGATAGATTAGCCTAAATAGTGTCAAGTTTCAGAAAGAACTCCCTTAAAAGTTTTAATTTCATATTATTGATATAGATTATACGAGCTTTCTTTTCATTGATAGTTTAAATAGTCTTTGAGCTTGGGGTCTTCTTTGTTAATAGAAAAACTTTTATTTAATACAAACTGACAGTTAAAATTGCGAGCAAATCTTGGGTATAAGGGACACAATATGGTAAGATTTGAAAAAAAATATTTAAAACAATTTTTTTCTTAATGCATTTGTAGTTGGCTTTATTCCTGACTGAGCACAAAGAGATGTCCATCCCATAACTAAGAACTCTGAGAATTGCATTCATAAAAAACTAGGGTACTATTAAAACTGCCGGTAGGTGCTGCGATGCCCCTATGTCGAACAAAAATTAACTATTGTAAAATGGGAGCAGTAGATTTGTTATAACAAAAAATTCGTGTCATCAATGTTGACTAAAAAAGAAATCCGCCTAAGGAAATCGGTACCTCCTGCACACCGTTTTAGAAAAAACGGAAGAAGTTATAACAAAAAAATAATTTGTAAAATTATTTTTATATGATACCTTCTATATATCCTTTTTAGGCAAAATGGTGACATAAACTGGAAAAAGCTAGAAAGCTTAGAAGAAAATGACCAAGATTTGTAAAATTTATTTTCTTGGGTACTTTGGAAATATACTTTTTTGACAAGTAGTGATTTTGGCAAAACTGAGCAACTGGAAAATACAAGACATTTTTTGAGAACCGGCCAAATAGCAGATAATCCATGTACAACGTTTTGTTCTTATCACAACAAATTCATATCCATGTCATGTATATCCTTTTTCTACAAATAGAGAAACCTTTTTTTAGTTTATTTCAATATACACACGAATATGTACATCCTGCATATGTCCTTTTGCGAAAAGGAAACTTCGTTAATGACTTTTCTAATTTCTCTAGATGTCCTTCAAAATAGCAAAAATTGATTTGGTTTAATTTTTTTATAGTTTTATTAAAAAAAAAGCTTGAAATTGAATATGTTGAAGAGTATAATGAAACCACAGTGCTTTGTAGACTTCGAAATATAAATAGAAAAAAATATATTTATATTAAAAAATTTTGATGGTATGGTTTACTTATTTGTAGGAATCAGTGTTTAAATATTTAAAGAAGTTGAATATTATATTAATATAATTTTCATGTATAAATTAAAAAAAAAATAATAATAAAAAACAGTGGTTTTTAGTACTGAAAAATGCAAGGACAAATACTTTTTTCTGCCCACAATGTGATTTTTTGTTTTTTTATATTATGATTTAGGCAGGAGTGTTTAAGAATTAAAGAAAATTAATAAAATTTCAATACAATTTTTTATTAATAATTAAACAAAATTTTCTAATATTGACTGATAACCTTACGAACGAATTTCTGAATTCTCAAAACCTCTATTAGTATAGAGTTATTCAATAAGTCCTTATATTTTTTACTCTTTACCGAATGCACTTTTGATTAGTAACATAATGAAGGAATTTTATATCTAAAATTAGTGTTTTTATACATTCTAGACGAGGCAGCGCCTCTTTCATGGCCTTTAAGTCTACCGGAAGCGAGTGAAGTATAGCGAAAAGTGTTTTAGTTGCCGTTGATATTAGACAACGCGTGAGCGTACGCAAGAATAGCTCAACATCAGTCTGCTAAGTCTTCGAATAGTATGGTTTTGATAACTGTCTCTTCCAGCAGCCAATTGTATCCCTTGGAACTTATGCTCGTATTTTTGCTACACTTGTTTGGATTTTCTGTCTGCATCATATTTTACTGTCGGGAGTCACGTCTAGGTATTTAGCATTTCTTATCGATCCAAGGGTCAGCCAAAGACAGGTGAACACATACTCTCTGGTAAAGAATATGTGGTCTGTTTTAGCTTGTTCGACACCCAGAAGATTTTTCTGAATGCTGATTAAAGCTTTTAGCATATCGTAATCCAAATCGTTTACAGATATTGTAACTGCTATATCTACTAAGCCCACAGTAGTTTGAGCAAATACCTCTTGCACAGTGTGTAACAAATGTTCAAAGTCTGCAAACTCAGCTCTTATTTCACCCAATATAAGCAAGAGGGACAATTTGAAATGATTTCTTTAAATAAAAAGTAAAGAAAAAAAAAACAATTTTATTACAAAACAATTGTTAATCCCTCTGAACTGATGCAGAGTATTTTATGAGACTTGAAGTGCTCTAAAGTGGCTTATTTTACATAAAAATGATGGACAATCATCATTCTAATTCTAGTGTTTTAAGTAAAATAGATGACAGTATAAAATACAATAGAATTGGAATATCCTGCAGATCGTGAAGTGGAAGATTATGTTTGTTTTAAAAATAGCAACATTAAAGTTAATTCTTTTTTAGTTAAATTAAATTAAGTACCTTTTATACCAACATTTGATGGTGTTTACACAAATTTTTATTTGATGAAAAAAAAAAAACAAAATAAAAATTTAGAAACTTAAGTCGCCTGTAAAGTTGAGAAGAGAACAATTAAATGAAATTTGTATGCCAATTTGTATTTTTAAAATGACTTTTGTTTTTTGTTTCCATGTTAATAAGAAATTTTAAAAAGTTAGAGGAAACATATTTTATTTTTAATTCTCAAAGTTGCAGCTAAAAAAAAAATGAAGTGACGATTTCTTTTGGTATGTTTTTTATAGTCTGCCACTTAAAATTGTTGGTTACATCGATAATCCTCTTTTATTCTCTTATCAACTTAGACACGAGTATGTAAACTAAATGGCAAAAGGATGACTTTGAGGAATACAACTTTTCATTCATTATTTGCATCTCTAGCCGCAACCATTAAAATTTTCATGGTGATCAGGTGATTTTGCAGACAATGCCAAAAAAAAAACATGATTGCTCTCCTTCCAGGAAAGCTGCAGTGTTTAATCTTGTCATTAGTAACAAATGATATTATCTTCCTCCTTCTGGCAACTTGTTCTTTAATGAGTTTTTGAGCAAAAGAAATGATTGAATTAAATCGCTTGACTGGAAATTCGTGTGGCTGTAAAGCAATTAAATCAATTTCTAATTAATGCCCTCGAGTGAGAACATCTTGGCAACAAGTTCATCTTGTTTGGCAGTAGCAAATCTGTTAAAACGACTGAGAACAAAACCAGTTGTGTTTTAACAATTATTTGTTAATTAGATGGATTACGGTTTGGGCGGAAAATAGAAAATGATTTGAAAACGGAAGCTGATTAATGGGGAAATGTTATTCAATTAAAGAAAAATACAATTTTTAGTTTTCAAGTAAAGAGGTAAATCATCTTTTAATATTATTCATTAAATTTCAATTATCAATATCATCTGAAATTAGTCCGCATTTAAGATAAAAATTTTGTTATAGACAAAAATAGGTAAGATGCAACAAATAACAAAATTAAATATTTGCAGGCTCAAAGGATTATAAGATCTGTTTAGCTAGATTAAATATCATATTCCAGATGGTCTTTAGGTTTGCTATCCCAGTTCTAAGCCAATTATTTATTTTGTTTTCTTAGACAACAGTTTAAAAAAAATTTTTTTAAGTAAAATTATTCTCTTTAATTGACTGTTTTTAACTTGTTTTAGCTGATTTCTCACAACTTTTTTATGTACAATTTATTATTTATAATTAATCAAGCTCTAGATGTACTTTTTGATATACAAGACTTTTGTAAATTTCTTAATTGCAATTAACAAATTAGTAAACTTAAGAAACTTTCAGATATCGACCTAAAGCTTGATTAATTACATATAAAAGAAATGATATGAAACATTGGAATAATTAATCAAACATTTTCTTTTAATTACTATGTCTCTCCTCAAATTTATTGGCTTATGGGGAGACTTGCAAACTTCTTCTGTACAATACCAACGTAAAACCAATAGGTTGCACAATAGATCAACAAGGGTCGCAGTGCAAAAGGCCGTCCTGGGCCAAACCCCATTACATTACAAAAGGGTGCTATTGAATCCAATTGTGTTGCACGTTCATTTTATCTTGCCTTTTTTGTAATTTCATTGTTTTTTTTTTTAAGAAATAAGATTTCGTTTAAGGTACCATATATTTTTGTAGTTCAAGGACTCAAGCACATGCAGCCATTTGAACTTAATCGTATTGACCTTAAGAGTATTGGGACTTTAAGAGTATTTTTCATTACTCTGAAACTTCATAAATCATCACAAGGATAACTCCAGGAACTTTTAAAATTTTTAAACTCAATGATAAATGTGGTAGCTTAGCTTTTTTTATCCTTAAAAATCCTTACTCTCTCTAAGACTTAGATAACAAAAATGAAAATAAAAATCTATTTTCAAACAAGTCACCGGATGACGGACAAAAAACAATAGTCGCGGTCTGGTGCACGTTGTGCTAAAAAAAAATACAAAAATCATGTAAACGAAAATGTGCAGCTGCTGTTTCTTTTATAATGACTTTCAATTAATTCAGGCAATCTCAAAAGCAAAATTGAACTTTGTTGCTTGTATTGTTTTACAATTTCAAACAGAATCGAAATTATACAGGAGCAAAATGGAGCCAATCCTTGTATGGAAAAACTTTGTATGAAAAAACCGATTCAAAAGCAGCAGCCAATAGACCGAAAGAAGAAAAATACAACAAATTAAAGGCATCTTTATGAAAATAGAATAGGAAAATAAAACAAATAGTGAAGGAATGGGAGTAGAAAACTGCAAAGTCTTTTGTTTCCATTCTTTTTTTTTTTCTTTTTATCAGATTTTATTTAATATTTTATTTATGTTGGAAGAAAACAAAAACCCTTGATATGATCCAAATTCAAGATGTTACCAATGGGTTGTTAGTATTTTAGTATGTGTTTTTAGCAAATTCTTATTTAAATATTGCAAATTGAATTAAATTGAAATTAAACATATTACCCCATTAGTGCAACATAGTTATATATCAAAAAATTAAAATTTTGAAGTTACTTAGGAAGGAGTGTTCGTCAATATTCCTTTTATATGGACAAAACATTTAAATCTAAAGTATATTTAAAGTCAAGCCGTTCCTACATCAAAAGAAGTAAAATTTTTGCGATCTCTGTTTAGAAAGTATTTCTGAATATTCTTTCCTACATAAAAAAAAAGTTAAAATTATATCCTAAGGAGAACCCATATTATACCAACAACTTTATTCATATTCTGGCAAATTAAAAACAAATTTTTATAATAAGACTATGATGCACTAAAGGACCGATATGTATGTAAATAATCTTGGGGGAAAAAATAAAACCCATTAATTGCTCCCACAAATCTTAAGACGTTATGTAGATGAAATCTCGATTAAAAAAAATCTGACTAATGTCTAAAACTCCATAAAGATAAGTTCTCGATTTTAAAAATAACTTTTTTCATAAAAGAAATACATACATCCTTGAATCTGCATGAAAAAATTATCCCTATTCAATTGAAGAATTTTGGATTAATTTAAGATTACGAACATCTTTCACTTTTATTTATGTTTTTGGTCTAGTCCTTAAATTTTTTCTCATTCAAAATCACTGATCCTTATGTATTTTTGTCTACTGATTATTGAAAATGGCGTCAGTTTTATCTAACACCTCTGGTTATAGATATATAGTGCATTATTTAGAAAAAGAACTTTAAATTTTCCCTTAACACTATCTTCGAATTTTTAGTCAGTCATGCAATAGTTATGAAGAAAAGACGTTGCTCGAATATTTCATTCAGTACTTATACTGCTTGAGGTGATTGTTATATCCTTGCATAGTTTCGTAAGCCTTTCAAATAAAAATGTTATATTTCTAAGTAAAGGGAAAATTTTCTGATATTATTTCAAATATATAAAAAATGTGAAGCCATTCAAATTTCATTCATAGGGAAATACTTTAAATTTTTTCACTGAAAAGCCTTACAATAAATATTATAGAGGATGTCATTGTTGAGCGAAATATTTCTGTTGAACTCGAAGAAAGAAGAAATTGTTTTATTTGATTTTTCTTATAAGAAGCTTTCCAAGGGTATGTCTTCTTATACCCAACTAAAATTACAGATAAAAGATAACGCAGTTATGCTGTGGGTACTAATATTTAGTGCAGGATATTAATACCCACAACACAACTGCGTTATCCTTCATCTTAAATTTTAGCTTGCAATAAGAAAACACACCCTTTGAAAGCATTTTAGAAGAAAAATTAAATCCAGCAATTTCTTCATATAATTTTTTTGTTATTTTTCCGAATAAAAATTTCTGATGCCACTTCATTTCCGCAATAAACATTTCTTTTTTAGTGCCAGCTCTCCAAAGAATTAGACATAAAATAGAAATACCAAAACACATGCAATTTTTTTTCCAAATAAAAATAATACTTTAGTGTATGAAAAAGGAAAGGCACACATTAAAATTCTGTAAACAAAATAATCTTTTTCATCACATTCTATTTGAAATTGAGCCATAGATTTTTGCAGCTAAGATTATAAAATATGTATAAAAAAGGATTTAGTAATTACATGTTTGTTCGTTATTTTCCCAGGAGGAGGGGCAGACTATTTTGCACTAAAGTACAACTTGAAAGCAAAGATTTCACTCAAAGCTGTGGATGGAAACTTAGTACAAGGACCGCAAAGTAAATCATAGACAGACGATACCCAACGAGTCAGACGATGAATTCTCCACGCTCTTATTTTTTAAACTAATTTAGATAAAGAAACTTCTGTAGTCCAAGAAAGGAGTTTGATTGAGAAAATTAAGCCTCTAATCCTCTTTCGATCTTATATTCATACCTGCCACATACGCAATTCAAATAATAATATAATAATAATTTTTTCCATAGGACCAGTTCTCAGGTGATGTCCTTATTCATGCTGAATTGTTCAGAATGTGCGATTTATTGGCATGTCGCCTAGATTTTATGTTTCGCTTTCGGATTTGTTAAAATTATGTTCCTTTTTTCTTCAATATGAAGATGTGTATATTATTATCTCTTTGGTTAATGGTTTGGCAAAAAAGTCTATAATTTATTTCATCAGTAAGAATTTCTAGGACTATCTAATGGAAAAAAAATTTGCTTGAAATAAATAGGAATTCATTCAAGGGAAGGACAAAACTCGAATAACGATTTCAAAACCAGAAAAGCCTTAAATAACTAAAACAAAAAGTCCCCACTTTAAGTTTGCACTAATTCTTTTTCGTATGACGGAAAATATCACTAAATTGTATAATTTAATCAAAATGCACATGACGAATTTGCTACGGAAATTTTCCGACAGAACTAAAATGCATTAAACACATTCGAGACAGCAGGCTACACGACTACAAATGTCGCTGGCTACAAATGTCGCCCTGTAGCCAACTACTTAGTTATTTGGAAAACGACAGCTATATAATAAACAGCTGTTGCAACAATTCATTTATATATATTACAGTGGTGCATATTTAGCGCTTTTAATTTTTTAAAGTTCCCTTTTTTTAATGGGACAAGTCCCGCCCAACTTTCAAAAAATATCTTAAAAAAGAGCTTAAGAGCCTATTCGTTCTATATTGTAGGATTTATGATCAGTTTTATATTAAAGTTTTGAACGCCGTAACTCCGGAATCAAGAGAGATCACCGAAAAAATTTACACTAAAATTTGTATCTTGAAAAGGGCTATTACCCTGTGATATTCTTTTAATCTTCAACAAAGTTGGCATCAAGTCAATATGATATATAACAAATAAATTTATTTATTTAAAAATTCTTGCTGCATATACATATACATATTATAACATATAAATTTTGGAATTTTCTTTTTTATTTTGCAATAAAAAATATTTCTAATCGGTAATTTGCTTTACATATTTTGTTATATTGTCAACACTGTTTTTGTTTTGTAGCCAACAAAAATAGAAATTAGTTTAACTTGACTACACGGCAAAAGTAGCATGGACAACAACCTGCAGTCGTGTAGCCGTGCACTTGTGAAAATAATCCTTTTCATATACAAACATGTATTCTATTTTTGACAGGTTGTAGTCGATAGCCTGCTATCTCGAATGTGTTTAATGCATATATCGGACAAAAAAAAAGCTTTTAATGTCATTTGGATTTAAAATTATTTAAGTTTTAATTTATTTAATAACTATTACATTGTTTTATCAATTTTAAAAAAGTTCTTAAAAGCTATTGTTTAGTAAAACAAGGGCATAGTAGGATTAAGCTTTATTAGAAAAATTATTTTACTTCCATAAAATCGATTCGGCACATTTGGAGACAAAATTTAGAACGAGTTCTTCAAAACGTTGAGAACGGAAGTCAGGCCAGAATAGGCTTAACTTTTCTAAAAGAAAGACAGCGCCAAATCTGACAGTAAGTTTGGCAGCTCGTTTATCTTTTTTATGAATCCTCACCAAAGTTTTTGTATGATCTGAATTCATTTTGCTTTACAAGCCTCTGTTTATTTTGCTCTGGACGCTGACGTAAACCAGCCTTGAATGCTTTACAAAATGCATATTAATTTCTCTTTAACTCTTCGATTATCAATTCAGTGATTCTAAATGGACTAAATTATACATAAATTATATTAATTTATTTGTAAATTAAATCACATGGAAACAATATAGTGTGACCATAAATGTATAACAAAAATACGTTAACTAAAGGAGGCGAACTAATAATAACAAAAAACGATTTAAAGGATAATATTATTAAAATAAGAAATTTTGTAATTAATATGCTACAACAAAAAAAAATTAAAAAAATAAACAAGCAAAAAATAGTCTTATTAACTAAAACATTACGAAAATAAAAGCAAAATGGTCACTCTCTTCATATTTATTTGTCATTCGGTGGCATAAGGAACGGAAATGCAAAACTATCGCAGAGTTTGTTACGTTCAAAAAATTTTGTGCATTGTCACATGCACAAATGTGTTCTATTTCCGGCTACGAATACTCGCAATGAAAAATTTGTCGCTCATCGTAGTTGTGCTTATGGTCATTCTTGAAGACGAAATTCAATCGATATTCCTGATTTTTTACTAAGACTACCATTCACTACTTTTAGAAAAAAAAAACATTTGCATAAATTGCCATCGAGCAACCCTTTTATTTAAGAACATTCAGTCACACCACATTTTGACTTCATTTCAAAATTATGGGAAATTTGTGAAGTCAATCATCGGTTGCCTTAGTAATAGTATTCAAATCAAAAACACATAGTGTTTTACTCCAGCTTCCAGCAACTTTCAAATAATTTGCATTTCACTGAATTACCAATTTTTAACACAAACTTATGGCAAAATTTAGATTTTGCATGAAGTATTTCAACATCTTTATTATACAAAATCTTAAGCAAATGAAAATTTGGACATGGTTGTAGTCAATGTCCTCTCTGCGGTTACACAAAAAAACACAACATTGTTTTCATAGCAAGTCATTCAAATCATACAACTGCCATAGAATAAGTTTGAAAATTTTAAATGAAAGCACATCAATATAGACAATTTGTTATTCTTTCATTTTCAATTCTGTTTTAAAGTTTTGCACCATTCCAAGCATGAATGGCAAAAGCTAATCAGAGAAATGCCTTTTGCCAAATACTTCAGATTTATTATTGCAAATGTTTTCACCGTGTTTGGTAACAATTGATGCTGTCAAAAGCCGTAATGTTTAAAACGTTTATAGAAGTTTAAGAAATTCTTCTAATGAACAAAAATATATTTTAATCGAAATTAAAATTGGAGCAAAGAAAAGTTTTTTCTCAATTTATCAGTCTGCAAAATGAAATATTTAATTAAAGTTTAATTGAAAAAAATCTTCTTGCCTCAATAATATTATTCGCATACATTATAATTTGCAAAAATTGTCAGAAAACTTTAAGGAACATCATTTTAACGAATGATACAAAAAATAAGTTTCCATCAATAAATTACTGGATTATTATTACCGAGAAAGTACTCAAACACACTTAATAATAATAAATTAAATTAAAAAACTTTAACATTTCCATATTGAACATGTCAAAGACACATCGCAGGTAAAATTTTTTTTGTCTTTCATAATCAACATCGCTTTAGAGATGTCACGAGATGGATAACTTTCATCTTTCATATATGTACATCTCATATTATTTATACTGAATTTTTGGTGGTGTAAGAATTAAATGTAGTTGAAGAACACAAAGCATATTAAATTTATATGTTTGTTCTTTTCTCTCACGATCTGGAAAAAGCCTGAATTTTTAATTCTTTAAAACGTCAAAGTATCCACCCCTGGTGTACTTTGCAATTAGATATTGTTTTGCGAATGTTGAAGACACATCCTGCTGACTACGTACGAATTAATAAGGATTTTTTGAGGTTTTCAGTTTACTGCCATGAAAATATAATTTTAAGCAGAAAATAGTTTTTATTTAACAACAATTATTACAAATCATTACATTTTTTACATATTTTTTTATTTATATATTTTTTATCAACGAAAATATTTGACAAATATTGGTTGGAAATACCAACACGAATATTTCATAAATCACTGCTACGAATTCAGAAAAAATTATGCATGACGTATGATTAATATGAATATAAAAGAAATTCATTCAAAATTACTCATACGATCCAGTGGGATTTTATTTTATATGTTGCATACACGGCTCAGAGAATCCAGATGCGTTAATAGAAAAGCCATTGTTTTCAAAACTGATGAATGTTTGGTGCGCATTATCGTTTGGAGGTGTCGTCGGGCCGCATTTATTCGCAAACGATGCGAGAAGAACCCTTACCGTCAACTCAAGGCAATATGGAAACCGACTGGACGATATGAATTTTCAACAAGATGGTTCCATGAGCCACACAGCACGATCGATTTTGGCTTTATTAAACGGGAAGTTTCTAGAACGCGTAATTTCACGTTTTAGCGACGTCAATTGGCCACTAAGATCATGCTATTTTTCCGCGTTGGACTTTTTGGTGTGTAGCTTCGTTAAAATATATGTCTACGTGGATAATTCCCAAACGGGGGAGTATAAAAAACCAACATTTGCAAGATATCGCCAAGATACAGCGAAAACGTTGTCGAAAACTACCTCAAAAGGATCCACTGCTGCAACCGATCTAGAGAAGGATATTTTTAATGACATTGTATTTTGTACGTAATGGCAAATCTTGTGCATGATAATTAAACAGAAGTTTAACCAAAATAGTACCTTTATATGTATTTTATATAACTTTAGTTTTAAAACCGAAAATTAGACAACCCTGTATGTACAATCAGCCCATATATTCATATTCATATATGTAATATTCATTTGTGTACATATGTACATACAAAATGTATGTTTGAATTAAGTCACATGAAAGAATCGACACAAGAAATTACGGAGCCAATCATCTTATCAAAACATTTACTTTAAAGAGCAAAACGAAATTCAGAATTTAGTCCTTCATGTAATTATTCAAATTTATATGTTAACGAGACGTATTTACCTTGTAGCATTTAGAGCATTAGAGATCTAATAAAATACATTTACAAAATTTATTACAATATAATAGAATACAAAATGGTCATTAGAATGTTTCCCTATTAATTGTATTTTAAAAACTCTGCTTTCCCTAAGGGCTCTAGTCAGATTCAATACTCGTACAATCATTAAGTGGTGGTACAATCGAAACGCTTGAGCTTAAATTTAATTGTGCTTTTTTGAAAAAAATACAAAAGCTTTCATTCAATTTTTTGTGTACAAAATATATTAGAATCATCAGCTTGCGACAGAACATATTAGAAGCGATGAGCTTTTCCATATGAAAGAATATTAAATACAATATTTTCATCACAAAATTTCATCCGAAAATATCGCACTCTGAATTGGAAACAATCACAAATCAAAATGTTCAAATTTTCCAGGAGAGGGGAAAGTTTTGTTGTATAGAAAAAATTAAAACAAAAATTATATTTAAAGAAATAAGTTCGTATTTTTAAAAATTAAATGAACTGTGATAACATGATAATGAATTGAGAAAAACGGTTTACCATTTTGCTGAAACTAAATATTATCCAAGTTAATATCTTCAATTTCAGGCCGTAATAATCATGGCTCTTAACACATGCCATTGACTGAAATAGCGTTTTTATCAGTATTTTCTTCTTTAATGGGCTGATGAGGGTTGCTACGAGTCCTTCAAAATCAACACCAAACTGTCACTCTTTGTGGATGCATTGGCTTTTTGAAATTGACGTGTGGGTTTTCTGATCCCCAGATGCGGCAGTTTTGTTTCTTGACAAACCCGAACAGATCAAAATGTGTTTCGTCAGAAAATGTTTTTTATATGAATTTGATATCCGGTTGAATCATCTGTAAAGTACAAATTAGGAAGCCATAATGTAGTGGATGATCGTTTATATTAAATTGCTGAGTTAATTGGATTTTGAAAGCGAATAATCCAGGAAATTTTTATCATGCTGGTGCGTGAAATTCCGACTAGTACAGATCGATTGTGGGTCGAACTTCTCGGATGGAGTGGTACATTGTCCATATGCACAGCGTACCGTAGTAAGTCAACCTCTCGAACTTTTCGCACAAACTTGCATGTGGCACTCAGAGCGGTTGCTTCACACTATGGAAATAAGTTTGAAATATTTCTCAACGCTGTTCAGCCGTAAAGCAAACTAATTTTGGTCCGAATAAGTCCATGAAAGTGAAAGTAATATTGGATTTAAAAATATACAAACCTTTGGAATTGGAAAGTTCCAATATTTGATCATTATTTTTTTCAATATTTATTTTCGGAGAATTTATTATTTAGAATGTAGAAATACATAAATCTACAAAAATAAAAATTAAATATTTATATAAAAGATTCCAGGCTCATGAGTACTCTATATTATCAAGGATACAACTATGGAAAATCCATAGAAATCCATTGAAAAACACATTTTTACCATAACCCAACATTTTTACACATGGTTTTTTGTAAATTTTGATATTTCGATTGAATTTGACTGGGACTGGGTGCGGAGTTAATAAGGACTAAAAAAAATATTAGAGCAGAAATTAGTTTGTAAGGGTACCATAGTTTAATTAAATCTATTTAAATTAAATGTATATAAAAATATTACATTAACCTTTCTTCCAATTGTTTTAATTTTTTCTATTTTTGACTCACAAAAATGACCAAACAAATCCATCACATTTTTTTCTTTTCCTCTAAAAGCTACTGTTCATAACTTTTATTTCTAATTTTGAGAAATATTTTTTGATGAAATGAAAAAAAATTGTATTTGGGAACTCGTAATTTAAAATTCAGTTTAAATTTGTACTCGTAATGCGTTTTTTTCCTAAATTAATAATTTACATATTGAATAAATTATGAAATTGATTGAGGAGGGATGAGCTCGTCTATATGTACATTCCACTGGTTGCTATTTTGAGCAGGAGCTGGGTACCATTTACAACTTTAATTTGCATTTGGAAAATAGTCGACCTCTGTAGAAAATGGTGAAGCAAGGAAATCCAATTTGCATGTCATCCTTTATCAGGCTTCTCTTTAAGTGTATTTATAGAATGTTTTGTATAAGGACACTTTCTAACTTTCGCACAATGTTGGTTAAAAGTTTCCTAGTGATCTGGCATTGAGCAGTCCTCACTTATTGCTACTCCTGGTCTATGGCAACAATTTTTTTTTTAATCTGTGGAATCTACTAGTGCCAAATCAAAGAATTTGTGACTCGGTTGAAGCAGCTTTTCATTCTGACTGCCCGATTATCTCCATGATATATATATATATATATATATATATATATATATATATATATATATATATATATATATATATATATATATATATATATATATATATATATATATATATATATATATATATATATATATATGTGTGTCCATCGATACTATAAGGAGCAAAGGGCCTAGCATCTCTATTATATAACCTTTGAAATGTCCGAAGAAGTACTCAATGTTTGGAGTTTAGAAAAAAAAACAATTTAAATTATGCGGCAGATATTGGAATCCTTTTGGAAGATAGTCACAGTGATGACGTGAAAGTTCTTTATAAGGAAGCTGACTTTCCTAAAATAAAAAAATAAAAAAATTATGTTTTTCAAATAATGTTAAACGGGAAGTACTTGTTATGATTAGAAAAAAAATAATTTTTATAAGTTTCGAGCTTTTGGTAGGCTTTTGTAAAAAAAGGATATATGGGAGGTACCCATATCCTGGCCGAGACTTCAAGAATATATATTAAGCTTATTAATTAAAGCAACATATATCTTACGACTTTTAAAAAAATATTTTTTTACTCTCTCTTATTTAGTTTTTCATAACAAAAATTTATGTGAAAAGTACCCATATCCTCATAGCGATTTGAGGAAAACTGAATAAAAAAATTTTTTCTGCTTAGTTAAGCTTAAGTTATAGTTTTTGTAAAAAGGATATATGAGGAGTACCCATATCCTTTATCGCTTTTTTTTAACTCAAAGTTTTTAGGACGCAAAGTATTATACGAATTTCCATTTATTTCTATTCAATTTTATTAGGCGTCTAACTACTGTGCCATGCAGCTAAAATAAAAAGGTTACTTTTCGAGCTAAATAAAACTGTGATGGCAGGACAGGGATTTTAATAAATTTTGAATTGTGTTTGTTTCCAATTTAGGGTGCGATTTACAAGAAATCTAAATATATTGGTATTTTTAATAAAAACATTTCAATTGATTTTACAATAAATTCACCAAATTAGGCAAAAAATATAAGAGAAAGAAAAAGACCCAGCATGAAATGAAAATTGAATAACTTAGTTTTCCACAAAAATTACTTTTATTAAATTTTAATACGCAAATTTAAAATTTTATAAAAGTAATTTTTGGGAGTAAAAAAAATATGTATATCAAAAATATTTGGATTATGAAATAATCCAAGAGAAATAATAATAATCCAATTAATTCACAACAATTTCTTAAAGCAATTAAAAGAGACTCTTACACTTGATTTACTTCCACATCCTTAAAACAAGCATTTAGTGTAATTGGAAGAAGAAATGTTTGAAATGCCTAAATATTTATTTATTCTTTTGCCGAAATTAAATTTGTAGAAAATGTTGTAAAAATCTTTTTTAACATTAAATAAATCACTCAAACGGCAACAGTTTTAATAACTCACAATGGGGCAGTTTACCTTAAATAATGTTTACTCAAACATTTATATCGTCATATGAAAACAAGAAAGCAGCAGTAAGTTACAAGCAAATTTCCAAATTGACTTTAATTAAATAATATAGATTTAAGATTTTACTACTAGTTCAATAAAATTGAAGATTTAATATATAAAAAAGTTAATTTTCAAAAAAAAAGTTAATTTTACATAATGAACTCATGATGGCCTTCTGCTCTTACATTCAGTCTGACAACCCTCTGCAGGCCATTCAACATGAAATTTTAAGAAGATTAAAAGTTTGAAAAATTAAACTTTATACTTCTTTATCGAATGAGCTCCCAAAAGTATAATTATATATAATAAAAATAAACAATATTTCGCACAGAATACGTACTTTTGTTTTATTTCAAAACTAGATGTGGAGGACAGTACATCAAATTGACTGGGTATTTGTTTCCTTAAATAACTGCTAAGCGGCCTGTTAGTCGGGCAAGCCAAACTCTAAACGCATTTAGAAATCTGCCACAATAAGACGGGTTGCTCTCCAGTCCTAGATATGCTTAAGGATTGCACTAGGACTTTAATTAAATAATTTTAAAGAGTAGAAATGTTAATGTGACTTGATCTTTGTTTAATTATTTGCAAGAACAACCTTTTTGGCTTCAAATATTGCTAATTAATTCTAATGTACATACATATTATGCAATGTGTTTTGGTACAATTAAATTGCAAAAAGTACCATTTTACGAGTCTATTGGTAAAATTTTAGAATTCAATTTGCCATCCTTAATGTAAAGGATTGTTATTTTTCGCAGTAACTCTAAAAGAATTTTTTTTAGAAAATTCAAGCAAAAAAGCGATCGCATTAAAAAGGACTTACTAAATCGAAATGGAAAGAATTCGCTTTAAAAAATTGTCTACTATGCTATTAAAAATTTGTCGTCGCCAGGTTGCTGCATCTTTCCCAAGGCTTGTCGATCACTCAGGTGGCCATAAGATATTGAAGCGTTTGTCATTTTTGGCACTTCTCTATATGTCGATTTGTTCATGTTGAATGCCTATTCGGAACATCAGGCTATCGCCCAGCGCTCTTGGTCTAAATTCATCGAAATACGAGTACTTGGCTAAATCCAATAATAGCATTTGTTATTGTTCTAGTAAACACATTTCAATACTTTACCTAATGATTATGAGGCTTAACTAATTGATATTTTATTTAAATGTTAATTAGTTAATTTATTTAAATTTCTTAAACTTAAAATTACAATTTATTGATCAATATTCTTTATCGGTCTTTATCGCACGGCATTCTTTTGAAAATGTTTATTATCGAAATATTTAAATAGAGGAAACTTTTATTGCCAACAAATTTTGTACAAAATACAAAATAAAAAAAAATCGTTTAAAAACTTTTTACTATGGAGAAATAACACAGGCCTGCAAATTGACAATTTTTGATTTGTTTTTCTCCAGCACGTAGGGATTTTCCGCAAAATGAAAATGAAGGTTATGCAAAATCCGCAGTACATATAGGTAAAAATGCATTTTGAAATGAAAAAAAAAATATTACTAGAATATACAATAAGGATTTATAATTCTTTATAATATCTACATTTTCCCCCTCAAAATTCCGTTTTGAGCTTTTGCGTTTGTGTGGGATGTCTGGAAGTTCTCTATGAAGCATCCAACAGTAGTCTCCCATCATATTCACATCACATCGCCCTTGGTATCTCCGTTCCATTTCTTTGATGTCTTGGTGGAACCTCACGCCTTGCTCTTCACTTACGGCACTAAGGTTTTCTGGGAAATAACTCAAATTAAAGTTCAAAAAGTGAAATTTCAAGCTCATGGAGCACCCCAAGGTTTTAAAACATTTCAACATTTTATTTACAATTTCTTCATAATCCGGGTCCTTATTGTTCCCAAAAAACTTAGTCACAACTTCTTTAAAAGATATCCTCGCCTCTTTCTCAGTTTTTTTTTTTCGTCACCATTTCAAACTGATTGTCTTTCATTAGTTTCCGAATGTCCGGGCCCACAAAAACACCCTCCTTTAACATCGCCTCAGACAGTCCCGGGAATTTATTTTCAAAGTACTTGAACTTTTCGCCATCTTATGGCAATGCCTTGACAAACTGCTTCATCAGTCCAAGCTTGATGTGAAGTGGGAGTAAAAGCATTTTTTTGGGATCAAACAAAGACTCAAAGTGAACATTTTTTTCTCCAACCTTAAAAGTTCTCGTTCGCCACACCTTTTGGCTCCAGTGCTGTAATTTTACCCGACTATCCCACTCACATAGGAAGCAGGGGAATTTCTTATAGCCACCTTGTTGTCCAAGCCGAATAGGAAAAACAACTTTTTTCGGCATATTCATAAACATACGCATTAAGGTAGGCAATCCGCAGAAAAATGCATTTTGCGGAAAATCAATACATGCTGGAAAAAAACTCAGGCCATTTCTGAACGCAGCGCACCAAAATACATAAGAATCGCCCATTATTTTAAAGAAAAAAAAATTGGTGGCACACCTGTGTAATCGATAAAAAGTCTTATTATCAAACAGTTTTAAAAAGGAGCTCTCTAAGCCATCCACAAATTATATTAAATAAAAATTAATTAACGACAAATTTTCCATACAGTCTTAATATATTTAAAGTTTTTATTACAAAAAACAAATTACAAATGCTTGTTTATTTAGCAACAAATATTCACTATCAAATGGTTCTTTATAAAATTATTTTAATTGGTGAAAAATTTTGCTTAGAAATTTTTTCTAAAAATTTTTTTTACCGCGAAGATTTTCAATTATCGATAAGTATGCTGATATACTACTATCGATTAGTTTATTACAAAAAAAATCTTCATATTTTACTTGATAAATTCTCTATATGTGCAAATATTACCAGTTGTAAACTTGGAAAGTCACTCTATGTCCCAAAAGGATAATTAAAGTCTTTCATCCCATTTCATACTTTATGTTGACAACATTCGGCAATCGGCCCAAACTAGTCACATGTGTATAACTTTTACATATGTCATAAGCCCCACTGTGCCACCACACGTTCATAATTTGTTGTATAAAATTTCATTGAATTGAGCACATCCTTTTAGCTTGTCTCTGCCATGCCTTTAAGGAGAATTTTCAAATAGAAATAGAGTTAATAACTTTTGCTTTTTAGATATTAACATCTTTTTGTTTGTGGTGGCTTAAATCTATTTTCTGTGAAAATGTGTTTCATACACTTTCACATGACGTATTGTTCTAGCGGCTGTGCCGTCCAACTCAATCTCCAAATCTCTTTGTTACATGTGATACAGTGATTTTTGTTTCATTTAATTTATAATTCTCTATAGATTTTTTGTTTGTTTCTTATTTGGTTACCTTTTGTTAGAGATGATTTCACCTTTTCTCTGAATTAGAGGAAATTCTGGAACGGGGATGTACTCATGACTTTGATTTATGTGTCTTGGATAACCATCTTGTTCTATTTTTAATCAAAAAGGAACACGTGTGTCTTGTTATTAGGCATTTGGTTTGGATTGGAATATGTTTTTTAAATTGTTCATCAAATTTGTGGTAATAAGGAAAAAGCGCTTAAGTCTGTTTTGGTAGTTTTAAGGGAAGGTTTTTTAAATTTTGCATTTGATTTTCCAAAAAAATTCTCCTTTTAAAGTTGGGTATTAAATACGTTTTGGAGCCTCTTATAAAGGGTGATTTTTTTAAAGCAACTTTCTTTTTTGCAGGTCAGCTGTCTTCGTTTGACATGTTACTGTTAAACATATTCAGTTTGGTCTACAATTTAAACATGAATCAATAGACTTGCAAATGAACATCTTTAATTATTATTATAATAAACCATTTAATTTTTTTTTTAAATTCATACTCGAGTGCAGGAGCGTTATTGTAAATGGCAAGCACTACCGTGCGATGATTACAATTTTTTGGCCCAAAGAAAAGAACTAGACTTGGCTGACATGTGGTTTCAACAAGACAGTACCACATACCATATAGCACACGAAACAATTGCCCAATTGAGAGGCGAGTTTGGAGAACAGTTTATTTCACATTTGGGGCCGTTCAGTTGGCCGCCTAGATCGTGCAACTTAACGCCCTTAAACTAATTTTTTTAGGGCTATTTTAAGGCTCATGTCTATAGGGACAAACTTGCAACGGTTGATGCACTGGCAGCTAATATTGAAAAACTTTTCGTGAAATACCGCCGAGGCATAGCCTCGGTCAACATTTCCATGAGATCATCTTTAAACATTTCTCAAAATTTTTTTTTTTTTTTTTTTTTTTATCAAATCTGAAAGCTTTCAAAAAATCGGCCTTTATTAGAAATAAATTATTCTACCCAATTTTAAGAGTTATTGCAGCACATGACACATTGTACATAAAAACGACAAACAGAAATTCATTAGACTGTAATTTCTTGGAGACATTGTACAAAACCAGTACTTTTGAAGGGACAAATCTCAGTAGTGTTATAAACTCGTTCTGAGCTTAAGTCGACTTAAGAATTTGTTCCTTATTCCCACAGAAATTTTAACACTCGAATGAATAATATTTTTCTCAAAAATTCAGAGTCTTGGCTGGGAAAAGATTCTGTTCATAAGTAGAGAATGGAAATTGTCACTCTCAAAGACACATTGGAGCAAAAGTCAAAGATGTGGAGCAATTTTATTGCTAAAGTTATTAAATTTTTTCAATATTGATGTCATGGAAAAGTGTATACATTAATGCTCTTGTTCTTTTGTAGTTCCACTAACATCCTCTTCTCCTGTGCATACTAGTACTTGCTAGGATAACAATTTAATTAAATGATCATATATTCCAATCCATTGACATATAATTGACATTTGTTTGTTAAGCTCAAGGGCGTAGCCAGGAAATGAAATAGGGTGGTGCCAAGAAAATTATGATTTTTTATGATTATTACAATTTTGATCTCTCAAATAGATAGATAAATAGTAATCTGCGTGGATCTTCTGACAATTTTGCTAGAATTTTTTTCCAAAAGTTCGTCCTTCTTCTCGATTACCAATCTTCGGTGGACGCTTAGCATACGTAGTCCTGCAATATACAATACCCTTATTTGTTGATAATAAGTAAAATTGCATATTATTTTACCGTTTAAATGAGCTTCAGTCATTGTGGGGCGCAACCATGTTTTTACTCGCCTTAAAGTGCTAAATGACCGCTCAACAGTTGCAGTAATGCACGGCTGTGACAATGAAATTAATAACGCCTTCCTTACATTTGGATAAAATAATCCAGCGTCTTTCAAAATACTCGCCAGCTCTAAGTCGGCTAATTCGTCTTTACCCATTTTTGTTGTTGCCAAGAATTATACCAAAGCTCAATTTCTCCTTCCAAATCATCCAACATATAAAAATGCTCAAATGTTTTTGTGGCATCTTCAAGCTCTTTCAGCTTCAAAGAAAGCATGTTTGACGGGTGCAAACAATGAATTGCAAACGCTGGCCTATTCTCTTCATTAAATCTTCTGTCCAGTGATGAAATTAAAGAATTTATATAAGGAATGTATATAGATCGCTTTCAATATTCAGGAGGTGATGAAAATGGGGGATTTGAACGGTGCGTTTGACGAGAGACTATCCTTGGAACAGACATCTCTATTCCTAAATTGGCTGTGTTTTCTTGAATAGAAAAAAGCAATACGTCCACAATACCCTGTGCATTTTTTAATAATTTTATATTGTATGCTTGTAAAAAAAAATATTATAGAATTAGGTGGGTGCCACGGCCCTCTGGGCCCATACCTAGCTACGCCCATGGTTAAGCTATTAATATGTTTTGCACTAATGCATAATGAAATGAAATCCTTGCATAATTGTTGATGTATGTACATCCACCAGTGCTCATTAGCCAAATGAACGGTTGCTTAAGGAGCACATGGGAAATAAAATTTGTATCAAATACTGTTAATAAAGGCTGGATAACATCGAAACCGTATTGGCGATTTATGTCTGATACATATGTTCATATATGTGAATAACTAACATAAATATATTCAAGTTTTTGTGTAAGGACTTTTATAGTTGAGTTAATTTGTTTTCTTTTTCATTTATTTTATTATGAAATCTTTTCATTACTGAGGCATTTAATCTAGCGAAGTTTTATAACCAGAGAGCCGTGTTGTTTTATTATTATTGTTATTTATTTAGCTGAAAATGCTACAAAGTAAGTTCTTGTAGCAACTAAAGTTGGGTGGCGATTTATGTGGTGTATTTTCCAAAATACCCAAAACATTTTCAGTACAGTTCTCTCAAATTAATTATTATAAGAAATAAATTTACACACAAGCCCTGATATAATATCGTCAGCTTGTATGTTTAATAAAAAGTTCAAGTATTTCATGTGTAAATAAACCTTATTATTAATGAAACTTAGGCCATGCGGTTAAACATTCAATTTTGTATTTATAGTCAAATATGCCCAAATTTTACTTCAGAGTTTAATTATATATTTTTTAATAAAGAGCAGAAATATTTGTACATTTCATGAAATACTATATGAAAAGAAAAACTGATGCAGAAATTCATTACACTGTAACATCTTGAGAAATTAGACAAACTCAATGATATTTTGCTTAAGTGGCAGGTCATAATGAGCTCTTGCTGACCTAAGCTGTTATTCCCTATTGCCATAGAAATTAAAAAAAAAAAACAAACAATATTCGACATTTACTCATGCTCGTGCACGTACTTTATTTTAGTCATATCGGGTGAAGTTGCTACGCTTGCTACCCTTGCAAAAGCCTTTTAAATCTAGCATACCTTGGGTATATATGCCACATTTACAAAATAAAAAAAAAAATTCGCCTTGCTTTAGCTGAGCAAGTCTGCAGGACTAAAAATAATAGCATACAGACTTGGTATATATTTAAAATAGCAATCAGAGATGGAAAGGGCTATAGCACTATTTTTATTTCTAAGTGTATGTAAGTAAAAGTTTCTAACAAATAAATATTTTCATTTGGAGCCAAAAAAATAGAAAAATTTTAAACAATATTTCTCCTAGAACACGTACTCTTCCTTTAATTTAAGGAGCCATATGAACGACAGGTGTTCCCTTTACAAACTTTATATCTAAGTATATCTTTACAATTAGTAGGGGAAATCTCAAAATCGTATGATAACTAGATGTGAAACTCTCTAAACGCATTTGGTACAATATCGCGGGAGTTATTCTTCACTTGCAGAGATGGCGAAGGAAAAACTAGAACTTTAATTAAATAAATTTAAAGTATACATTTCAATGTGACTTGCTTTTTATTTATTTATTTGTGAGTACAGCCTCTTCGGCCTTAAATAATGCAAACGTTTACCCTACATTATGCAACATGTTTTGGTACAATTAAATTGAAAAAAGTAGAATCTGACGAGGCTTTTGGTAAAATTTTAAAATTCAATTTTCCATCTCTGTTTTCCACAAATAAAACAAAAGCATAAATTGTAATGTCAATAATATTATGAGGAATTTTTTTTTATCATAACGCATAAATTAGACTGAACTTGACAGGCGACATTTGTTATGTTGGCTCTTAGGGCTGCTGTAGAGTTTAGCTGGTACGCATAGACCGGCGACTTAAGAAAATCCCTCAAGATAAGGTGTAACGGCTTGTAATCGCATACTCTCCATATCCTTTGCATATCACTTTCACGTGTTGTGACCACCATGACCTCAAATCACTCGTGCATAATGTACAATATGGCAGGATCTGTGTGGCGTATATCGTTGACCTGTTGAAAACACATGTCGTCAGTGTCCACATCATACGATTCAGGCCAAAAGAAGTTGACAATCATCGGTCTCTAGCGCTCACCGTTGACACAGTGATGCACTAACCAACGTCATTCTTAAAGAAATATGGATCAATAATGCCGCTAGTCCAAAATCTTTACTAAACAGTGACTTTTTCGGGATGCATTTGATGCATTCGGATCTCATGTGGACTAGTATTGTTCAAAATGCGGCAATTTCATTTATTGACGCACTCAGTCACCGGTGAAAATGATTTGGGTCTATTTTGATAAAATAATTTTATCATTTCCACGTGTTGTTAAACACTATATCCGTCCATGATGATTAGTTAAAACAGGCTAAATAATTGACAGCCTCAAAAAAATTGCAGATATTACGTTTCCAAGTTTGCAAGTCTCTTTTGAAGATCCAATAAAGATTGTGGAAGGACATATGAAGGAATAACAATAAATAAGATTTAATAAAATTTAAATTTTGTATGAAAATTGAAACAGTCGAAGAAATTTGTTGGAATCATTAATAGAAAAAAATCTGTTGTATTCGTGCCAATCTATCGTTTTCTATATAGTGTCTTCTACTACCACCCGAATCCCTGCCCCGATTTATCTAAACGAGTGTAATATTATCTCTGATAAATTCTTTACAAGGCAAAGTTTATTAACCATAATTATATTGTAATAGACTTCCACTAAGCAACTCACTTTATCGTGCCTCAGCATTAATTGTGTCTTGGGTTTTGTTGAAATGTAAAACGAAATCATAAGGTGCACGTACCATCAAGTATTGACGGTACGTGCTTTGATTTTTAAAAGTTTTATATTTATTTTGTCCTCTATTTTGTATTGCAGAGAAAATCAACAAACAAACAACAAAAAAAAAAACATTGAATCTTCGACTCACACAAAGCAGCGTTACAAGAATTGAAAGGGTCGATGAAAATTTCTAATTTTTCTCTAAAAAAAAGTATAACTCAATGACAAATGAAAGCTTTGCATGAACCTTTGTTTTAACTATTCAAAATCTCTTAAGGTAAGAATCGGCTGTAAGGAATTCTTCAAAGGTCTCAACATTTTGGTTGCTCTCGTTACAGCGAACTTGTTTGTAAAAGTTCCCATTGGTAATACTACGTCTTTATGAGCCATAAATTTGAACAAGACGTGAACATAACGCCGGCGGTATTAATTTGTCCATGTTACTGTATGTGGCAAATAGGTGCTGGTGTTAATGTCCTGTATGGCCATAAATTTTAATTTGATAAAGTGTTCGCTTTATTAATTTTTCGTCCATGTTTCATGTTGTGTATTCTGAATTGTGTATATGTGTGTGTCAGTTTTTGGGGAACATGGCCCATAGAACAAATATTCGGGTAACGATGACAATTTATGAATGAAATATTAACAGCCAACAGTCTTAACTAGATGAATTCAGGTGCAGAGTTGATGGCTAATAGAGATTGCTGGTAACAAACTACGTTTAACGTGACTACGAACCGAAGTTCGAACATTTTTTGTATCCCTTTTCATCCTGAACACCTAAAAATATCACTGAGAATACAAATTTTTATTTTTGTACAATAACTACATGCTCTAAATTTTTGTTCAATGATAAAGTAGCCACGCAAATAAAGGCTCTTGTTTAAGAACTTTAACTTAAAATGAAAGGAAGAAAAATATTTTCAATATAAAACAGCCCTATAGGAAAAATAGTCGTAAGTCCTTAAAGCAAATACTATCCCACAGCAATGTAACTTCCAAAATTAATGAGCAATAAATTCAGGCTCCGTTCTCTCTTCTACCTTGTTTCTCGTTTTTCTTAATGACCTTTTATGTAAAAATTTCAACCTTGTCTGGTGTCATCTCCTTTGCAGATGATAGCAGCATAAGACATTCGTACCCATTTGACCATAGGCCAAGTCCGTTGAAGATTGGGGCTATGGGCAAAATATGGATGATACACTTAATCAAGATCTTGTAATAATTTCTGAATGGCGCCATACAAATCGAGTCGATTTTAATGCTCGTAAGACACAGTGCTAATGCTTACGCATAAACGCATGATAGACAGTACGTGCTGCTCTATCTGTAATTATGGGTGATATAAATATTGAGAAATCAAGAGCTCTTGATGTTCCTGTCATCAAAATTCAGTGTAATGTTTGCTAAAGAAGCATTCAAGTGCATCGGTTTTTCAAGACGGTATAAGAGATATTTCACCCCTTCGGATATCCTCACCTATTTATACAACCTACATCGAAAATGGAATACAACTGTCATATATGTGTCAAGGATTTTACGTCAGTACCTGCCCGAAGGCCTTACCTGACGGTGCTCTTCGCACTGGGTGAATAAAGCCGTTCACCACCGTCCCGTCACCCCTCACAGAGGCACATGCTGGGTGTGACAACAACATGTGCGCCTACGAGGGACAACTTGGTAGCAAATTCTGTACAGGCTGCTGGACCATGTACAGACACTTTGCTGAAGTGTTGGAGCTATCTAACCTCCTACTACCCCGATGGCCCGGCAGCAAAATAGTGCCCCCATCTTACCTGAGGCTTCGCCCACCGCAAAACATCAGAGTAGCCTTGTCGAATAGCAACAACACCTAGAACAACACTGCATAAATAGGAGTCAAGTTTGCAATCTTGGCTTGAAAGTTGCCTTTGCTTTAACATAAAAATTTCTCAGATATTCACGGATAAAACCTGTACGTTATGGCAATTGAATTATAAGGCTGTACCAAATAGTGCCCAATAATAATAATTATTGTTAAACAGTTTCCAATTTTTCAAATTTATTTTAGGGTAAAAATTCATATCCTTTTTTGATTTATTAAATTTTATGGAAATACTTAAAATAAAATAAAAATCCCAAAAAAATAGTTTTTATGTTATTTCATCGGGGAAAAATATAAGACTTATTTCACCTGCTTCATTTTATATATTTTATATAAAAAAATGTGTGCAAGCTTGGCTATGATATCTAAACCAAAGGCGAACTTTGGCGTGAACGTCAAAGGGTCTTGCTTCTATGATAGTTCCGAAATTACCATCTCGTTGCAGTGAGATGAAACACAACAAATATGAATTAAATGTAAAATGTAAAAATGCAGTAGAAAATAAAGCCAGATCTTTACAGGCCTCATAGAAGAATTTTTGAGGACTTCTTACACTCTTGGTTGTTTATGTACGGCTTTACAATATTTTTTGTTATTATTATAACAGAAAAAAAACATATACTATGTCTAGACGATGAAACTTTTCTTGCAACACTTCTTTTATGAAAGGCAAGTGTGTAAAAATGAATATTGAATTTGGTATACACATACATGTACTAGGGAATCGTTTTATTCTTTCATGTGCATATAAATATAAAACCAGTGGAAGAAAACTTTATTTACATAAGCGCATGCGAAAGTTTAAAAGAAGAAAAATTGCCGCAAGAAAACTCTCATCGTCTTACGAAATAAAAAATTGTGTCCTACATTTGAAACTTTTTCCATCAAACTATATTGAACTTATTTACTTACTAAAGTTGGACTAAATAAATTGTCATACTTCCAAATTCTTTCCAACTAGTCTGGTCTTTTATGTTTATCATTCTCCCAATTTCACAAACAATTTAATAACAAAAAAAAAATCAATATTGATATCCCATATTAAGTTCATATTCACTTTGGAATGTTGTGCCTTAACCAAAGTCACTCGCTTATTACTTTAAGACTAAAAAGCAAACATTTCAGTAAAATATATTGTTTATTATGTTTGCCACAAAAATGACTGTTATCTGCCTCAACTTCGAAAGTAGAAATGAAAAGATCCTTATCTAAATATAATAGAAATTACAGCAATCCTATCGACACCCCTTAACCCCATATATGCTTATGAAATGAAAGAAATAATGTAAAGGGGAATATTTTCTAAAAGCTTTAATTATGCTAAAAGATTTTTACAGAAATAAATTGTAAGCAAAAGAAAAAAAAAATTCTTTGATACGAGTATTATCCATTCCATTAAAAAAAATACGGAATGATGTATTTATGAATTTCTAAAAAGTTAGCTCTTATGGCTTTAAAATTAAATAAGGTTTTATAAGAAAAAAAATTTATTCCAAAAATATTATCCTGCTTAAGTTTGCAATACATATACTCGTACATATTTATTTATTAAAGTTTTGCTTCATTCGCAGCAATTTGATTTGCATTTTAATGGCGTTTTCCAAAAAATGGAAATGTTGCACTAAAAATGGAGAATATGTTTTACTTGTCACCGATATAAAATACATAAGCCAATCAATGCTGGTCGGAGGGTACGACTGGTCATAAGTTATAACCGGCACTATCCAATGCCGAAATATTCTAGCAACAGATCTTAGCTCAGGTTTTTCCTAGATCACATATGTGTATGTTACTTCTACCCAAAGAACAGATAACTTACGCCAACAACTAATTATTATCATTACGTGAATTTCTAGCCCACTAGCATCCTTTCCATGTATACTAACTTAACGCTCCAGCAGTTACACTTACCTGGCAATAGAGCCCAGAAAGTTTTCAACATGGAGTGGAAAATCGATCAATAGCACTGAAAAGACTTCCTTTAGCAACTTCGTAAATTGTAACTACATACATATGTCGCATGCAAGAGAAACATCAAATAACTAAAACTTCACAAATGAATAATGGGACATATGTTTTGATCTAGTGATCTAGTGTAGAATTTCCTGTACTTTTACTGTGTCCAAAAACTCTGATTTCCCATTATAAAATATCCAAAAAAGTATGCTATAAATATTTTAGAATTTTTCCGTATGAGTAATATTTTAACAAATTAGTGTTAATATTGCTCATTAGACAAGGTTTAAGATAAAAATTATTATATACAAAGTATGTATGTATAGAGTAAGTTCGGGTAATGTGGTATAGGCGGGTAATGTGGTATACAGTCGAATCCGCTTTAGCGCAACACGCCTTACTGAAAAAATCGGATTACTGAAAGCGATACCATTCCCCGCACTGATTTTAAACGCAGTTAGTCTTATTCACTTCGCGTTAGCGAAACATCGTTTTACTGAAAATATCGTATTACTGAAAACCAAAAGCAAGCGCACAACTACGTTTTGTATGAAACTTACTTCGCTTTAGTGAAAAAATAAACAATGACAAATTTATTTATTAGAAATCGATTGCATAAAGATTTGAAAAAAAATTTTACTCAAAGTCAAATTCAAAGTTATTTTAAAAGCAATGCATAATTTTGATTATTAACTGTTATGTTAAGTACATATTTAATGCATTGCATTCTAAGACTGAATTCTTATTATTTTATGTTTTTTTTTAACTGCATGCATACAAATGTAAATACTCAATGCGTGAAACTGAATTATTTTAATTTATGTATATTTTAAACTTTTATTTTTTGTTTTAAAAATAATTAAAAAATATGAATATGTTTTTATGAATAATTTTTTTTTTAATAAAATTTTTATGACGTAAAAAAATATACAGATTTGATATTAATAATATTGTTTTACAGATTTTAAGCAGTACGCTTAACTGTAACAAATTTCAGTAATCCAAACTACGTTTTAGGGAAAAAATCGGATAACTGAAAAGAAAATTTGGTTTTGCCTGTTTTCAGTAAAGCGGAGTCGACTGTAGTTGATTTTCTCTTAAACTAAGTGCGTAGCAATAACGGTACCAAGCTTAAAAGTTAAATCCTCTCAGCAAACTATGAGTGCGTGAGTGTATTTATGTTTTTAATGTCTTTACAAAAAATAGTTGCAAAACTGAAGCGTGGTGTTGTGGATGACATTTTTTTGTATGCAGTTTAATTTCTTTTTTGTTAGAAAAGTGCTTGCTTTAAATATTAATTTTGTTATTTACAAGTCATAGGTGAATACTTTTTTTGAGAATAAAGCTTACAGCTATATATTTAATTAGTATTTTAAAATTAATTATTATTTTAATAATCCCGTGGGCGGGTAATGTGGTATAGGTTGTATAGTGTAATACATAACACTTATCAGAACAATCATGCCCAAAAAAGGTGAAGTTAGAAAATGGGCAGCGAAGGATATGAAGAAAGCTATTCAAATTGTAAGAGAGAACCAAATGGGAATTCCTCTGGCGTCAAAGTCATTTAATGTCCCCCACACAACGTTACAACGAAAACCGAAAGCGAATGGTTCCAGTGATTGCACCGAAAACACCAAAAACTCACAAAAAGAGGATCCCAACCAAGGTGAAACTTTTTCAAGTGATAGTGAGGAAGCCATTTTTTTTAAATGACAGTACCTATGATGAAGAAATGTATGATGTTCCACCCACTAAAGATACTCCCTGTAACTGTTGTGACAAATCGTATCAAGAAGATATCGTTGTTAAGGCCTGCCTACAATGCGAAATAGTTTGGGCTCATGAAAAGTGCATACCAAATCGTAGTGCTATTTTTGCGTTTCTTGTAAAGACTAGTTCCACATCTCTTTTTTACCAGTTAATGTTTTCCTCCATCTTTTTTTCTATGTTTTTTATGTTTCTTCTTTATGTCTTTAAAATTGATTAAAAATTTAAGTTTTTTAATAAAAACAATGCTTTTACTATATATTAAAATTTAGTCGTTTCATGTCGTATAGTATACCACATTAGCAGACCAAAGTATACCACATTACCCGAACATTTTTTCAATGATATATACATGGATTTTTCAAGCTTATTTAAAATATCAAAGAAATTTGATGATCAAAGCTTTTCATAACTTACTTGATATTAAGGTAAGACTCGAAGTAATTTACCAGCGGAAATCCACCATATTTGAATGAAAACTCTACAAATTATAGCCAAAAAACATATGGGTATACCACATTACCCGCACTTACTCTATATTATTATTTGATTTATTTTTTTTAACAATGAAAATAATGCGAAAATTAAGATCCTTTGCAGATTAGTTTTTCGTCTTCACCAGCAGTTGCTGAGTCTAGAAACAACAGTGGGATAATTGATCTCATTAGTTTATTTGGTTGCGTATAAAAAAAACTTTATTTTTGGTGCCATTCAAATTTCAAAAGTAGAATGGTGCAACAATTAAATGCTGTACTATTGATATATTTTCTATTGTATATATTTAAGCTTATGGTTGCTCTCTGCTCTATAATGTAAACTTGCAACCCTCTGGATTCGACTTAAATTGAAATTTTGCAAAGCCTTAAAATTTTAAAAATGAATATATTCATTCGTTCTTCGAATTCAATGCGAAAATATAATAATTATAAGCATTATCCGTCAGAGAACACCCACTTTTTTATTACCAAAATAAGTGTGGACGATAGTGCTTCAAATTGCCTGGATGTTTCCTTCACGAACTGTTATCGATCTATAACTTCGTTAATAGAACATTAAAAAAAACTATACCGCGGTACAATTAGTCGATGTAAACACTAAAATATGCAAAAATAAAATGCAAAACTTTTAAAAATAATGGTATAAATAAAAACCTTGCCGCACTTAGGAAGTAAATACGATGACTTGGGAGTTGCTTTACAGTCAACGAGCGACTTACAACAGCACTTAAATTTTAATTAAATACATTTGAATAGATGCAAAGGTTTTCAATGTGATTTTTTTTTGTCATAAATTATAATTATTTATATGCTTTTGTATAACTAAATTTAAAAAAGTAAAATTATGCAGCCTATTGCTGCAATTTTAAAAGTCAATTTACCATTCCTGATTGGTACAATATCACAAAAGCACAAGATATAATATGTATATAAAAAAGGCATTAACAAGTCAAACTCACAATAGGTGAACTCACAAGTATAACAAATTCAGCTCTATCTTTACTGTACAATAAAAACAGCAGAGCAAGAGTAGACAGCAAAAGGAAAATTTTCCAAAGTAATCAAAACAAATGACACAATGCCATAATAATGTACACTAAAAATCATCATGTTGATCCTCACGTTTGTCCTGAATCGGGATCGAACTCATCATATTCTTAGTCGTAAATTGCTCTCTAGTCAACGCCTCAACTACCACAGCCAACAGCACACATTAAATTCAAATTACAATAGTTTTTAATTTTAACTGAAATGGCTTTTCGATGACCTTTAGTTACCTCGATCGATTTCACTCGGTAGGGATAACTGAATTTCAAAGCAGTCTTTGCAAATGATGAAATTCGATTCGTTACAAATTCGGTTGTCCTAACGAACTTGTTTTCTCCGTGTATAGATTGAGCTTGACTCATACATATATCTGTGTATGTGTGTGTGTGTGTGTGCACATATGAACACTACAAATATTATAGCCCTATAGTCATTATTATGCCAAACACGTTTCAACCACTTAATGGCTTTGAATGTGGTCCAACATTTACAACTGATAAAAGTAGAGAGGAAATATTTGATGAAGGCGAGAAAATTATATTTCACATAAAGCATTAGATTCTCTTAGATGAGGTAATAAAAGGACTCCCTGAAAATATAAGTGTATTTAAGGCTTGCGAACATCCATTCTATTTCAAATTGTTCTAATTCATTGTCGCCAACGGAATTCATTATTATCCAAGTTTTCCTTTAAGATTTTTATGAATGGGGCATGTTTATGAAAAAAAGCAGCATGCCACCTAATAAAAGGTGCGATACAATTTACATAATATGGACTTTTATATTAAGACTCCATCTATTTCAACATAAAATCTGTTGCATAAAACTTGTTCTTTTTGATGACAAGAAGGATGTTAAAAAGAAAGGAATAGAAAATTTGCAGCTTGCGAAATTTCTAATGAAATTTCTTCACAACTTTTTATACCAGCTTTTGCACTGTTTTTGATGAAAAAATAATTTTAACTCTAATTGGGCAATTGATTAGCTGAGCAGAATATCCCTGCCAAATAATCAATTTCTATTTGGGATTAGTTACATTAAATAATTTCATAACTTTATAACGCGTCATTAGATTGAAAAAGAATTCAAGGGGTTAGAAAACTTTTTAAAAAACTAATCTAAAGCAAACTAATCTTATTGCAAGGACTTTAAAAATGAGAAAATGTTCTCTATTCCAAAATAGTTAGAGAAAGTAATTGTTGATATTTTACACGAAATAAACAACAAACGTGTCATTATTTGCTAAAAATTAAAAATTGGGTTTTCAATAGATTATATCTTTATGTCCTTATATCTCCTCTATCAATTAAAATTTGGCCCTGAGTTGGCCAAAGTAAAAAGATGGTGATAATGAAAATTTTTCAATGTTTAATATTTGCTCATGATCCCTATGAAATGAATTTTTCTAATTATTTTTTTTTTTCTTTTTTGCTAAAGAGAAAATATTTTTGAGATGAAAATACATATTGGCCAATGATCCTTAATGCTTTTCTAAAAGTCTTTAATTGCTTTTTTGAAATACAGGGTATTTTTAATCGATTTGCATTCTAAAGGATATTTGCACATGTTTCCAAAGAATCAGATTAGACCTGATAAACTTAAAAATAAACACCACAATTAAAAAGACTTGGTCCTCCGTTTCTTTTAAGTTTCCAAATACTATTATTTGCATACATAAGATGGCGCTAAAGTAATGCCATAATTGAAACTCGCTGCCATTTTTTACAAATGAAATTAAGAGCTCTTTTATCATAAAAACTTATTTAAAAAAAGTATATCGTTCTAATGGCCACTTCTCTAGTTGATATATAATTGTGCTCATGCTGCGAACCCAAATTAGCGTCTTCTTTTTTAATGTTTCAAGGCTTGCAAGGTTCATAGTTTGTTGTGGTAAATACGTGAATTTAAAAAGTCCTAAAGGACGAAGCCTGATGCTGTTAAGTCTGGCGGTCTGGATTGCCAGTTGAATTCTCTAAAACGGGAGATAAGTCTACCTTGAAATCGGTTTCTCAAAACCTTAATTTCAGCCAATGCTGTGTTATCGATTGCTGTAATGCTCGCCATTTACAGTTGCCATTGCACCATGGGCATCTCCAAAAAAATAAGGGCCAATAACTTTTTCCCTTTGAGGTTATGCACTTGCTCTTCATGCATTTTATGTGGATTCTCTGCACCACAGAAATACAAATTTTATTTGTAGCGTAATTTATTTATTTTTTTTTTTTTGACGGGCGAGTTAGGGTTGAAAATGCTTTCGCACTTACAGTGACCGTCGTCAACTGCGTTGTGTGGTGTTATCCTTCCCGGGACTGTTTTCTACATAACTTCGGGAAGGCCCAGAAACTTCATCCTTCTAAGAAGGACTTTGCCCGTAACACCCACGTCTGGTTCCGTCAGTTTCATGCTGTTGGCTCATTCTTGCTGAGTCTCCGTTGATGGGGACTCATTTTGCCGTGCATCGAGGTCTCTTTTCTTTCTTCTTAAGACATACTCGATTTGTTAGCGTAATCACTTAAGCGGAAATGGGCTTCTTTGCTCATTCTGATTTTAAATACGAAATCATCATCCAAGTTTAGCAGAGTATGTTCGACGGTTAGCAGGCAGCAAATGGTAAAAAGTTAGCAATTCGTAGGAAAACATTCAAAATATTTTCCCACAAATTCGCTGCTACTAACGTCTGCTGATGCTTAATTGCATGCATCAGCGCTTCTTTTGTGGACTCTTTCTGATTCGAAGAGGCACTCAGCCAAATGTTTGGAAGTTCGAGCACATTGAAAATGACGACGACACTGCGTTAAAAGAACACACTGAAACATTGATAAATAAACAGTAACAATAATTTCATATTCTAGAGGTGTGATTCGTGGCTTGTTGACAACTGACTCTCTATAGAGTATATCTACGTCATAAATGTCAAAGCACAGTGATATTTGACACCATCTGCAAAAATGGCCACCTTGTATGTATGCAAATTGTCAAAGTACTTTTTTTTAACTATAAGGAAATTTCAAAAATGCAAGTTTGTTAATTATTTTTGTTTTCAAAATAAATAATTTTATAACCAAAATCTTAACAATTATACGAAAACGATTAGTTTTTATTTCCATTCATTTCCCAGCATTAGTTCTGACAACTAGTTTTGTAAATTATACCAACAAGAAGCCTTTTGTTTTTACATTGTTATATTTGTTGTAAAGCTGTCTGTACTTTATTGCACCTTGGAAAGCAAACGAAAAAAAACTAAACTTTCTATCAATTGCGAAAATTATTTTAGTAGTGATATTCCATTTAATTTACATCAGTTTTAGCAACAAAAGAAAACAATCTAAAAATCTAATCTACGAGTATATGGTGGTTGTGGCAAAGAGTAATGTGTGTGATGAAAGACTATTTTTAGTAGCGAATTTCATTAATATTTCTTGACACTCCTCTATGTATTACAATTTGAATGATTGTTAGCAACATTTATGCGTTGCTATGCTTTTATGACTCTTCAAGAGGCGTCAAAGAAACATCAATTCCCATACAAAGTAGTTGAAACAATAAGACAGTGATGAATGTTTTGGAAATAATGTATGCAGCCTAAGAGATCCATGTATAATACAACTGTAACCTTAGACTCCAATTTATTATATTGTGCCAACAATTCATTCATGTTTTGTTTTAATTCTGGTATCTATTTCGAAGCGAAATAGAATTTTTTAACAAATCTAATCGTCTAAGTCGTCTTATAATGTGTCTTATTGTGCCCAGTTGTGAAGTTGTAGTAGTGAAATTGCTACATACGCCAGAAAAGGATCACACGAAAGTATAATCATGCATATAAGTCTTTAAATCTCTTAACAGTAGCGTAAGAAATTCCCAAAAACACTACATAATTTATTTTTTATTTTATTCTTTCCATTTTTATTAGGTCATTATTACTATCTATTAGTTATATTTTGCTTAATATAATTGTGTACATATCTTTTTTTATAATTACTATACTCAATTTAATGTCTTACATTTTGTATATTAGATTTTTCTATTGTTAATCTCATGTTAATTTAAGCTCCAATAGATGTCAATTATAATGCAATCGGTACCTAATTGCTATAGAAATTACAAATAAACAAGGAAACAAATAAATAAGCAAACAATCAAATGATGATTCGGACTGAGGACGACAGACAGACACTCATAGCTGATATGACAGACACTCATAGCTATTATGACTTTCGTATTGCAAATTCTTTTACATCGCATACAATTTCTTAATAGTATATTATTAACTAATTAGTTGTCTGCACTAATACATATTTGAGTAAAACTTGGAATGAATCAAATGCTCTTAAGTCAAGATGCATGCCCCCTCAGCGCATATGTATTCACACATTATTGACTTAGTGGCTCCATGTCTGGTGCATAGACATCAATCATTCCCATCCAATTTCAATGCTGGTATAAAGATTCCAACACAGCATGATATGGCTATTGAAAAGTCTCTGCGTATAAGCAATATGTGAGTAACTAAAAATCAATATCACTCATACGACATGAGTTCGTTAACAAAAGTTGCAGGAAGATGAGAGAAATTTGTGAAACAAGAAGAAAATATAAATAAATTGAATTTGTTTAATTTTGAAAGGCTGGATATCTTTCCTTTATTTGTATGAGAGAAGTTTTATATTTAAAGGTTAGACTTAAAGTAAATTCTTCTGCCTGTTTTTCCCAATTTATGTAAAAATTTTGTTGGAACATTTTTTACCAAAAATAAATAAGTACAAGTACATTCCTTTACTGGATAAGGGAGGGAGTACAAACGATTATTATAATTTTAGCTTCGAGCATTAAAGTTTGTATTTGTCTACGTTTCGCAAATATCGATAGTATTTTTCTTTGTTTTCTATTTTCCAACTTATCGAAGAGAAAACAAATGTGAGATAAAATAAAGAAAATAATACCAAATTCTTGGAAAAATAATATTGTTTTTTTCCCAAAAGAGAAATTAACTTTATTTTTCCACTGCTGAGTTCAATCTCACTTCAGGCCCAAAAAAAAAATCGAAATTGTCTGTTCATTTTTCTCAATAAGAATGTCGTATTTAATTTTTGTAAAACTAAAAGGAAACTACTTTCCAAACCACTAAACAGTGGATTAAAATTTTGAGGCGAGATAAAGCAATAAAAGGCTGTGCTGTTTTTATTTTATTGTATTTATTGTAGAATTTTTTTTTCTACCCCAATGTATATTGAAAATAACAATAAAAAACCAAATTTGTTTTTGTTTTCAATATAAATGTGCGAACAAAATGTTCTTTTAGATATGAAAACGGGAGGTTAGCAAACGGTTCGTCGATGCCAATCGCAGCTCTGATGAAATATTGGAAAAGTAAAACGAGCATGTTTGTGATGCCAAATAAAAAATTATGCACAAAATACTTGTACTCTTATTTGTTTTTTCTTATAAAAAAATGCGAAAGCTTCCTCTAGTGTCATTATCTTAATCTCGTGTGAATTGTGCACTACACTTCATTGCTTTTGCTCCTCTGCCTTTTGGTCTAAGTTTTAAGAAAAGGCAGACACTAACATTACAAACTGGCTGCTTAATTGCTAGAAATTTTTGAAATTTGCTTAAGCCAATCGCAGTAATAATAAAACCAGTACAAAGGAGCTTCATGAAAATACTGAGTTTATGAACCGGAAGTGGTGCGTACTCGAATGCAATATTTTCAACATAGTCTTGAAAATTATTCTTATTTTTATGCCAATTTCTTGACTTTAAAATCTGTCTTTGTTAAGAAGGTTTTTTTGAAGTATTTTTTTTTTTCGCAAAATTAACAGTTTTGCATCAAATTACGATTGATTATTTAACACTGGGTACAGACTTTGCCCCTGGAAAAAGTAAATCCAATAGTAAATAATTAGGATTTAAGCCCATGGTAAAACAAAAGCGAATTATTCACTTGAGTGATTTTTAAATTAATTTTATATTCAAGTCGGCTGCCTATATTAAATAAATTGCGCTTTTCATGTAGACTTAAATGCGGTTTACATAAGCCAGACGGGCAACTTGAGTAAAAAATATTTATGCAAATAACTCAAAAAAACTGAGTGCTTTTCATATAAATTTGATTTTCGGGCCAAATATCTAGATTAAAGAAACCACACTTTTTATGCAGATGCAAGTGCGGCTTACACAAGCAACTTGAAAGAAAAGCTTTTATGAAAATCACTCACAAAACTGAGTGACGTTTACATATATTTTATACTCAAGTCAACCGTCTAGATTAATGACACCGAACTTTAAGGAAAGATGCATTTTTATTTGCTTTATATAAAAAAGAATTACCAAAAACGGGTATATGGTTTCTCGATCTTGTCGAGTTACTTTATTATTATTACGATTTTTAATGACTTCCTAGGAAGTTGAAAAATTGTGTAATGGCTTTTGAGCATTAATAAAAATGTCATTCCTTAAGAATGACTTTCTTTCTTTAATTTTCTTAAGTATACAAACTTGATCACTTAACTTTTGACCGACTGACTTATCAATATGTTTTTTTTTTGTAACCTGAGTAGTATTTTTAAAACTTTTAGAAGAAGTTCAGATTTTTAATCAGAAACTCATCAACTTCACTTTCTATGCAGTTGAAAAAATTCTGTAATAGATTTTTGTTTTCAAAAAAATATCGTTCCTTAAGAATGAAAAATAAAAGCAAACAAATGCCGTTTATTCCATCTGTCTAACTGTCTGTCTGTCTATTTTACTATTACAGGGCGTTATCCCTCAAACAGATAGTTTAAAAAAAAATGTATAAAGCCAAACTATCAAAATAGGATAAGTTTGTCTATTTGTTTGTCTTTTTATATATCCTTAGCATATCTTATATTTAACTTTGGGCTATAACAAACAGCTTATTAAAAAAATGTCTTTATTTTAATTCTTTAGTATTTGAATACTCAAATCGTACTCATGGAATATTTCATATTTTTATTTTGAAACAATTTTTAATAAAAATGTTGCAGATATTACAATTGTTACATATTTTTACCTCAATTTTATATTCAATGCAATTGATAATTAGGAATTATGTTTGATTTCACTTTTTAAACAATTTCAATTTCACCAACTTTCATGTGATTTCCCATAAATTTTTCTTTCTCTCACTTTTGAATATATAATTTTTTATTTAAATATAGTTGTAACTAATTTTTATTCTAAATATTTGCATTTACTTCTAATGAACTGGTTTAACTTTGATTTTATATTTATGTTTTATTACACTTTTCAATTATTTTAACATCTAGTTTTGATTTCTTTTTCTCAACATCACAAGCAATTATTCCTCAATTTAATTCTATGCGCTGTTTGGTTGTGATCGTTTTGACGGCACGTTTAACACTGATTCAAACTGATGGCCGTTTGTAGGCAAATCATGCCGTATACTTTCACTCACACAAACAGCTGTTGCTTTCAATTGTTAATGAAAATAAAGGGCATGCCACAACCAAAACGTTGTTCAACCAACAACAGTTGGTGTCAGCAGCATCAATGAATTGTGGAAGGAAATCAAATGAATTCCACATGTTTACAGCCTTGCGCAGGTCCCGTCTAAGAAACTTAGACTCCTTGTGAGTGTAAATAGATGTAAACAGAGCAGTTGGTCTCAGTCACCTGTTGATAGGAACAAACAAAATATTACAATGCTCATGAATTAAAATTGTCAGAATTGAATTGAAATTTATAGTTAGAAACTGCAACAAAATGGGGACGCAAAGAAAATTATAAACTTTACAACAAAAAAAAAAGCATGTGAAGTTTTCAAGTAACATTTGTTTAGTGTTTAACTGACTTCAAAAAAAAGAGGAGTTTATCAATTGGTTCGTACACTGAACCAAAAATTTAAGTAAACAATACAAATTGGGTGTGGAATTGAAAATAAGCATCTTCTCAAAATTCAAATTAGCTGTGATTACATGGCGATGAGCTCTCTGATATGATGCACCATCCTATTGAAACCACAGGTTATCAAAAAAGTAAGTAATGTTGGCTCGGTAGTGCATGCCGTTGACTGATATCGTGTTTTCAGCAGCAGTTTCCAAATAAATGGGCCAGGGATGCCATCACTTCAAAATCCACAACCAACCCCCACTCTCATTGCTTACATGGGCGTCTCAATATATTTTGAACAGAAAAAGTCTAAGAATGTCATATGACCCAAAAATATACCCCAGACAATAGTTGAAGAGTCTATTTCTCTGGAAAACTTTCCCTAGCGAGTATTGTTCAATACAGTCTCGCCTCTAGCTGTGTGTTGCATATTTTTGCAGGCTCCACAGTTCTTTATTTTTTATTGATGTCTCTATCACAACATTTTTTTTTCTTTTATAGAAAACATTCATTTTAATTTGATGTTTTGTGATTGACAAAAAGACATTGACATTTCTGGAAAAAGTTTATTTTTAAAGAAAATTCGTCAAATCCTTTTAATTTTTTTATTAAATTTTACTAATGTAATTTATTTTAGTGAAATTATTATAAATTTGTATTCAAATCAGAAATTTTAAGTTGTTATTTTTATTCCAGTTTTTTTAATTGCAAACTTAAGAAATGAATTTTTGTAAAATTAACGAATACATTTTTTAAATGAACTTTTTCTGCAATGTTAATTTGATTTTTTTTTTGAGTCGTTTTCCTTAAGATGTGCTTGTACCCCTTTAACCACGGTTTTAATAAAATTTTCCTTAATTGAATAGATTCCAGATGATTTTTTAAAGATCTAAATTAACAAATTATATAAACATTGATTTACAACAAAAACAGTTAGGCCCCAGAATATAAGGCCTCAAAATGCAAAGTGAATTATGGACCAAAAAGGTTATACAGTAATAGTTCGATTGATTTAGCTAAATTTTTGGAAGCTTCCTTCATTTTCCATTTGAGGAAATATCTCGCTTCTGGTGAAATCAAATATATAAAAGGCCTCCCCCACAAAAAAACGTAAATGAAAGAAGGTCCAACAAAACTTTACGATGTTTTGATTTAAGGCAATTTTTATTCAATAACTCTTGGATCCTAGAGATGAACAAATGTCCCCCAAGATCCATACATAATTTTGTTACAATTTTGTATTTTACCCAAATTGTAAATATTTGAATAAAACTAAACAATACTTAATATTGAAATTTATTATTTGGGATATTCTCCCCAATGAAATGTCGGCATATGAAGAGCTAAAGCCACAACAAACATTTTTTTGATTAAACAATACTTGTATTTAGAAGTAAATTTAATGGTTTTTTATTTTTATTTTTTATTAAATGAAATTTCCTCAATAAAACTCTTAAAATTTTCATTATCATTTCATTTATTTTCACCTTGAAGCCCCCAGTACGGAGTGAATTTCATGTTTTCATGAAAATTGTTCATTAGAATTGTTCTGTTGGTTAAAATGCAGTTCAAATGAATAGTAAAAAAAAAATTATTGACATTTATTGCCTGTTATAGGGATGTTGTAACCATGAGTGGAGACTATTTTCGTCACCTGAAACAAAACTTAATGTTCAGACAATTGTTTCGCCAAGGAATTTTCCACATTTCGCTATTTTGTCCTTGTAATCTATTTCAGGTTTATATTCTGAACTAGTATGCGAACTAACACTAACACCATTAGGCCAGTGCATCCATCAAATTATTTTTAACTTAAATTTCTGTTTAAATTTCATGGTCATATCATCCCATTTAGGTAAAAAAAACTAAGAGAATTCCATTGAAAAGCGTTCACTTTCCTCGTATTGATCACTTTTGAAAGTTGCAGTTATTAATATCACAGTTAAATCAACACATCAAGCATTTCATTGATTCTGAATGATTGTTTAATAATAAAAACTTATTATCCTTTCATAACACGTTTAATTTACACAGGGGCGTGGATCTTGCTTAAGCTTAGGGAAGAGATAATTATATTAAAACAAAGATTATCTTAAACATGGAAATACTAATTGTTTGTCAGGTTGCGTGAGAAAAATATACGCTTTATATTCTTTCTGGATTCGTGCCTGATTTTCATTAATTTAAGTTCCCATTACAAATCGCCTTCCAACTCATGGTGGCAATTAAAAATCTTGCACGATTTTTAATACAAACCTTTACTATGGAAAGACAGAGAGCCAAATATTTTATTTGCTTTTGCTGTACTTACTTTGAAAAAGCCATTGTTTAAATAAAAGTATCAAAAAAATTTAAGTTCTTTTGTCACAAACACATGACGCATGAAATAAATTTTCATTTTTAAAATTTAAGCACAAGGCCAATGGAAATTTTCTATTAATTTTTATATCTAGACGTTAACTTTGATGCTCAATTTTTTAGTGTTTTCTCCTTCTAAAAAAGGATTATATTAATCTATGTGTTTGAATATGAGCAAAATTCATATTGTACATACTATTCCATCAATGTCCTGTCGTCTAGACAACAAGACACTTCATAAGAGGCTGAATTTGGCATCGTTCGTTTTGTTAAATGAGTTGCATATTTTTAGGTTTGTTTAAAGGTATTTTGTAATTTGTTTGTTTTTTTTTTTAATAGTTCTCTTTAAAGTTCAGATAAACTGATAAAAATAGAAAAAAGAAAATCAAATCAATTCAAGTTTTATTAAAAAATCATATGTCATTTTCGCTTTTTTGTTTTTTAAGAGATAAAAATTTAATAAATAAAATGGTTTTACCCTCTGTCACACATACGCCGATATTATTTGACAAACAGACCAAAAAAATTTCATTTATTTATAGTACATGACATGAACCAAATGTGAGCTGTCAGATTGTTGTGTCTTGTTTTTAAAAAACTCCATTTAAAAGGGTAAGTAAACAAAAAGTAACTTGTTTGTATTATGCTTTATAAAGCTCTCGAGCTTTTTCTCTATCTATATCTACTTAATTCTCTAAGTTAATTACAAATTTTTTTTATTCCAAAATACGATGTAAAATTTTAAAATTTTTAATATTTATTAAATTTGGTGTTTGTTAGAGTTTCCCTCTATTGCTACCCGATTAACTAGTCGATTAATTTAAAAGTTGTCATTTTCAATTGATAATTCGTTTAACCGGTCAAACCAAATTCTTGATTTTTTATAGTATTTCAAATAGACGAAACAAATAATTGAACACAAAAAGCTCAATTGTTTGTAACGTTCCATATGCGGAAATGCTGCAAATTTTTTAATTAATAAAATGACAAGCAGCAAAATTGCAAAGTCTTGTATACGATGTAAAGCATCGTTCGAAATGGTGGATAATTTCTTTCGTTTATATAAAAGCGTGATATCCGAAATATAAATTTTAGAAAGCTTAACTGAATTCTTAAAACCTTTTGATGTGGCTTTAAAAGAGACTTTATATAAATTTGGGAAAATCTCTAAATTTGATGAGAGCTAATAAACGATTTAGGACTAGGTTTTATGATAGACGTAATCAAGTTTAAGATACACTTATCAAATCAGGAATATATATTTCTATTATTGGGAATAAACATTTTCTTACGATCTTCAGTGCTCAACTTTGACAGGATGAATCTTGTGGTGACCTGACAGCAGATGAAAATAGCGATACTAATGCAAATAACCTTCTAACAGAATTAACTGAAACTTCTAGAAGTGTTACTAATTTTAAAAAATTAAAAAGTTTAAGACTTTTCCCCAAGTTAGGTTTTATTAAAACTAAAGAAAAGAATCGCTTACAACCGAAACATTTAAATCAAATTATTTTTCATAAAAATTATTCTCAAAGATTTCATTCAACTATTGAATTATTACAAATTAATATTTGCTGTGATTTACTTAGTTTTCTTATTAACTTTGTGTATAATTTTGGCAATAAAATATTGGACAAATATTCGTCTGAATTTTAAACGCGACTCCAATGTCATAAATTCGGGACATTTCGTACCTTAACTGCCAAAAAAGCTTATTAATTTTTTTTTTAAACTTTAAGTATTTTTTTAATATTCAATATTTAATATTCGCCTTAATTCGAAGAATGCAGAATTGAATGTCCTGAAATAGGCAAAAATATTCGGGCATACGAATACTCGTTATATCGCTAATACGTGCGTACCACATGTACACATCACACTTTAACTGCCAAAAAAGCTTAAGGGACAAATATAAATTTTTCTACGCATATAATGCGTACGTACATCGATTATTGTTCGTGCATGTTTTTTATATTCCATTAATTTGCTGTTGAAATTTTTTCTGTACTTATCCTTTTCATGTAACTTCTCGTGCTGTTGCAAACTCCAAGTGTGGGGTACATACGGAAGGGAAAATAAAACCCAAATAATTTTATACAAAATAAAATGAAAACATGGTTTAAAATCAAGGCCATTTCAGACCACTTTTTTCGAACGAACATTTTAAGGAAATGAATGTGGCGTCCTTCGAGCCGGATAAAACCCCGGAGTACTTAAAATTAAACGAAAAATATTATTTTCAGGAATGACATCCCAACATAAATTTCCCTCCAACTAATCGATCAACTCCTAATTTAACTCCACTTTTTTCAAATTATGTTGTCTATAACATAATTTGAAAAAAGTGGATTGTATATGCTGTCAACTCGCATATACCTGCAAGTCCTTATTCTATTCGGATGATGAATGAAAGATTAAAATATAAAAGAATGGAATTTACAATTATTTCTGCACTTTCCAAACTATTAGAAATTATGATGAAATTCCATTTTGTGATGTGTTCAGAGTCCAATAACCCATTTAACTATCGACAGTGGTGTGGCTTTACTAAAGGGCGCCTTACAGGTGACCCGTTCGAACTTCCATCGCAGAAATGGTATAAATCATCTCACAATGTCTCTAAATATTTTCAAGGCTTTTTACAGATTATAGAATGCTGCACTCCAGTCAGAACTTATTAAGTTTTGTGTCAGTAATGACTTCCTGCCTGCTCGAGGACTGCACTATATGAATTTTTATAAATTGGATTTCGCTTTTTAAATCATTGGAAAAGAAGTGAATATGCATTATTTCCGGTTCTTAATCTCAATGTTTACATCATTATTTTTTTTGGAACTCTTGTTTTTACTGAGTACTGATTAAACAATAGGCCAAGAGTGTCAGATACTGGGGCCATGATGCACAATACGAATTGTGACAATCTCCGAGTGGGCCCACAGAAAGAAACTCATTTTTAATGCTCGTAAGGCACAATATTCTGTATTCATGCATAAATGTATGAGCAATAAACATTCTTAATCTTCTTGCCTGGAAGTTCAATGTTGTATGAGTGTGCCCGAAACTACCTTATCCGGTGCGCCACATGGGAGTTTTGTATTTGATTTATACCTGTGGTATGCCTGTGATACAGCCTGCCTTAGTATGCATGAAAACCCTCACGAGGCATCCCGATGTCTTCACGAATATAATAACCTTTTGGAACTGTGGTTGAACTGATATAGAATAAAAGTAAACGAACAAAAATGTGTTCATGTGACATTTACCATACGAAGAGATACTTGTTCCCCCATTCGAATCAACAATCAAGATGTTCCTCAACATTTACAGGTGAATTACTTTGGTAAACACCTTGACCGACGGCTTACATGGAAACACCACATTGACTCTAAACTGACACAAATAAAACATTGGCTGATTGGTAGAAATTCAAGCCTGAGTCCAGATTGTAAACTTGTAATATACAAGTCGCTTTTGAAACCCATATGGTGTTACGGAATTCAGCTATGGGGCACTGCTTCAGCTTCCAATTTAGAGAGAATCCAACGAAGGCAAAACAAAATTTTAAGGTTGATAACACCGGCTCCAGGCAAATATTTAACAAAACTCGAGTCCTATCCTAATCCCCTTGCTCGTAACATCTTGAGTTTTACTAGACACATCCGCTTAAAAAAGAGGGACACTACGGCTTTAATACGCCACACTTCAGATGGAACTTTTAAAAAAAAAAATTTTTTTGCTTAACACGACATTTACATATGTATTATTAATTACTATCACTAAGTTTGTGTCCGACACTGGTTGGGCCTAATAATTATATCTATACTTAAAATTTGAGTTTTGAAGATACAATAAATAAATATTGGTGTGGGGAAAAAATTATATTATTTATATTAGTGTGGGGAAAAAATTGTATTTTTGTTTTTTTCGTGTATCTTCCCTTTTCATGTTTTTTGTATTTGTATATTTATTTGGTTAAGAAATGCACATGAAACCTTCAAAAACAATTTTTTCGAGTTACATATTTAATTTATTAGAAAAAGTTAGATTATTTTATCAAATGGTCAATTGGAGTTAAAAAAAATATTCTTTGTTTTGGCTTTAGCTGTTCATATGCCAACATTCCATTGGCCGCTAAACCAAATCGTCAGTGAACCTGAAGCAATTTCAAAACAATAATTTTTAATAATAGCTCTACATTTTTTACCTTTTTTTATAACAATTTGTTTTTTAAAAAACAAAATTGTCCTGAAGATGATATTCAATTAGTATCGAAATATCGATAGATTTAAATAAAATTGTTTAACCACAAAATAAGACCTCAAGCTTGACTAATATAAAACAATAGATTTTTTAAACTCTAAGGCTTGAATTCACAGTCATTAGTTAACCATTAGTTTAGTACACTCCCATAAGAAATAACATTGCTGAATACGTATATATTTGTTAATTTTTCCGACCTTATGATATGTAATTTTTGTTTTTATTTTTATTCCGGAATAAAAACAAAAATTGCTGAATACGTTGTCAGCTGTTAACTAAAGACTGTGAATTCAGGCCTAAATGTTTAAACGATTAGTTGGGTTCAATATCCCAAATAATAAATTTTAATATTAAGAACGATTAATTAATTTTAAGTAAAGTATGGTCCTGCAAGATTACAATAACAAATGCATTAAAATAGGAAAAGTTCCACTCAAATACCCACAGGTATAACTTCGTCTATCCTCCTCCCCATAAACCATTTCCCTAGTCCTAGTGCGCATTGCATTGCATGAGTAAAGCTCATCTTCCAAGTACTGGTGCAGGTAAAAAATATTAAAAAAAAAAATATGTATATATTTTATAGGTATGACTGTCTGTCATATTCGCTTCTTTCGCCTGAAGCCCTTTTTATTGCATCAAATTTTCAAATGACCCTCTTCCATCTCAACAAATATTGTCAAACTTTCAAAGATTTTCATTTAGAGTTTTTTTTTCTTCATTTTATTTTATTTTTATTGTTCTTTCTTTGTTCTTTCTAACAAAATCTACAAATAATAATTTTCCACTTGTTAAAATTTCAGGTTACTAAGCAAATATAAAAAAAGTTTTATATGATATTGAATTTAGAACAACAACGACTTGCCAGAACGTTTTAAAGGAAAAACAACACAAAAAATAAGAAGAACAACTGACAAAAAAATCGAAAATAGAAATTTTTCTAACGCACATTTGTTGTATAAAGTGTAGTACGTAACACAGCAAAAGTTTATTAAATTGAAAACATTTGAAAAATTTAATAATATTGTTTGATAAGGTGGTAATAAAAAGTTATCGTGTTATCTTTATGTATTTATTAGAGTTATTTTATTATTAGACAAAACAGTGTTTATGAGACACAGAGCAGGAAGTGTTTAAAAAATGTTTGAGATATTTTAACGTGAAGCACAGAAATCAGTTAAAAGGGACTAATTGTTTTTAACATATTTTTTATATTTTTTAATGTAACCAAAGAATGCTAATGAAGGTTGTGTGGTCTTAAGCGCCTGCTGCTTTTTAAAAATAGGGACCACAACTACGGATGAAAAGGAGACTTCCATTAACAAAATGATAAAAATAAATGGCAAGTTAAGATAAGAAAAAGAAACATGGTTGATTAGGGTGCGAAGGCTTTCTGCTATAGTGAAATATAGTGAAATGGTTATACATGGAGTCCATTTCACTTCCTTTAAAAAAAAAGCTAATTACAGTTTAAATAATTAAACCCCTACCAATTTAATTTAAATGTTTCCAAATGATGTCCTTTTATTATTTAAATACTCAAATAACTTCGCCTAATCGGGCAGTGAATTGTACTACAACTAAACGAATATGTTATGGCAAGGAAGTTAATTTGAACATTTCCATATTATTGAAAGTGAATGGAAAAACATCTGCAGGAAGATTATTCCACTTACGAATTGTCCGTCTAAAAACCAAATTTTTTATGTGCTGATCACTGGTTTTAATAAGGAAGGAGTTGTTTGCAAAAAAACAGGTCTTCGGAAACGATTTCATTGATCTCATTAGAGTACATATTATTGTAGTAACGATAAAGCAATAAAACTGTGCCCACCTTGCGTCAAAGCTTCAGTGAGTCACCCACAAGCTTTTTCGCCTTCTCCTGTACGCGTTGGATTACCTTGAAAATAGACTTTGGAGCACTTGACCATCTATAGAAGTTTATTCCATTTTCACTTGTATACAAGTGGCATAAATTAAAATTAGATGACCCTGAAAAAAATTTTTTCTATTGAATAAATCAAAAATGTCCTTAATAATTTTTCACAATAAATTTTTTTATATATAACGAACTTTTGCCATAGAAATAGTACATTTTCATTGTCTTAGTTAATGATTTATTAGCGAACAGTTCTTAGAACTTAACATATTTATAACTTGACTTTTTTCAATTTTGGTCAACACTTCCTTAATTTATTGAAGTTTCTAGAACTAAGACAAAATTTTCTAATTAAGGCTCACGGTAGTCAGCCAGTTCACGAGTTCAGGATCAATGCTCAAAGTGTGTATATTACACGAAACCATTCGCACAGTTTTTGACCCTTTTATAGCTTTGATTCACTGACTCAGTCTGACCTTCGTAGACTAGTAGGTAGTGTACTAGACTCGTAGTGCGAAGGTCCCAGGTTCGAATCCTGCCGCAGAACTATGGCAGTTTGTGTCTGATAATTAAAGGGAGCGCACAACAAGCCTTCACTGGCTTAAGTGTATGTCGTATGACATGGGCTATCACACCCCTCCAATCAACCTAACCTAACATAACATAATTATAAAATAATGAAACTTGAAATATAAGAGGTTACTTTATAAGTGAAGTTTGAAAGTTTTACTTTAAAAGTTTCCCCAGATATTAAGGTGTAAGTAGTGCATATTTTGGTATCTATTCACTGACTCGTAACTCACTCGTAACTCATAACTCACTCATAAATATTATAAGGCATTTCCTTAGTAATTAACTCAACAGAAAAATCAGGCAATTTTTATCTAGGTATAGTAGGGCTCCTCTTATTCTTATTGGGAACTTCTACTATAGGCAGAAAGCCTAGGCTTGGTATAGTGATAGGTCTTGGTAAGTTAATAATCTTGAAAATAAACTTGAAAATGGAAACCTTTTAACACCTTAGTGGCCCTTATTTATATGGTCTAAATTGCTGGAGCATTTTAATTGTAGCTCCGTTCTAAGATTTCAGGAAGTAATCTTTTTTACTTCCCTCGTGTACAGATATACAACCCTTTACAAAGGCTTGAAGGGGGATGGTTTCTGCTCTCTTCATTTCTCATGCTTTATATATAAATTCCAGCCAACATACAAAATTTCTCAGTCTTATCGGTTTTCAGAAAGTATCCTTTCCTTATGAGCAGCCCCTAACAGAATTAGTTAGCGGGTTGACTACAAAGCAATTTATGATTGAATACCTGGGTTCGTTTGCTGTTAAGGACAAGTCATCAACATCAATAGTTTTTCTGCTTTACTTTAGTATGGCATGGTCTTAGTTGTTGTTGGACTGGATGAAGGCATAGTGTTGGTTACTGAGCAGTACTGGCACCGATAAATACAATACAGAGTCCTCTTTCGTATATAATGTTAGAAGAATCGTCGGGGAAGTAAAACGTTTAATATAATGGCTACACATACAGCATAAGAAACTTAATACATCTCCTTAACACCAGAGGCCCTGCATTTCTGCTACATATAAATAAAAACGCGGAATAGTAGATTTGTAAAAAGAATTTAAGCTCTCTGTCTGGTCATTTCACCACCTGTCACTCTATATACTATCCCCTTCATAAAAGGTTTAACACTTTGGTAGTGGGCTTCATTGCGTGAGTGTTACTTCTTTAAAAAAAAAAATTTAATAAAAAAAGCATTTGGAGATGAAGAATTTCGCGACTTTCAACCAGTCATGGCCGCCATCATACTAAATAAATTATTTGTTTCCAAATATTTAGTGAAATGAAAATCCATCATTTTTAAATAAAATTAAAAATAATATACAAATTTTTTCATTAAAAACACCCTGCTGAAAATGTTTCAATCGTATGCGCCAACTGACTATGATCCACAATCATACTTTTAATAATTTCAAAACATCAAATTTAGCCGCCAACCATTATTTTTCTATGGAAACCCGCACGCTTTTTCACTTCTGAAGATTTTGCTTTAATGTGCTTAATAAAAATTCGATAATTTTCACAATTATCTGCAATTATGGCGGTTGATCTGGAACCATCGAACGATGGCAAAGCAGATGGAACGCAGAAACGTCCGGTAGATAGACGAAGAGTCTCATTCCTAACATAAAAAAGTAGACTCAAAGGAAATTTGGGGAGATTAACTACTTCCTGACCCAGTTCCTTTCAGGTCATGGATACTTCCGGAAGTACTACATCGTATGGGCATAACAGGTAATTCCAGTTGCATCTACTGCGATGCAACAAACGACGATACAGAACACACTTATTTCAACTGCATCAGATGGAATACTGAGCGAATCGCATTAAGAGAGCAGATTGGCGTTTTCACCCCTGCCAACATAGTTGACAGAATACTCGAATGCGAAAACAAATGGAATGCTGTGAGTAACTACATCGAGTACATCTTAAGAAGAAAGAAAAGAGACCTCGATGCACGGCAAAATGAGTCCCCCATCAACGGAGACTCAGCAAGAATGAGCCAGCAGCATGAAAATGACGGACCCAGACGTGGGTGTTACGAGCAAAGTCCTTCTTAGGAGGATGAAGTTTCTGGGCCTTCCCGAAGTTATGTAGAAAACAGTCCCGGAAAGGCATCCCACCAGAAACGGAGAAGGGAGTTTTTTAGTGGATAACACCACACAACGCAGTTGACGACGGTCGCTGTAAGTGCGAAGGCATTTTCAACCCTACCTCCCCCGTCAAAACAAAAAAAAACAAAAAAATGGCGGTTGACTTTAATATGCCTGATGCCATGAATGAATGAATATCTTGTGGTAAGAAGGAAGTATACGACTTAATAATTGTGAGCGTGTGTGCACGTGTCTGTGTGTTAAGGCATTTATAGGAGATAAAAATGCGTAAAAAATTATAATTTGAAAATATATACATACACATATCACTTTTGTCGCATTCATGTAAACAAATTATGTTCACTCCAATACACATGTCAAGGATCCTTTATTGTATTGCTCCTATTACTACTTTGAGGGAATGTTTAATAATTTTGCTTTTAATAATTTAAAAAAATTTAACTTGCACAATATAAATGCATAAGGAATAGAATTTTTTTCTCTAACAAAGCGAATTTTTTTAACAAACGTGCATTTTAAATGCATGATTTATTAAAACTATAACAAATAAACTAGCGAAACAAATATTTCTCGTAATCTTTAATAACAAGCTAAAAAGGCACCCAATCAACAAAAAAAAATTAAATTGTTTCACTTGCTTATTTTGAGAATAAAAATTATCTGCAGAAAAGTCTCAGAATATCAATTAGTACATTCGTTTCAGAATTTCCATCCCTGATACACCTGTATTTAATTTAATTACATATTAAAAATTAAACTCAATTTTCGACCTACAATGAATTTTAATTTACACAGTATTTTTTATGCTATATTTTTCTTTTAATTTTTTTGTTAATATTACAGTAGAGTTCGGCTATAATATACACCAATTACAAAGAATTATCGCATGTAACGAATAATTTCGCCAATACGATCACTTTTATACGAATCTGTCATAGAATTTATTAGGGTTATAGAGAACGAACTACGAGTGCAAAAATTCTTGCGAGCTTTTACGTCTATGACGAACAAAATAAAATCGCAAGATCACTTCTATGATTTCCTTAGTCCCCGTCCAGACCTGCAATTTTTTTGTAGCAATTCTTGGTTGTTTTAGGTGAGAGAGGTGAGAATCTTGGGGAGGGGTACAGAGTTTCATGTTCTCTGCAATTTTCATTTGCTTTGCAATTCTCATTATTCAACTTGGTGTTTGGTGTTGTTGTATTTGACGTTTTATTCTATTCATTTTCATTGAAAAAAGAAGAAAAGAGAAAAGAATGCATTAGAAATACACAAATTGCAATAATAGATTTTTTTTTTCTAATGTGGACACTAAAGCAATTTCAAAGCAGAATTTTAAAAAATTGCACGCAATAAAATTGCAAGTCTGGACGGAGACTTAGCTGTAAAAGTAATGATTTACAAGTATTTATCACAAAGATGATAAAAAACATTAAATTAATAAAAATAAATGTAAAGAATTTGTGTGCTATTTCCACGTTGCTTGCTTTTATTTATTAGAAATTGTATAAATACACTGAAAAGAAACATACACTAATTTTTGGAAAAATTAATCAAAAATAGTTAATTTATGTAAAATTTCCTTAAAAGCAGGAAAAAGTATAAATAAATACATCCAAATTGGAATTAAAAATAGTTCATAGTTTTTTACAACAAATTTCTTAAATTTAGAGAAAATTTAATTTAAAAACATAATTTTTTTAATTTAGCAAATCTTTATGAAACTTAAGGAATTTATGTCATAAACACAAGAAATGTTTAGTGAGTAAAAGAGACTCAGTGTAGAATATGAGTAGTTTATTATAATTGCGAATGATTGGGCTACTTGGATTTCCCCTACTTTAGTAAAACGTTCTTTGAATTAAGAAACAATTTTCTAAAATGTATTTCTTAGTAGGCGACTTGCCGGATTTTACGAAGAATTACGCAGCAGCAAGTCTTTATTTGTTTCAAAGTATATTTGTGTTTAAAACTGTTGTACGTTTACCCTATTATAAAAAATAAAAAATGTCCTTGCTTATACAGAATGTCCTGATAGGCAGGAGGGTAATTTGCAGGCACGTGAGGTTTTTAATTCATTGTCGTATTTTGGATTGAAAAAATTATAAAATTATTACTCCCTTGAGGAAACAATTCATTTGAGAAGATAATTTAAGCAAATTTATGAACTAATTTTAGGAAGTTCTTAATATAAACTTCGCCGTACTAGTAGAAATATTGCTCCCATCCCTGCCAATCTAGTCTGCCTCCGAAGAAATGCACTGAGAATATGAAGGAAATTGAATAGGAATAGGAAGTTGAATTTAGGAAAATTTATTAAATTTATTTCAAATAAATTAAATTGAAAATTCCTTCAAATAATTTCCAAAAATTCAGTAAGAATTTTACTAAAACTAAGAAAAATTGTTTAGCAAATATGAAAGATTTTATTTGATACTCCATAAAGTATTTTTACTTGCAACGAGAAAATTTTTATAGAGCCCCAGTAAGAAACGGCTCACGGCAAATTCATAACAGGTAGTCCTGACAGCTCAAGTGTTTCGTTGTCAAAGTTTATTTATATATGTTTTAGTCTTATATAAAAAATGTAAAATTAAAGCAAATGTTAATAGACGTTAGTACGATGGCAAGCATGGCTAAAATTATTTTGTTAAAAATTTTGTTAGAATATATAATTATATTTACGAGTATATAATAAATTTAGTAATTTATATAAAAATTTTATTGTTTTTACAAATTTTTTGTATTAAATCATGTATATCAATAAAAATATGATAAATTTGAAGAAGACAATCTATATAAGCGTTGCAATTATCTAAGTGCATCTTTCCAATGCAGTCTTTATATATATTTTGTAAATCATTGCGTACGTTGCCTCTTCTCTGGAAACAGCCACAACTACGGCACCGGTGCCTAATGATTTCTAATGTTTCACATTTCTTCAAGTTCTTTTAGATTCTAAGTCCTATGTCCAAATTAATAGAATTCAAAGCATTATATGTATAATATATTGTTTATTTTTTAAATTTATAAAATTGACGAAAATTTTGGTCTTTAGTTTCTAACTATTTTTTCCTTTAAACACACTTAACAATTGTATTATTTAACATTTAATATTTTTTAATATGTTTTACTAACAGACAATTGATTCTTTAATAGTCAAAATGCACGCTCTTGGATTTGACGACACAGCTGATTTTGACATTCAAGCAAATCACTTTTCAAAGCGAATTGGCGAGAGTCTACCTGAAATGAATATGCCTTGAAACGGCTTTAGCAAAATTTTATAAACTTTAGTTCCTTATTTTATCTTCTATCTATCTATATATATATATATATATATATATATATATATATATATATATATATATATATATATATATATATATATATATATATAAAACAGCATGTGTGTATGTATGTATGTAACGTATGGACTCCAAAACGGCTGGGCCGATTTTGATGAAATTTTCAGGGAATCTTCAGAATATTCAAATGGGTGACACTGTGAAGACTTATTTTCGGTCTGCGGGCGGAGGGGCGTGGCAAAATCCAGTTTTCATATTGCACCACCAATGACATATTCATATATTTATTTTTTTTTTGCCGTCAATTATTCCACTGAATTTTTGAATTCATTGGAACCAGCCGGAATGCCACCGCATGCACTAACATTAAAGGTTGGATCACCGGTAATTCTTATTCGCAACTTAAACGCACCAAAGTTATGCAACGGAACCAGATTGACCATCAAAAACTGTTCACCAAATTTGATCGAGACAACAATAATCGGTGGCAGATTCAAAGGCGAAGACGTACTTATTCCACGAATTCCGATGATTTCCAACGATTTACCATTCCAATTCATGCGGCTCTAATTCCCTTTGCGTCTCGCCTTTGCTATTACCATCAACAAAGCACAAGGACAATCATTGACTATTGCTGGCTTAATTTTGGAAAAATCGCGTTTTTCACACGGCCAAGTTGTATGTGGCATGCTGGCCTTAAGATGAAGTAATAAATAAATATAATTTCCAATTTGCCTTAAATACATGCGTTTCTTTTTTGATTGATCAGCAACGCGGACCGGGTCAGCTAGTGAGTGTATAAAATGCGGTTACAACAAACTCAACTGCCCGGTACCATTCAATTCGATACAACCAAACTCCACTGTACGTAAGTATGTTGGGAAAAGCAAGAACTGCGATTTTTTTACTAAGTATTGACGTCAAAAGGGATAAGAAATATACATTTTTTGCAGAATTTTATTTATAAAATATAAATATTTATTAATCATACGCCCACATGGTCACGTGCTGATTTAGATTTAATTTGTGTTGAAGAAAATTATAACTTGGCAAAGTGAAAACAAATTAATGGAAGGCAATGACATCTAAATCTTTTTGCGAGGGCAGATAGGACACATTTTTGCAATGATTTCCCTTCCATCTCGAATTTTTCTTAATCTTTTTGTCTAGCATCATTCAGTCAAATTGGATCTATACGCGATAGTTTTAGCTGATTTTGTCGATTTGTTGCACAATAACAAATCAAAACATCACTTAACAAGTTTTGCATAATATTATGTATGTATTGTGTTGTAAACTTTTCATTTCTCTAACTAAGATTCTCATGGCTTGCTAAATTAAAAGTTCATGTCACTATCATCAGATATTAATTAATTTAAACTAAGCTCAAGGAGAACGAGAAACCAATTGCAATTTGTGTATATTTAAGGATATAATGTACACCGGCAACCAACAAGTAAAATAATTATACAATCAAGTCCTTTCATCACAAAAACTATTGAAACTAGTGCTCACGCAAATGGAGACCGAACAGAAGGATTGCTAGCTAGCAAGAAAATATCCTTTATTTCTAGATTTTATCAAGCAAATATTTACTTGTCCGTTTGCGTCCTTAAAACAAATGAAGTTTGTGGAAGAAAATTACAAGTATTTAAGCCAAATAGGTGAGTGACAAGTGACAAGTAAATACTTTCGTGTTGGAAGGAAAAAGAAAATCTTTTTACGAGAATACAAATAAATCGAATTCAACACCAAGCTGTATTTACCTCAAGTACTCAATTAAGTATAAAAAAAATATTGTCGAACAACAATGTAAAACATATAGAAACAATGTCCTTTTGAAAGTCTTTTGTAAACATTTGAATATATTTGTATTGGTGCAAGTGGATTTAATTGACACATTTCATTATTTTATTTTTTACTACCGATTGCAAACAATTGTTCATATTAATTCAGATATTTCAACTTATTTGAACTTAAAACAAGATTTTATTGAATGTAATCAAACCAATTAAAGAATACAAGCAAAAGGATAGAAAACACTTAGGTTAGGTTAGGTTAGGTTGATTGGAGGGGTATGACAGCCCATGTCATTACGACATACACCTAAGCCAGTGAAGGCTTGTTGTGCGCTCCCTTGAGTTAACCTTGAGTTAACCATAAGATATTGAACCAAAGTTCTAGAGAAACTCCGTGTCACTCACAAAGTTCCTTAATTTCCTCCAGCATATTCCCCGTAATCGGCTTATGTCCGGTAAGATGTCACTCCCAAGATATCGGGACCTTATTTGTGAGAAGGCGGGGCATTGGCACAAATAGTGTTCCAATGTTTCGCTCTCCTCCCCACATGCTCTACATTCATCTCCTCCCGCTATTCCCAAGCGTTTAAGATGTGCCAGTAGTTGAGAGTGCCCTGTGACCACTCCCATTATTCTACTTAGTTCGAGCTTGCTGAGTCTTAGCAGCTCCCTCGTTCTTCTCTCGTCTGGATCTCCCCATAGAATTTTTGTAGTGATTCCCATGGTTCCGTTATTCCAGAGAGTTGAATGGGCCCTTTGTGCCCAAGTCTTTAGCTCTGATTTAACTGCATCGAAAGGTTTCGCGCATTCCAAGCTTATATTACCTAACTCTATTGCCCTAGAAGCAAGTGAGTTTGCCCTCTCATTTCCAGTTATCCCCGCGTGCCCCGGCACCCATATGATGCGTAGTTCACCATGTGTCGAGTAACTGTTAATGGCGTTTTTGCAATCCCAAACTGTACGTGATTTAGTGCGTTCCTCTGAGATTGCTCTGATGGCCATCTGACTATCTGTGAATATATTCACAAGTCCTGACCTCCTCATTACATTGAGTTCCCTGATACACTCCGTTATCGCCCGAACTTCCGCCTGCAAAACTGTGCAATAGTCCGGCAGGCGGAAAAACAGTTCCGTGGTGTTTTCTATATAAACACCAAGTCCCGTTTTCCCTCTCGACCTTGATCCATCCGTGTAGCAATGAAGCCCCATGGGGATCTGGTTCCAAGGGTCGGTCAACCAGGAATGGATGTCGGGAATCAATGTTCCGCAGTTGGCCTCTAGTCTAGTCTCCGGTATGCGGTCATTTGCGACACTTTCCGGTATGGACTCTCCTATGGCCGTAAAGATTCGTTGATGATACGCTTCGTGTTCCTGATCGATCCACTCACCCATCACCTTTAGTCGTTTTGCTGCTAGAGCCGCTTCGTATTTTATACGAATATCGATTGGCTGGATAGATAATATTGTTTCCATCGCACCTGTTGATGTCGTTCGGAAGGCCCCACTTATACCAAGACAGCAGGTTCTCTGAACTTTCTGTATTGTTTTGATGTTGCATTTATATTCCATCGATGTCCACCACACTATAGAGGCATAGGTCATAATCGGCCTGATAACGCTACTATAAAGCCAGTGTGTCATCTCTGGATTCAGCCCCCATCTCGTGCCTATGGCCCGTTTACAGATTGACCAACATATATGAGCCTTTTTGACTCTTTCGTTTATGTGGTCTTTCCATTTTAATTTCCGATCGAGAATGACTCCTAGATATTTCACCCTGTCGGAAATATTTATTGTCCTTTCAAGAAAGCGCGGCTCATCATATGGAGCTATCTTCGTCTTTCTTGTAAATAGGCCAATTTCAGTTTTTTCTGGGTTAACGTTCAACCCTCTTGGTTGAGCCCAGTTGTGTGCCAGGGTTAATGCCTCCTCGGCCTTCCTGCACAAATGATTTGGATCCCTTCCCTTCAGAAGTATCATGACGTCATCTGCGTAGCAGACTGTCTCGAATCCCTCATCGGTCAGAGTCCTAATAAGGGTATGTATTGTTGTGGTCCAGAGAAGGGGTGATAAAATCCCCCCTTGTGGAGTTCCACATTGTACCCTTTTTCTTATACTTACATTGTGCGCCTCACAATTAATCCATCTGTTCCTTAGCATATTGCCAATCCAGTCGCGTATCGCCCGGTTGACATTAAATTGGTCCAGAGAATGGATAAGTGTGTCGGTATGCACGTTGTTGAAAGCCCCCTCAATGTCAATGCAAACCGCGAGTGTGTACATCTTCTCACTAAGTGACCTTTCTATAAAGTACACCACATTATGCAATGCAGTGTCCACTGATCTACCTTTGACATATGCGTGTTGCCTGAACCTCAGCATATGGCCTGCGATCCTGCCCTTAACCATGTCGTCAATTATCCTCTCCATGGTTTTCAGCAAGAAGGAAGTTAGGCTTATTGGCCTATAAGCCTTTGGTGAAGAATAATTTGGCTTGCCAGGTTTGGGGATAAACACTACCCTCGCTTCTTGCCAGCCTACTGGAATATATGCGTGTGTTAGGCATGCATTATAAATTCCTGCAAGATGTGACGAAACTAAATTCATCCCTTTCTGCAGGAGCGCCGGAAAGATACCATCCGGACCCGCAGCCTTAAATGGAGAAAAGCTTTTTATCGCTTCCATAACCATCCTATCGCTGATAATAGGCACCTCATGTTCACCACTTCTCCCATCGTCCAGCCTAGCCGAAAGTTCGGCCGGGCTGCATGGAAAATGTGTATCCATGAGGAGTTTAATGGTTTCTTCCACATTTTCAATTGCCCTGCCCGATTCATCCACTAATGATTCAGCCTGGATGTGGGCTTTTGACAAAAATTTTTTAATTTTAGAAACATCGCTTACACTGTCCACCTGTTCGCAGAAAAGCCTCCAGGATGTACGTTTAGCAGTTCTTATTCTCTTGTTGTAATTTCGGAGTTTATCACGATAATCCTCCCAATATACTGGTAATCTTTTACGTTTCGCTCTATTATAGAGTCGGCGGACTTCCCTCCCCATTGCCCGAATCTCCCCTGTCATCCAGGGTTTTTCGTATGGGGATTTTCTTTCCCGAAGTGGGCAACTCTCTTCAAACGACTCAACTAAAGCGTCCGTAATGATTTTGACTTTACCGTCTATGTCCTCTCTTCCTAGGCGATTGAAAGAAACCTGCCCTAAATGAGAATCAAGTGACCTTTCGAATTTTGCCCAATCAGTTTTAGCCCTGTTTCGAAAGGTTATAGGTTCTGGCGGTTGCCTTGCAATTTTAAACATAATATAACGATGATCTGAGAATGAGTGCTCGTTCAGAACCCTCCATTCAGCAATTTCATCGATTACGTTTTCAGAACATATGGTTACATCCAATACCTCCGCTCTAATTCTATTAATAAAGGTAGGCGTATTACCAGTATTAACAGTTAATAGATCGTTAGTATTTAGAAATTCTAAAAGAGCCTGTCCCCTTTTATTAATGTTAGTACTACCCCATGCAATATGATGCGAATTAGTATCGCATCCGATTAGTACTTTCCTACCTTTTATTCTGCAATCTTCTACCAAGTGTTGTAATTCCGACGTTGGTGGTAGTGTCGGTGCATCATACGGCAAGTATACTGATGCTAGGCATATGTTTCCATTTCCCTGCTTCAGTACTGTTGCGTCTGCTGTTGACAACTCTGTGGATAAAAGAAAGCATAAATTTTTGTGACTAAGAATACAGGTCCTCGGACGATTCCCTGTTTTAGCATAAAATAATTGGTAGTTTACATGGCTTAATCCATTAACCCTGTTTTTTGTCGTCCAGGGTTCTTGTATTAATGCCACATGAATCTTACCTTTGTTAATTTTCTCCATCAAAGCGTGAGTTGCCGTCTCGCTCCGGTGGAGGTTAATTTGGATGACCTCCCACATCATCCTTCTAATAGGCGGTCCTCTTGGGAGTTGGTGATATTTTGCTCCAACTCCTCCTTGGCCGTCTGGACCTCCGAGACACCCGCCTGATTTTGGCTAGCTGCAGCCTGTACTGTGCTTGTCCTGTCGTTGCTGGGGGTGGTTTTCCCCTGGCTGCCGATACAGGACTTGCCTATTTTGACATATACAGCTTTCGACACAAAGAACACCTTCCCTTCAGATTTGGAAAGGCTGGAAATAGATCCTTGGTCGATGCCCACCACAAAAAGAGTTCCATTTTGGTCCTCCTCTCTGTGGAACACCTCCCATTTCTCTACCGCCAGTTCTTTGTTTTGTTTACCAATAACCTCCAAAACACGGTCGGATGTGAATTTGCATCCCCATCCTTTGACGTAGAAGGTTGCCTTGGTAAGAGTTGGTATATTTCTCCCTTCCACCAGTTCCAGCTTACAGCCTTCCCATGGCGGAGGGATTCCTTCTACCAGCTTCTTTAGGGTAGCTGCGCAGGTCTGCGATGCTAATCTTAGCAACAGCACGCCCCTTTGAAACTCGCAGCTATTTATTTTTATTGGAGATCCGTTATCGGTTGCCATAACGTATTCCAATATCGCGTTATTTACCAGATCCTCAACCACTTGCTGTTGATTTTCTGGTATTTTGCCAGTCGGACGTGAGGTGTCAATGACCGCGTAGCGGAGATTGTCCCTGTATTGCCTCCTGGCTACTTTAGCGTAAGATGGCGGCTCTTTTTCCTTAGTTACGTCTAGCTTCCTCTTACGCGTGAAGAGATTCCGCTTTTTGGCGTTCTCTGCTTCCGCGGAAGATTTCACCGACGTGCCCGCCTTCTCAGTAAGTGCTGCTCCTTTGACCCCCTTACTAGAAGGATTCTTCATAGAGACTCCTTTAAGAAGGGAGACGCCCGGTTTTGGCGACTTACTGGTCGACGAGGAGCACCTTTTCTTATGCTTCGGCTCCGCAATGTTCTGCTCTTCTGGAGATCGGATCCTCTTACCAGTCTCTACCGAGGTGGAGGGAGTCTCCGATGCTTCCTTTAGGGCATCTTGCGCATTTTTAGCTGCTGCCTGGTTCTTCTTGGCAAGTTTTCGCCTTTGAGCCCCAGAGAGCCGCTTTTTTCCAGTGTTTAGGCTCGCGATTTTGTCGCTCACCTCATCCACCAGTCTGTCTAGATTCTGCGAAGAATCTCTACCTGACTGGCTTATGTCATGAGAGTCAGAGTAGGTGTTCCCACCTGCCACTGAAGGCTGGGTTGACTTTAAGTCCCCCCCGGGTATTACCACCTCTTCCTCTCGTTTTGGTATCGCTGTCCTTGTCCGATTTTCCGTTCCGTTGTCCGTTTGTGTGTCCATTGTCGTCATCGTTGTATCTTTCGTTTCTGTGTTATTTGGAATACTTTTTTTCATACTTGGTCCCACGAGTGTAGGGGAAAGGGATCTCCTCCACGTCATAGCCCCCGATAACGTGGAGGGGGCGTAGTCTATTTGCTGAGGTGCCCAGGTATCAGCAAAGCTCCGTTTGAATACAGTCTCATGCCCCCGACTGCAAAGAGAACAGATAGGCACGGGTCGCGTAACACCTCTGTTTGGGGGTGGATAACTTTTAGTATGCAGGCTTTTATGCCCACCGCCTTCTTCAGTTAAACTATGGATCCTATAGAGGACCCTCGTTCGCCTTCAGAAGAGGTGTGCAATTCAGCCCACACTTAAGCCCTCACACCACGACAAGGTAGTTATCCCAGCAAGGGATAGAAAACACTTAATCACAAACGGACAAATTATATTGATAATAGAAATGACCCCATCAACGTAAGAAATTGATTACCAGAATAAATATTTGTTTGCTGTTGCAGAGACTATAATTTTCACTCAGTTAAGAAATATAATCATCTTACTGCTACAAAACAAAATACATATAAGTATGTGGCACTGGTCACCAGATGTACATGCCTGCTGTCACAGAATTCCGTTGTATTATTTAATTTTAAAGTGGACATGGAAAATTATGGATTTCATTTCATATTGCATGGCTTAATATTACTGAAGTCATAATAATACATCGTCTTTGAAAATCCCAAAATTTCAATAGATAATGCTTTTGAATCTAGAGCAATGGGAAAAGTTATGCACTAAAATTTAGCAAAAAATTTATACAGGTGGAGCTCAAAATGTCTCAGCAAAAATATCGTCGCTAGTAGTAAAAACATTAATTTCAAAAATTTCCTTAATTCATAGAAAATTTTATTTAATTTAAGCCCAACATGTTTCAAAATTTAGAAAAGTTTTGGAAAATATTCGAGATTTCAAAGAAAAAAATTTTTAGAAAGATTTCGAAACTTTTTATTTACGGAGGCGAGTCCATAGTTCCATAACTTGTTCATCAACAATTATCTGTGAGTTGGCTCTTGTCAAAGTTTGTACAAGATGCATCATTTTGTTTGTATTTGACAACCGCGTGATTTTAAGAGAAAATAGAAAAAAGTGAATTTCGTGTGCTCTTTAAGGATTATTTTTTGCGGGAAAAAACTATCACTCAAGCCAAGACTATGATTCTTAAATACTATTGAAACTCGAGACAATCAATTTTAATGGTAAAAATATTGATTTACTGAATTTCGTTGTGGTCGTACAAGCCCAAAAGATGCCAAACATTCTAGACGTCCAGTTGAGGTGTCGACCACAAGCGCAATCGTGTGAAAACTTTGCAGGAGTGTTAAAATTTTTGCGCCATTTCGTAATCATGGACAAGTCGTGGATCCACACCAGACACCAAACGGCAGTAAAAAAATCAATGGCGAATATTATGCCAACTTAATTTCTCTATTTAATGAGTACTTAAAAAACACGACCGCATTTGGCCAAGAAAAAAGTTCTTCCCACCAGGATAAAGCAAGGCAACACACAAGTAAAGTTTCCAATGCAAAATTGCATGAATTAGACTACGAATTGCTCCCTCATTGCATTATTCTCTGGACTTAGAATTGTTGTCGAAGCTAAAGAAATGGCTCGGCGGAGAGAGACTTGGCCCCAACGATGAAATTATCTCACAAACAAATACCTGTTTTATGGCTTCGAAAAATCCTTAGAATTCGATTCGGCGTAAGCTTTTTTTAAATTTTAATAAATTTAAAATTTTTAATCTTGTTTCTTTTTAATACTAAAAATGTTTGGAATCAAAATAAATAGTGGGTTAAGGCAAGGAATTTACTCCCTTTTTAGTTTAAATGGGTTTTTCTTTAAAATTTGTCTAGCAATTTTTCTTTTTAAATTTCATTTTAAAGTAATCTCCTGCTGACATTTTCCATTAAATTATTTTTCAAAATTGTAATAAAAAAAATTTATACATATTCATACTCTCACCTGAAACTTACAAGCCCATATACACACACACACACACACGTAAGTATATATACATACATATTTTCACGTTACCTTATTGAAGCAGTATTGTAACGGTTATGGGAACATACATATTTAAACTTGCTATAACAACAAACACAAACCTTTATTATTGGTTGGTAATGAATTTAAAAGCTGATGCATGGACATGCATGTGCGTGCGAGAGGATGTGTAAGTGTCTGTGTGTGTGTGTGTGAATAAAATTTATTACCCAAAATTAATGTAAACGGTGCAGAGCACACACTTTAAATCACACATTCACACCTCCATATACTCGCATTGTTGAGGTTTGTGGAGTATATGTTAAGAGTTGAGTCTGTGTAATAAGAAATTTATATGTATGTACCCTGTAGTTAGCGGGGTAAATATTGTACCCTCATTGAAAAAAAAAACGTAACTGACAAAATTTTCGATTATAATTTTTTCATTGCAATCGTTAATTCACCATCACTAAAAAAATAAGTTGTGAAAGTTGTTTAACCATTAAAAGTGGAATTAGAAACTTACAGCAAAATCAAATTTACAGTAGTCCAATAACTTAGTGCAAAAAAAGTTAATAAAAAAGCTTCTTCCGTAAAATTATATGTTTTTCACTTACGATTTTTCGTAGTTATGGCTTGGTAAAATTCATAAGAAATACATATAAAATTTTTTTATAAAGCATTTTTAAGTAAACGTGTAATTAAATTTATTAATTTAATTGTTAAAAAACAATAAAAAAATAAAAAAATATGTAAATAAATAAAAAATAATGTAATAAATATAATAAATAAATACTTATAATATAATATAATATAATAAATATATACTTAATAAAAAATAAAAAAATAAAAGAAAAACAAAAAATAAAAAAATATATTGTTTTTTAAAAAAAGAGGACCGCAAACTCAATAAAATAATTCAATTAATATACATATAAAGAACTTATTTTTTGTTAATTATTTATTTTTTTTTCGAAATCTCATATTTGTTTAATATTTTCAGATAAATAAAATTAAAAATTTTTTTAAGTTTTACCAACTAATATTTCTAAAACCAATAAAATTACTTAAAGTAGGGGAAATTTCGAAAGGGAAAATGAGGTCGATTAAAAATTGTAAAATCCGAAAAATATTTTTTAGTTTCAAAAAAATTTTTTTTCTAATTTTGGCTACTTTTAGACTATAAAAAATGTATTTAGAACACGTAACTTGAAATTTTTTAATTCTAACATTCTCTTAATTTCTTGAGGTAAATTGCAAATAGAGACATTTTTTAAGGTATAAGAACTATTATTTCAACAAATTTTATTTAATAAAAAAATTACTTACAATAGTGAGAAATTTATGAAGGAAAAAACTTGAAATAGAAATTGTAAAATCGGTGAAAAAAACTTAATTGATGAGAATAGAATAAATAGAAAAAAATACCAAAAGAAATCATAAATTATATAGTAAAAAAATTATAAAATATATATAAAATCCAGTTTTGGTTGAAATTTACTTCAGTTTCAAAATTCAGAAGAGAATCGCATGATGAACAGAAAACATATAAAATAAAAAAAATTTTAAATATAATAATTAAACAATTTTAGTAACAAAAACATTTTAGTCGTGGCAGCGCTCTTTTAGCACAACTATTCGCTTCGATCAATTGCTTTTGACATGTCTAGTTTCTAAGGCAAAAACAAATCACATGAAGTTGAGTTTAATTTCTTTGTAAAAGCATCCTGTATTAATCCGTATTCATACAAAGTATGAAAAAATTACTTTAAAAAAATATAAATAAAATTTTCTATCTTATGATTTTGCAAGTCAACGTCGAATAACAAAAAGTGTTCTGCCAGTTTAAAGCTTCAGGTGTAAAATATGGCCAAAAAAAGTATTACGGTAGCGGCAGCCCTCACTGTGTGTGCGGTAACGGTGAGTATAAGAATCGTCCACTAAAAACAAAATATAAAATAAAATTAAAATCTAAATAAAACTGCAATAAAAATTTTTAACCTGCAGATGATTCAATTATCGACTACGGCTCAGTCTGCGTCATTTTAATTTTTTTCGGCAAAGATTTTTTGTTTTCTTTAGTTTTTGAAACATCAGGGAAAAATGGTCACACTAAATTTTATATATAATTAAATTATTAGGACTCTCACACCTACTATGAAACCATTATATGTTCATACATACACACACACATATATATATTTTAGAATTTTTCATATTCCATAAAGAAATCTTTCAAAAAAATATAATATAACACCAATATACATACATATTTTCAGTTTATTTTTTGTAAAGCCTTATAACGCCATGATTAATATGTAAATAATTTCATATTCCATAGATTATGGTAAACATATAGACCTTCCAAATAACAACAACAACAACAACAATAAGAATATCTGCACAGATTGTAGGAAGCAAGAACACTATGAGGCAGCTTATGCTTCCTGGAAATAATTGGATTTTTTTGATCATTTGTATTTGCAAAAACTTTCGCATTTATAAAAAAATCTGTTTTTAATAACATACTTGATGCAAAAACAGAAAACATCCAAATATTTCTTTTACAAATACTACACACGCAGTTTCTTTTATTCCATTTTATCATTGATGTAATTTTGTTTTATTTTTTATTTATATTTTTTTTTTTTGCAATTTACTCAAGGGTTTCTTAAGCTTTCTTTCAAAATTCCTGCGAATTACACTATACAACATACAAATTAGTAACAAAGAAACACTTTTACCGGCATCTCAAAAGTTTATATCTGGCATTTATTTAAGGTAGAGTTACAATTCCGACCATTTTGCACATTATTTTAGTGAAGCTGCATAAGAGATCATGTGACTCTTAGACTTATGTTATAAAAAGTGCTCAACTTCCCAAATGTATTTAAGCGTTTTTGCTTTGGACGGCATTTTATACAGCCATATTATAAATGTTTACGTTGAATAGCAAGCGGGTTGATGCTACAACCACGTTCATGAATACTTATCGGACAGCTTATTTATGTTCGTATAATGTGCACCAAGAAGAATTCTTATACAGGACCTCGATGAGAGATATTAGTTTCTTTGGTATTCCTTTGCAGAGAAAAGCTTTCCAAATAACACAACAATGTTGGATATTGAACTCTATACTGAAGTCGAGGATGATAAGATGGAAGTATGAGTGCCATTTGCACCACCTGTTATTCTAAAACTATTTATGTGGTCAATACTAGACTTTATGATGTGAAAACCAACCTTCTACTTACGGATGTCCTGTGCGGCAACATCTTTTTTTCACCCTGCCAAAGACAGGTATACCCTCCAGTTATTTTAGTCGGTGTGAAGTCCCTTTCTTGGGTTCTTGTATTTAAGAAAGTGTTAATTTATTAATTTTTTTTTTCTTTCCCTTTAGGCAATTCTATATAGTTATGAAACAATGCCAGCATATTCTCTAATGATATTTGTTGAGACTTGAACTGAAGCCCACCTAAAATATCCAGCATATTTTCGCCATGACAGAATGGGAAATCTCTCGCCTTTATAGCGTTTTTCAATCGGTACACATCCCTTGAAGAAATTTAAAAAAGTGTAATTTTGTTGAACAGTATTTCAAATATATTACTTTTTAAGGATTTATGCAATAAAATTCTATTTTTGTTTTCCGCTCCTATGAACGTGTTGAGCGTGCATGTGCGTATTTTGTTTCCACATTACCCATTATAAGATTCTCTAAATTAAGTTTTAATTTACATTTTATTTTCTAAACAACTTTCGTAGCTGCTTACAATCACTTTGAAAGCAAATGGGGGGTAAAAATGAAGAAATCATTGTTACTGGTTGTTCTTAGTGATGTGAACGCTCCTACTTCACTATGGGATGTAGGTAGTTTGAGGCCACGTAACGTTAAATTACTTCAATTATTTTAATTTTTACTTTTTTAAAAATTTCTGACTCAACTAGTTGTAATAATTTTATGTGTGTGTGTGTTTAGTTTCCTCTTTCATATGACGCCATGCAGGAGGCAAATATATTTTTAAAACAACAACAAAAATCACGAAACACACTTTACACGTGGAGTGTGCTCACAACATTAACTTTTTCGCTTGTTTAAGATAAATAATTTTATTATACAAATATAATATTTCTTTCGACTAAATTCGGTGAAAATTATTTTTTTACTTCAAAAATGGCAACAACAAAAAATATGTACCAAAAGTGATTTGTAGATGATTTTCTTTAAGGCTTTAAGAAATAAATAATTCATTACTTTTCTTATCTTAATTCCATTTATTTTAAAGTCTGGCTTAAAATATGTCTGATTTTTTCTTAAAGCTTTTATATTTATATGTCAATTACCAAACATTTCATATTGTGATATCGGATCCTAGAAATATGTCAAGCTTTTTAGGCAAGAATAGAAACAAATTGCAGCAAAATAATTTATTCCTTCCCTCTAAATTAAATAAGATTAACGCATATTTTTCAGTTCAAAGAGCTTAGATTCCCTTTCTTTTAATTGATTAATTTTGTCTTGTATATATTTCAGGAAATTACAAAACTTTTATACAAATAATATCTATATATTTTTTTACCTTTTTTATAACTATTTTAATTAAAATATTGTTTAAGCTCAAGGTCTTATTAAATTGTTAAAATGTTTTATTTGTTATTATCGATATTTCGATACTCATTGAGTATCATCACCCTCAGGAAAATTGTGTTTGTTTAGTAATAAAATTAATATTTTACTAAGACATCAATATTTTTTGACTTTTGTTATAACAATTTGGTTAATGTAATAGTCAAGCTTGAGGTCTTATTTTATCGTTAAACAATTTTATTTAAAAAAAACTATCGATATTTCGATACTCATTGAGTATCATCTTCAGGACAATTCTGTTTTTTTTTTGACCTGTAGATGATACTCAATGAGTATCGAAATATCCATAGTTTTTTTTTTAAATAAAATTGTTTAAGGATAAAATAGGACCTCAAGCTTGACTATTATATTAACCAAATTGTTATTAATATTTTACATACATATAAAAATTTTATGTGTGTAAAATATTTTCTACAGTATAGTTAAGAAAAAAATAAAACACTTGAAAACAAAATTGGCAATATAAGTTGACTTTAAAAACGTTATAAGAATGAATGCCCCCGATTATGGTTTACAACACTTAAAGGTTGTGTTGTTTCGGCTACAACACAACATTAATTTATTTTTTAATTATGGTTTACAATATTTATATTTGGATTAATTTTCATCAGCTCAACCAGCTTTGCCATTTGTTTTTTATTTGTAATTTTGCTAAGAAATATTTATTTTATTATTTATTTTATTCTTATTTTTCCAGTTCTGTATGTTTTGCAAAACAAATTTCATATACATACTTAATTTTTTTTAATCTATTTTCGATTTTCAACTTGTAATATTAATAAAACAACACCTAGTGAGCTGTTGTAGATTTTTGACAGTGCGAACAACACATACTGACAACAGTTGTAAACCATAATCGCATTTTAACAAATACAACATTAAACTAACAACTGTTGCAAACCATAATCGGGGCAGAAAACTTCTTAAGACAATGGCGTTTTAAGCAGCACCAGGTGTATGTAATATTGAATTTTTAATATGACTTTCTTAAGAGATGAACAAAATTTTCCTTCCTTAATAGGGGAACAAAAGTTTCCTTTAAATTTAAATGCAAACGTTAGTTGTATTCCAAATATTTTGCAATTTTGTTCAAGTTATAATAAAAGTTATGTGTTGAAAAAAGTCCTGCTCCAAATATTTAAAAATAAGTGCAAAGAAAAAAACTTTACTTGATATACTTACATATTTAAAACCAACTATACTTGCTTTAGTACAAAAATTTATCATGATTATTACATCAAAGCCATACCACCTCTTCCCTCTTATTTAACACTGACTTAATCACTATTCTCATTTGAATCTGTGAAGTTGAAAGTATTGGAATTATTTGATCATATTTTAAAAAAAGGTTTTGTATTAAAACTAGTATGTTTATCTATCCAGGGAGTACCCTTTCAAACGCAAAAGAAATCAAGTTGATATCTTGAAAACTAAGCAATTTATGACGAAAATGGTAACCAGTTCTACTACTGACTTTTTTGGTCATAACTTGCTTAGTTTTCAAGATATCGACTTGATTTCTCTTGCGTTGGATAGATAAACGTATTGGATTTAATTCGGCGAAACTAGCTTTTGATTGGTGATGAACTTGACTAAGTTCAAAAGCTTACTTGAAGGCCCAGCAAATCTCTCCGTAAGGAATATGAACCACATCTTAACTATTAACTACACATAATATCTGCCAATTAAACTTCCCTGTGAAAGTTAAAGTCCTTCTCCAGAAATGACATTTTCGTTGCTTACAAACCATCCAAGAGTGCATTTTTTTAACTTCCCAAGAAGCCAAGTTGAAAAAACTGTGATTGAAGAAAATTTTTTTTATAAAAACAATTACTTGATTCACTAAATAAATAAGTGATGATTATTACTTTTACACAAGGAAAAAGAACTTATGACAACTACTGGCAAACTTATACGCCTTCCAGTTATGAAAGTTATTCCCCATGGTTAAGGCTCGTATATGTACTGTTTTTCGCAGTATTATACTGTTTTGCGACATCAAAAACTGCGTACTGCTTTTCTCCCTCAAAAGACTGTTTTTCGATACACAATAGAAATAAAAACGGCGAACAGCGAATCCATGCAAAATTATTGTTTACTTTAAAAATAAGCATTCTCCTCTGATTCGTCGCTAGCCGAAAATTTTTGCGTGGGCAGCATTGCAAGAAACACCAACATGGAATGAAGTCGAAGCCGTTATGAACAAGTTGATCGAATACAATTTGTACAATGCCAATGAAAATGGGGTAAATTTACACACCCAATTTCGATATATCAAAAACTATTATACGAGTGACAAAATTATACAATGGAGAGAAGGCAATGTTTCGATCGATTGTGGATCGGTGCGAATTCAAAGAAATGGCCACGATCGTTGAATATATTTTATGTTTTCCAGGAACTTCAGCATCAGTAGAACGAATCTTCTCTGCAGTGAACAAAACTTGGACGTCAGACAAAACCCGATTAGATGTGCAAACATTGAAGGCGATTCTGACCCTCAAATGTAATTTGAAGTACAAGTGCGTTGATTTCTACAATTACCTCAAAACGAAGCTGGCATTGCTTAATCAATTTGCTTCAAACGACAAATACAAAACAACCACAAAAGCTGATTCTGATGAAAATGATTCAGATGATCGAAATGCTTGCTAATTTTTTTATATATTGAATAAAATATATACTGCGAAAAGTACTGTTTATCCAAATCGATTTACTGTTTTTTTTTAAATTTCAGTGAAATGTACTGTTTTTGGTCCAAAAATTTATACGAGCGTTACCCATGGTACAACTAAATAATCACTCCCAATCTAATATCAGGTTATTTTCTCTACAAAAAAAGAGTTTAAAGAGTTTACTTTTCTTAACATAATGATGACAGCTTCACATCGGGGAAAAGGATCAAAAAATAGGACATCCTGTAATGACTAGATTATGGTAAAATCACTGGAAATTATCCGAATTCGCACTGCTCTCGGGTCGTCCTTTCAACATTTTAATAACTTTTTTGTTTGCTATTTTTTTCACTTGATTGCTGCAATATACTGCACAGTGGAAGAGGACTTTTCCATAATTTTCACATATTTTAGAATTCTCTTTAAGTGACTTTTAAAGTAATAATAATAAAGGTCATATCACAGCTAAGCGGGTCCTTACAATTGTTTAAATAAAATTGTCCAGAAGACTAAGCTACACAATAAAAACAGTAAAAGGATCTCAGTATATCCTGATCACATTTACAGCTGAAACTCAATATTTATTATTAAGAATACAAATCCTTGGTACATGTATTTGCATAAAATGAAATAAATTTTCCTTAAATATTAATCCTTACAACTACAACGATAATAAACATATTCCGCTTCCTTCTGATCATAGTTGCAGTTGAAACTTAAGTTTCCTAGTCAAGGATATATGAGATTTGAACATGTCCTGTTAGGGTTTGCAATAAAATTTATCAGAGAGACTAATTTCATGCTTCTAGAAATATATCCAATTTTTGTTGCACTGTGCACTGTGGCTGAATTTCAAGTTTTCTAACGAAAGCTATCTGAAAGTTGGACATATCCTTGCAGTGATTGAAATAAAATTTATCAGAAAGTTTAAATACATACTTCTAGAAATATTTACAAACTTCCTATTAATCTGATCAAAATCGTAGCTAAAATTATTTCCTTTAAACTGAGTGTATATGGGAGGATAAGCATGTCCTTGCATTGATTAAAACGAAGGTTTACTAGATAACTATTTCATATACTTATAAAATAATTAATAAAATGTTCACTACATCCTAATTTCAGTTGAGGCTGGATTTCAAATTTTTTAATTAAGATTATATGTCTGTTTTGGATGTCCCTCGAGTGATTGAAATTAAATTTATCTAGATAAAATTTTCTAAATAACTATGATAGTATATGGTTATAAAAAACATTTACTATTTTTCACTACGTGGTGATCATAACTGAAGCTGAAATACATGTTATTGTAAGGATACGTGGAAGTTTGGGATGTGTTTGCATAGATTGGCTGGACATGCTGTAAGACGACACGAATTGAATTTCTGTACTTATATTTGAATAAAAAAGAGAATAATTTTCTTTTAAAACATTTGAACACACAAATTTGTTTACGCTTGAATGATCCTTCAATAGATGCAGAGAAATGCTCTTGTGCCTTAATTTTTTAAAAATCTAAAAATGAAATTCCTTCGGTTTTTTTATTTTATTAAAATGTTTTTTATTTTAATTCTTAATTGATTAAACATATATTTTATATTTGTTTTCTCTTTAACTATACATGTTTGTATATATATATATATATATATATATATATATATATATATATATATATATATATATATATATATATATATATATATATATATATATATATATATATATATTAATTTTTTTATTATTTTTTTAGTTATGATCACTAAATTTTAATTTTGTATGAAATAAATTTTTATCAAAAAACTCTTAATAAATTTTGTTTTTCAAACATGAAAAAGGCTTACAAACTATGGCAGATTTTAATTCAATTATGTTTTCTTTCTTTTTTGTTCTTTTAAGGATTTAAATATTACTAATTTTTTTATAAAAAATGCATTTTCAGAAGACTGTCCGACTTTAGACTTATGCTAAAATATTTCTAATAAAAATGTGTTGTATGGCTTAAAAAAATTTTATAATTTATATCTATATATATATATGTATGTGTAATTTTTTTATTTCTAGCTTAAAAGAGAAAAATATATAGTTGATATTTTTACCAATTATTATTTTAAATAATACTCCTTCTCTGTGTCTGTATCAAAATTACAAAATTACTAATAATTTGTATGTTTTAAGACTATAAATGCTTCCACTGGTATGAATTGTAGGGCCTCCTGCTCTCGACACCTGCTTTTCTTTAAGTGTATCCTATTTTTTATTTACAAAAAAGCTCTTTGGCGACCTGGATTTACAAAGTATTTAATGAAAAGTTTATGACTTCTTAAGCTAATATAACAAGTACATGATGCTTTATATATGTATGTATATAATTCTTAAATAAGTACCTAAAAAACTTCACTGCTAATTAAAAAAAAAAAGTCTAAAAATAAATTTAAAACTTTCTGTGCAAAATAAAAACCCTAGTGGACTCAAAATTTTCAATAGAAAACGTTGATGTAATGAAGGTTATATTTTTTACAGAAGTTCTAGTTCTTAATTACGAAAAATGTTTATACAAATAAAAAGCAAATTTTCCTACAGGAAATGTTGTGTTAAAGTTTTGTATAGAAAATGTCTTTAATAAAAATTTGAGACAAAATCTGTTATAGAAAAGGTTGCTCCTAATGAAGGCAAAACTTTCTGTGGAAAACGTTGTCTTTTATAAAGGCAAAATTTTCTATAGAAAATGTTGCCCTTTATAGATGCGAAAATTTTCTATGGCAAAATTTTCTATAGCAAAGGTTGGCCTTTATATAGCAAAATTTTCTTTGGAAAATGTTACCCTGTATAAAGATAAATTTTCCAAAAAAAATTCATCCTCAATAAAAGTGAAATTATCTATAGAAAAGTAAAATATGTTTTGTAGAAAATTTCTATAATAAAGAAAAAATTTCTGAAGAAAATATTGTTCTTATTAAAGGAAAACGTTCTACCGAAAATGTTACTCTTTATAAGAGAGAGAAAGAGAAGAGACGAATAAAACGCAGTATGAGGTTATATGTTCTGTTGTTCTCTTTTGTCCTTTCGCTCTTTGAGATTTTTATATGAGAAAAATTTAAATTGCAAAATTAGAAATTTATCCTGTGGACGCGAAAACAATTTTAAAAGATAATTTTAAACAAATTCCAGTAACTAAAATTCTTCGTCTAGACGGAGACAAATCAAAAATTTTTTTATGATATTTTGCAATTAAAAAATTAAACATGTCCTCTATATTCGCATATTGTCCTTACCAGAGGTAATTATTTTTATAGAAAATGCAGCCCTTAGAAAATGTTTCTATGGAGAATGTGGCCCTATATACAAGTAAAGAATATGTTACTCTTTATGAGGAAAGAAACACTTTCTTTAGGAAATGTGTAATATATTATCCAATATATTTTTAGAATATATGTATTATCCTAAACCAATTGTAAAAGTTAAAAAAAATTCTGCATTAATAACGGCAAAATATTCGATATGACTTTAGCCCTATGGAAAACTTCTGTAAAAAAATGGCAATGCAAAATTATTATAGAAAACTATTACAGAATTTGCTATAGAAAATCTTCCTCAAAAGATATATTCCTTAATAGAAGAAAATTTTTCTAAAGAAAATGTTGCACTTTCCTAAGGAAAGTTTATCTTTAATATTGATAAAAATAAATTCCATTTTTCTTAAGGAAGTTATGCTCCAAGATTTAAAGATTATAGTAGAAAATGTCACAGTTTCAAAAACTTTTTTCCATATTGTGCACAATTTTATAAGAAAATATTAATTACTAGCTGACCCGGGCAAACGTTGTTTTGCCTTCAAATTTTATTTTCACTACAAGTCTGGTTTCGTTGCAAAGTCATGGCGGATTGATATTTCGAAGAAGAATGAAAGGTGCACTAAATCGACATAGCAATTATTGTTCAAATACCGGTATCGGGCTAATTAATGCCACCATACGATGATTAAGGACCCAACGCCTTCAGCGAAACAGCATAGGCTTATCGCGCTAATCTCTATTGGGTCAAACACAAAAAACAAAATATTGGGCCATCTGTCGGACGAACTTCAAACTACACAGAAACACCCCTCACGCCCCATATAGCATGTATATAAAGTTTGGTCAAAATCAGTGCAGTAGTTTTTTAGTTTAGCGATCACGAACATAACACGTAATTTTTATATATGTAGAGATATGTTAAATGTTCAAAAAATATTTTTTGGAAGGAGCGCCCACTTGGAAATGTTAAGAATTTAAAACAGATGATAATACAAAGAAATCGAGAAGGCTTAAGCGCAATTCAAATTTTGATTATAGAAAATTTCAAATATATTTTAAGAAAAGATAATCCCTCTTATTATGATTGTCGCGTCGACGTCACATCAAGTCGACAGTAAAAAAAGACAGCTGTTCTGAACTCGTTGTAGGCAATAATTAACTAATATTGATGGCCAATTGTAATTTTATAAGCCATAGTAGTAGTGATATCCTATCAATAATATTTAATAGTTCTCGATAGCGATCCCACAATTGCCAATATATTGATATCGACTTGGTGTGACGTCGACGTCGACAATCATAATAAGGGCAAATGTGTTTATTGTAGAAAAGAATGCTTACTTCAAATTATGGCTGCCATTATCACGAATAATAGACAAATAATTCCCGCGGAAATTATTTTCTATATAGCGCTATGAAAATATTTAATAGCCTTAAATTTTGCGAAACTTCTTTTTTTATATTTCCACTTCCTTATTGAACACCGTATTTACATCATTTGAAAAACTGTTTTCGCCACTTTTCGACAAGAGCGAATTCTTTTCGAATTGCAAACATTTTGCACTTAAAACCTTTTGTTTTCCTAAATATAAATATTTAGAACTAAATGAAATTATTGTTGTTAATAGAAAATTATTCCTCTCTCCTCTTAATTCATATTTTTGTCCCAGTGAAAGAGCTATTTGCACATCTCCCGCAATATATATTTTTCTATTCAATCTTATTCCTAATTATTATTTTTATTTCTCATAAAGACCATTACATTTCTTTTTATGTATTTCCTTAATCTTTCTATTAATTGTTGATGATAGATAATCTCTCCTCATATGTTAGAAATTTATATAATTTATGTTAACACATCCTTCTAAATTATATATTAACACGAATTACCTAAGCAACCATCTTTATGAGAAACAGAAACAATAATTAGGGATTTATAGATTGAATAAGAAACGATTTGTTAACAAATTAAATTTAGATATTCCAGCAGGGTCCTTTTACTAGGACAAAAATATGCATTCAGAACTAACTTTTATATATATATATATATATTTTTTTTTTAAGTTTATAATAATCTACTATGTATGTATATTTTTAAATTATTATAATATTACTTATGTTAATTTTTATAAGTTTTTTTATATTAAATTATTCCTTTTATTGTGAGGCAGTAGAACTTAAGTAAAAATTTTTGGCTTCTTATTCCCATTTTTTCCATTTTGCTTTTTCCTTTGTATTTTCTAAGTATAAATGCAAATTATATGAATAACACTCTAAATCTCACTCATTTTATTTATCCAGACTTTGTATGGCTTTGCTTAGAGCCGAACCTAATTGACTAAATGAGGGTCTCTCCTTGGGATTGACATTCCAGCAAGTGGTCTGTGAAATTATAAAAAAAAAAGAGAGCGAACTGTATGATCCATGTACAGACATATTTTCGACGTCGCACTTACCAATATTTCCTTAAGACTATCGGGTGTGTTGTCAGCACACTGCCATTCCAATTTGCCAGCCTGACTTCGTTGTATCACCTCTTCATTGCTCAGCTCTTCGAAGGGTATTTTTGTCGCCTGTGTAAAGAGTTCCCATGCCACCACACCGAACGCATATATATCGCTTTTGGTAGTGTATTCATCCTCTTGTATGCATTCAGGGGCCAACCATCGTATGGGCAGCAGAGTGTTGCGGTGTTTGAAGTATTCGCGATTGTATTTGTCCTTGCTGAGGGCGGGATATGAGACTTTAACAATGAAATCACTGGAAATAATGCAATTGCGGGTAGCCAAGTCTCTGGAAAAGTTAATAGGAAAAAATCCACAATATATATATTTATAAGTAACTTAGAAATCAATAAAAAAATTTATAGATTTGATATTAAAAGCCTGAGGCCGTTTTAGGCGAAATAAATTGAGCAAAAGCGAAATATTATTATCAAACAAAAAAAAATCACAGTTATTTAACATAATTACTTAAATCCTACCTGTTTCAGGCAGAGCTTTATGAAAAGATTATAGTTTATATCGGTGTTGGACTAGGCAAATCCTTTCAAAATTCGTCCAAATACTAGCAGCCACTTAAACATACACATGAACACTGATACTGACAGTGTGAGAACAGTCAGTATCAGAATAATTGGCTTCTTTTTATTTCATACTTCATCTTTTTAAATAATTAAAAATATAGTATATCAATTAAGTTCAGGACTCCAACTTGTTATAGAAAATGTTGCCCTTAAAAAAGGAAAAATTATCCTTAGAAATGTTCCTACTTAAAGGCAAAATATTATGAAGACAAATGAAGGCAAAATGTTATGTTTGAAGAAATCGTTATAGCTTAATTCAGAAATCACTTGAAAAAAATAAATATTGCAAAAGAATGCAATATTGTGCATTTAATATTTTAATATTCTCGTTTAAGCGAGACTTCAGATAAAAGAAAACCCTTTCATTTAAACGAACTCAGCACTTTAAAAATTGTTCTCTGAACTAAAAATGAGAAAAATTTTATATGTATATACTGAAAATAATATATAGTACATACATATTTTAATTTCGAATTAAAATTTTTTTGGAAAACTAAGAACTTCCTGGTATTTCGTTAGTGGTAAATAAACAATTTTTTTCATATAATCTTCCACTTTTACCAGCAAATGTGTTTTGCTTAAAAAGTTTTCGTTTAAATAGATTTTCTTTCAACCGATGTCAAGTGCTTTCAAAGTTTTTGGTTTCTTACAAGCAATTTTTAGTTTTAATTCCCTTTCCTTTATCCATATATAACGATAGGATCAAGCAACTATTTTTCTTCTATTGGCGGATGTGGGTAACAATTAAAACGTGTTCGGTTCTTGAGCAAAACAAAATTGTTTGGAGAAAATATCGTCATAATATTTGCATTTTTCAATTTAATATTTTTATCGCAATTAAGAAAGGTTGCTTCACAATATAATAGCCAAAAACTTCAAGAAATATGTATATCTCGCAATAATTCCTACTGAATTATTAATCAAACATCTTTATACCGATTCTGGCAGAAAATTCAAAACCAATACCGCCAGAATTTTCAAATCCGACTTGCTTATTTTTTAGTAATTATTGGCTTGATGTAAATACTCCATAGAAAATATTAGCCTTAGTTAAACAAGTTTTCTATTCAGAATTGGTATTTGCAGACGAAGTGTAATTTTAATGGAGGTAAAATAACTTCTCAGAGGTTATTTTTAATATTAAATATAAAAATTCCATTGGTACTATTATTTTTTTAAGGATTCAAATCTTATTAATTTATGTGATTATTGTTACAAGACTTTTAATTACAATAAATTTTTTTCTGTGTACTTACTTGTGTATAAATCTTGCTCTATAGATGGCATCCATTCCTCGCGCTATTTGATAAGCTACAGCCAAAACCTGGCCAGTCTGTAGTGGAGGTGGTGAAGAGGAATTTGTGGAGGTATTAACTTTGCCTGCCGTGGCCAATAGAAATTGTTTAAGATCTCCCTAAAGGCAAGAAAAATTACTTAAAGGCTTAAACATTTTATTTTTGAACATTAATGGCATTTCCGTTTCTAAAAGAAGGTGTAACATTTGTTGCCCTTTGAAACAGAAAAAGTGAAAATTTGTGTTCCTTAATGTTCGAAAACTTATTAAGAAATATCACGTAGTCCGGTAAGGGAATTAGGTTTTTGAATTAGAACGACAAATGGATTTGTTTTAATAAATTGATGTACAAAATGTTATATTCTTTCAGAAACGAAAACGCCATAATAAAAAATTCATAACTACCCAATCGGTATATTCCAAAACCATATAATGGGGATCTTTTTCCCGGCACAAACCATATAATCTAACCACACCCTTGTGCGTCAAGGTGCGAAACATATCAATTTGTCTGCGAAACTCCTGGCAAGCACTTTCATCCTTCACCTTATTCAAGGCCTTCACCATGACCAATTTGTATTCATCGGAATTGGCATGGCCTTGAATATCACCCTCACTGCTACAAGTTTCTTGTTCTTCTTTAATTTCTTCTATATCATCCATGGAGGTTTTAGATCTTCTCTTTTCCACTGTAGTGGAAGTGGTGGCAGCAGAGCCATTGCCATTATCACTGTTGCTGTTCTTTTCGGTATCAGTATCTTTATCTTCAGTTTGTTTGATCAGCGAAGTTTTAATCTTTCCCACAAAAACATCACCGAATTCACCGCGGCCAATTTGTAATAGTTCACTTACGCCCGAGCGCGGAAAACTTAACTGGTCATAGACGTTGGATTTTTTTGAAGTTTTCGAATGGTTGCTACATGCTGTGTCATCGGACTTCTGGGCGTCGTGACCGGCAGAGCATTTGGGATTGTTATTGCCATTTGTTTTGCGCGTCTTGGCTGTTTTACTCTCGGATAAGCAGGGCTCATTTTCAGCCAACTTATCACAGTCGCCAGCCTCGGGATTGGCTTCATTCAGACGAGCTTTACGAGCCTGACGTCTGTAGCGGCACCAAATCATTAGACCCACTACCAAAATTATATAAGCAAACGCCACCGACATGGTTATCAAAACAGCACGGGTGATAAGGAAGCCTTCCTGTTCTCCTTCTCCCAAAGGAAAACCATCAGCAGCTACAATTTGGTTTTAAGCAAAAACAGTTCTTTTTTAATTTGAAACACTTTTCTTAATTCATTTTCAATTACCCTTTACTATAAATCTCACTTCATCTCTCTTAAGACCCGCACTATTGCCTATAGTACAGCCATATCTACCTTCATCTTCAACCTGAACGTTGTGTATTTCCAAGGTGCCATTCTCCAAGAACTTGAATCTATCACGGTCTGTATTATTTTCACTTAAATATTGCAAGTCTTTGTCCCACTGTATGGTGGGTTTTGGATCACCCGTTGCCTGACAATGCATTATTGCCACTCCTGACTCTATACTTTCGATAGGTCCCTCTGGGGCCACCACAAAACGTGGCGCCACCACTACATTTATGCTAACAGTGGCATTTATTTGTCCCTGGGCATTGGAGGCCACACAAGTGTAGTTACCACGATGTTCGGCCGAAACATTTTTGAATATTAAAGTGCCATTGATGTCCTCTAGAGAATCGGGTAGGTCATCGTTGAATTCCTTAAACGAAAGAGAATAAAGAAAGGTTATTAATAAAAAAAGAAAAGAAATTATTAAAGCCATTTGTTTCCTCCACCAAAAAAAAAGTTATAATGTTCCAATGGCACCTGTAAGGTTAGCTCATCATTCCTATGATTTCGGCGGCTGTCCCTATGTCCTGAGACCAAAATTATCCTAATGTTAAACTATTCTAACATCCGCCATCACACTAAAAGATGATCGGCAGTCAAGGGCTTTTTTGGCTTTAGCGAGTAGGACTCCATGGGCGATATTGCGGTGCTAGTGGCTGAGTGGATTTTAGGAACGCTGATAGAAAGGATCTCTAGTTCGACAACAGGACAGTGAGCCGGCAGTCGTTTTGAAATTAGGAGATTCAGGTCTCCTGAGTATACTACTAGTCCCACATCCTCGTGGATTTCGGAGCAATACGTGTAGACTCGTATGCGTTTTCTTCTTCCCGACCACCATTACTGAATGCATCATAAGCTGGTATTGTGGATTTGTAGATGAGTTCAAGGGTCAAGCTGGGTGAGGTATGGTGCGCTCACCACATACTTGCTTCTGGAAACAGTTCCTTAGCAAATGAAGTCTCGAGTTCGATTAATAGTTAATGAATTTTTTTAATTATTTTTGTTAAAAAAGAAGTAAAAAAAGAATGCAACAGTACTGGTTTCAATGGTTGCCTCATCATCAACATCAGCGTTCATGTGCCCGTTTTTTACTAGTCTAGTTCAAAAAATTACTTAAAATTAAATCAATTTGCAATTTTCAAAATATATCCACGAAGAAAATAAATCAAAGGCAACCAGTTATACGAATATGATGCAAATCGATCGTTTGCAATATTATCGTTTTGAAAATTTTGTGATGAATTTCGTTTAAATTTCAAAAACATTTCTACTGCAATTTCAAAGTGTTGGTTTTCAAAAAGTAAAGGAAAATATTGAATAAAATGCATAAAAATTATTCTCAAAATCGATCGAAATTTATCAAAACATTTCAAAACGATCATTTTGCAATCGAACTATTTTAATCATACAACCGAATAATAAGAATATTTTCAATAGTTTTTTTTTTTCAATTTAAAGTACAATTTCAATCACTATTCTTTCATATTTTCTATAACTTGCTTAAAAAAAACAATAATAAAGTTAAAGAATGACCATTGGTCATTGACTTTATTTGTTTGAAATAAAAGTCCATCGCACACTTCAAATACCACAACGAGTATCAGTATGTTGAACACACAAGTGGCAAGTACTCCGTCCGATAAGCTCTTTAGTTTTACTTTTTCTTTCATTTTTATTTTAATGCTCCCAACAATTGCGAGTATTTTTCATAATATCTTTAAGTGCATTGTTCAAATGAAACTAATTTTGTTAGATATTTTCCTAAATGTTTGCCAAACAACCCTTAAGTAGTTTTTCCATAACAAATAGAAATAGGATTTAAAGAAAAAAGAGTTTCATGAAGGCGAAAAGGGGCATTTAAAATTTAAAAAGATTAAACTAAACTTAGCAATTTTTTTATATAGAGAATTAGACTTAATCTTATACTCGTAATAAATTTAGACCTTCACCATCAACGGCGAGCTTGATGATTAGTAACTTCTTTTGGTCTGAATTCGATGATATGGATACCAAGGATATGTGGTTTCAACAGGATGACGCTACATGCCACACAGTATATACCACATTGGTTATTCTGCATGTGCCATTTGAGAGCATGGTCAGCTCACATGGAGGTGTTGTAAGTTGTAAACTGGCCACGCACATCATGCACTTTGATCCCTTTAGACTTTTCCCTGAAAGGATTTTCTTAAGTCACAGGTCTATGCAAATAAGTCACAAATCTCAGCGGTCCTTAAATTCAACATGACTCACGCCATCGCCAGAGTAATAGAGAACTAAACGTTTCAGATGCATGCCACTCATTCGATCATGTTAGGCCTTCAACAGGCCTTTATCTTACACATACATAATTTTTTATTTAAATGTAAAAATACTAGAAAGCAGATGTTTTAAGGGACCAATCTATAATCAATTAAATGAAATGAAGCAATAGCCTACAAAAGCATTCAGAAATGAAATGAAGAAAAACGAGATCTTATAAAATATTCGTCAAACATTTTAGACTAAAAGATCTTTAGTTTTAGAGAAAAAAATATGCAGTTGCAATAGAATTTCTAATGCATTTTAATATCAACCGTTGGTGAAGGGCACATTAGTTTTGTTACAGCCGAATAGAGCACTCCTACTTCTTTAATTTGCTTATTTTTGCCTTCTTTCACGCATTACAAACCACTGTCTCCTAATGGCCGAGTTTATTTCATACACAAACAAAATTCTATTAAACACTTTTATTAACTTAAGCACAAAATGCCAGTTTTTTTTTGGTTATAACTTTTCTTTTAACTTGCCTTAAGCCATTTAACTTGTGGTGCTGGCGTTCCCTGTGCCTTGCAATGTACCTTGCCCACCGAGCCCAATTCAAGATTTTTCGATGTAGGCTGCGGCATAAATTTCAATTGTTCAATGACTTGCAATTCGCCCGGCTCTGAAGTAGTGGGACGATAGCCTTCCATACCAATTTGACATACATATTGGCCGGCATCACTGGCAATAACACTTGTAAATAGTAGCGAACCATTTTCTTTGGCTATTGAGATGCGGGCATCTTCTCGCAACATAGGATCCTTATTTGACTCAACCAGGCGTTGCGCATTGGAATTTTCGGCCACATCGATTTGCCTAAAGATTTTGCCATCTTTGCGCCATCTGAGTAAAACTTCAGTTGGCTGCTTTTGTGCAATTTTATAGGAACAGGTTAATTCAGCTGGATCGTTTTCCTTGACCACGACTTTTTTGGTAGGACCTTGAACTATTTTCACATCAGCCTGAGGTAATTTAGCATCATCTCCTCCCCGTTTGCCACGGCATAAAAATATCTCTTTCATACTTTCCGGCACGATGTAGTTCTTCTTAAGACGTGGTATGCAGTTGTGGGAATTATCATAGTTTTTAAATTTTGGCGTCAATGACCACTGGAGTATATAACCCTTGCGACTTACAACACGACCGGCGGCATTAGCGGCTATACAACGATACAGGCCATCATCCAAATAGCTGGGATTGTGAATGATAAGATTATTTTCTTTTAATTCAATATTCTTTAAAGTGCTAAGCTTTTCGCTATTGCGAAACCATTCAATTTCAAGCAGGCCATCGCCGGACGAGGCTTCCACGTGGCATTTAAGTATGACTTCATAAGGGCGATTGCTAACGAGCTGTACTAAAGCGCTTTGGATCCCTAGAAGAAATGAAATGTAAATCAAATGAAAAGCAAAAATAGATAAAGTAAATATATAAATGAGTTGATAAAATACGCTGGGAAACCCAAATTCCAAAATAATTTTGAAACTTCAATATTAAATTCGTGGTCAATTACGAGAATTCCTAAAGTATTTTCGAAAATTCAAAATCAATTCCGTGAACTTAAAATTAGTTTAGAAAGTTAAAAATTAATTCTGAAAATTCGAAATGGATTTCGAGATTTCATACCTAATTTCGAGTGTTTAAAGCTAGTTTTGAAAACTCGTTATTATTTTTGGAATATTCCGGTTTGTTGTTGATTTGAAAAAATATTCAATGATTACCAAGAAATAAACATTTCAATTTATTAACTATTTCAATGTCTTTGTTATTTCTGTACTGTACATTAAATTTTGAAACCGTTCTTCCCATTTTTAGTTCAATAGTTTCCCTAATTTTGCTTTTTTTCTTTAATTTCTAATGTTCTTAACGAAAGGGGCGATTTCTTGCTTTCAAACGCATTTTTCAAATTAAAATTTTTTCGAATATATTTCAAATACGTTTCAGATATTTAGCTGCAGTAGCTCCAGCAAAAGGTTCAAAGTGATTATTTTTGTAAATATTTTCTTAAGTTTAAAAATGAAAGCCATAAATAAAATAGTATCCTGATTTTATTTAACGCTGTTGACGTCATATGAAGTCGACACTAATGTGTTGCTTATAAAAAAATATTTGGAAACTTTAATGAAAAGTTTCAAAATATATTAGAAAAAAAGGTGAGAAAATTTTATTATGAAATATACGAGGCAAACTCAGGTCGTTTTAACCGATTTTAAGAAGAGTAAGTTATAATTCGCTTGAATTTAGAATGAATAATAATTTAGTTTTATTTTTATTCAGGCTCTAGGTCATACATTCATTTTAACAGGACACATTTGTTTTACTAAATTTTATTATTCATTTCTTTATTCAATATTCAATCACCAGGAATTCGATTAAAGCTGTCTTTTTATTTTAAAATCACATGCATACCTTATTGAAGATTTAAAGAATAGGACCGATGGTGATCGAAATATCGAATAAAGAAATGCATAATAAAATTTAATAAAACAAAGAAGTTTTACTTAAATAAATACGTGACCTAGAGCCTGAATAAAAAAAAAACTAACTGCCTGTCCCACGATATCATTCGACATCGATCGCTCGCATTAATACATTCAAACCAAAAACATTTTAAAATTTGTTGCTGTTTCAAACGTATTTATGCGAGCGATCGATGTCGAACGACATCGTGGGACAGGCAGTAAATTATATGCCTTAATTTTGCCAAAAAAAAAAAAATATATATATATATATATATATATATATATATATATATATATATATATATATATATATATATATATATATATACAGTAGAGGCTCGAAAAAGTGAAGTAGTTTGTTATAGGGGTGCTTAACTTTTCCGAATTCTTAACATTTCCGTGATATGAAAAATGCATATGTTTATACGCGTATTTATACATTGTATATATTATTAATGTGTATTTAATACACATGTATACATGTATGTATGCAAATGTATTAATTTTTAGCTTTTAAAATAGGATCACTTAGTGGACAGTTTCTTTCACGTTGATATATGTAAGAACCATTTGTACAGCTGCTTCTCCAAATTCACGAATTCTGCCTTATGTATAGTCTTTCTCTTAATTTCGTCACATGTACCTGACACTGCAACATAAATGTTTGCTTTATTTCTTTTAAATTTAGAATTGAAGATTCAGAATCGTGAAAATCCATGGCCAATCGATTAGCCAAAAACGCCTTCATCTAATTTTTTTTAAATCTTGCATTTTTCGGCAACTGATAACCTTTTTTGCTTACGTGCTGCTGATATTGTTACGATCAAAAGAAAACTAATAACTGATGCAAAAAAAGTATGAAACATTACGTACGAATGTAAAGAATTTTATAACGGTAAATGACGAATGTGTTGAATTTTTTTATGATACCCATGTACTTATTTAGTACTACATATATTAATGCGACAATCGACATATGTATGTATGTATAAGAATTCAAAATGATGTTAAAAATATAAAAATTAAATAAAAACAAAAATTACTCAAAAAAGTTAAGAAGCACTGAACTTTTTAGAGTTCTGTATGGTGACAGAAAGCTGCTTAACTTTTCCGTATTCTTAACTTTTGCGCGTCTTAACTTTTATGAGCCTCTACTGTATATATATATATCATATTATGATAAAGAAGAAAATACAAGGTATCTTGGACACACACGCGGCTAATGTAAGAGTAGCAGCAAATACAGCAACCCTATCCATCACACCAAGCAATGCAGCACTATCAATTACAAACGCTGTTAGCAAAGACACAACCCACACAAAATAATTATGACGTGAAAAGTGTCGGTATCCCCGGGGTCATACTTTTTAATTGTTATATGCTCTTTCATTGCTCGCCGTAAAGAGCCTAAACCCAATCAAAACTGGTAAAATAAAGCCAGGAAAAATTTAGTTTTTTGAAAGATTAAGATAAAACGGAGACGGTTATCTATTCGTCTGTACTCAGAAAGAAATTTTCCAAAAATATATTATTTGAAAAAGTATGATCAAGAAAAATACTATTTTTAGATGATATATGTGAATAAAATTTTAAGAGAATTTTGGCAAAATAAATTCATTCTTGCCACTTTGAGAGATTGTGTCCCATTAGTTATGGCATCCACTGTAATTCTTGTAAACAAAAGAATTTTTGTTATATAATACAAATACTATATGTAGACATATTTCCACACACGTTTTAGGTTTGCGAACCAAACAACTTTAAAATGTGAGCAAAAATAAAAACACGCTCCCACTTGAGTTTGAACTTCGCAGCAGCAACAACAACAGCAACACCAACAACAGTGCCAGTAGTAGTAGCAAGACAACATGCAGCAACCAAATGTAGCAAACATGTATTATTGCAGCCACAAAAATGACGTTTAAACACACACAAACACACACGCACACATACACACGAACTCTGCATCACTTTAACTGTCCGTCCTTCACTTCCACTTCTTCGGGCTGTAATGTGGCAGCAAGCAGGCACTCTGGCATTTGTACACAATTCGTACAACTGTCTACACTTTTGCATAGAAAATTTGTTTAAGCGTACAATAAATTGCACTTAATGCATTTCCATAACAATCGTAAATGTTGTCATGAATTTTGCATTTACTGCAGGCTAAAAATTCATTTATTTCGTTGTTATTTCTGTTTACAAGCAAAAGAAGCATACAAAAAACCAACAACAACAATTTTAAACCAGAAAATATGCAAAACAAAATGAATGTTTGCTTCAATAAGAAAAAGTTTCTTTGCAAAAACAAATACCAAACAAGTGAAAAATTAAGCAAATACAGTATGTAACACAAGTTTTCGGCTAGTAAAATATGACAAAGTTACTCAAGCATTGCCTATAGGCAACATTGGGCAGTGGTGGTAAATTTAAAAAAAATGTTTTTTATTTTTTTAATGCATTTTTATTGAAACTTAAGTATGATAAGACACAAAACAATTTTTTTTGGATTGCAGCACAAATAAACATTGCATTTGCTACATTTGGAGCGCGGATAACCAGTGTGGCATAGCCTGCATCTGCCTTTTGCTCCCCATTCTACCCAAGATTTTTCAAATCGTATGTATTTTGCAGGTTTTTCAGTATACGCTCTTTTATAAGAGCTCGATTCAGAGGCCGTCGAAAGAGTTGGTGATGATGAAACCGATGGTAAAAAACCCGGTGATGATGGGCTTGACTCCATCGTTGAAAGGATTGATAATGGGCGACCTCTTTTCCTTGGAATATTGGATGCTAAATATAAAACAATGTCTGATGATATTTCCAAACCAAAAGACAAACAATCAATCAATTCTTCTCCAATGTAGAGGGTAACATCATAAATAATGCCAGAACACCAGCCCTAGAGAACATTTTGAAGCCCCACTTGTGGGGCTTATTTGGCAGATATTGTTTCAAACTGTGTTGACCTAATGAAAAATATATTCTGAATTATATCGAAATCTATGTGTACATATGTGTACATATAATTAATTAACTTTATATAACTTATCACAGCCAGGTTGCCCTTTTTGAACTAGGTGAATAATTCGATTGGTTGTTTTACCTCATTGCTGCGCACTTCGCTTTTCAAACTGGTATTACATTACCTCTACACTCCTCCACCTCAAACTTTTCAAATCAATTTTTTCCGTCACTTCCTGTACAACCTCTATATTTCAATTTCTTTTCCGTCATTTTCTTTGCTAATTAGTTGCTCAATCAGACCAACTTCCATAATTTCGCCCTTATCAATCACATTTTCTAATGTTTCTTCGATGATGTTTTCAAAAGTTGATGTTGTTTCCTGCTCTTCTTCTTCATTTTCCTCATCCGCAGAATCATCCCAGGCAAAATGAACAATTTTTTAAATTTCTGTCTGTGTAAGACCTTTTGGACGTATCTAAATATGAATATATATAAATAAATGTATATTGTTCGGAAATTACCACAATTGACCAATGTTGCCTATAGGAAACAGCACTTTTAGAAAATTATTATAAACAAACTAAACACTTTTTTCATGATTTATTTTTTTAAATAACTCTCTTAGCTTTATTTATTTATATTGTTCACTTGGTTTTACAATGAAACAGTTATTTCAATGATTTTAAATACTTTTTTTAAAAACACTTTTTTCGCGAAACGATCTTGACAATTTCACTATACGGAGAACGTCTACTGAATTAACACGTGCACAGCTTATAATAAAACAAATCGCTATAATCTTTTACAACACATAAGGCTACACAATTCAAAAAACCGCAGGTTGCTAAAATTAAAATAACGGGACTTAGAAGCCGATAAGTACAATGTTGCCTATAGGCAACAGTTGGCATGAAAGGGTTAAGTGTTGCAAGTGTTTATCTTGCTTAAGGGTATATTTGAATAATAAGATAATAATTCGTACAATCTGTTAGAAATAATTCAGTTTTTTTTTTTTTAATTTTAAAAATATATTTTTTTATCCCCCTTATTATGTAAGCCGTAGTCGACATCACCGCAAGCCCACAGACAGTATTTTGACGTTGAAGTAAATTGGCCAGAAATAGCAGGGAGATTATGTGAAAAACAAATTGCATGGCACTTTGTGTCAAGTCATAAGAAATCTCGAAGAATAATAAAAAAGAAGTCGCAAACTATAGATTATAATATGTGCAAGAAAATTTTCTTCAATCGCAGTAAGGATATGAGTAACTCCCATATATCCTTTTTTGAAGAATTACGATTCAAGACAAGTTAAGCAACAAAGAATAACAAAAGTTTGCCAAATGTAAAATATAGATTATAACTTTTGAACAGTATTTCTTCAAAGAGCAGCAGTGATATACGCATCCCCCATATATCCTTATTTGAAAAAATATGATTTAAGATAAACTCAGCAACTGAGAATAACAAAACTGTTTCAATCGTTGCAAATTGTAGATAATGACTTGTGTAGAAATTGTTTTTGCGGTAAAGAAATTGGTACCTCCCACATATCCTTTTTCTGAAGAGAACAACCAAAGATATTCAAAAGTCGCCAGCTATAGCTTATAACCCATGTTCGAAATTTTTTTTGGAATCGCCCTCCTTATATACTTTTCTGAAAGATTATAATTTCAAGTAAACTTAGCGACCAGGAATAATAAAAATTGTTAAAATTTGCAAACTATAGATGATAGCTTCTGTTCGGATTTTTTTTTTTTGGAATCGCTGTAAGGACGGATATGGTTAGCCCGCATATATCCTTTTATAAATATTATAATTTAGGGTAGACTAAGCAGCAAAGCATAGTAAAAATTTGTGAAAAATCACAAAATATTGCTTGTAATTTGTGTACAATATATTCCTAAAATGGAAGTAAGATGTGGGTGGCATCTATGTATCCCTTTTTAGTTATGATTTTGGCTTAACTAAACAACAAAAAATAGTACATATTTCAACAGTCATATGATATTGATTGTAATTTATATAAAATGGCAAGAATATCGCTACCCCAAACATACGAGCACATATATACCCTTTTTTGAAAGATTATGTTTTAAGCTAAAGTAAGCAACAAGGAAATACCAAGATTTTGTAAAAATCGCTTTTACAACATTTTGTTTATTCTAAGCAAAGCTTATATCCACCTCTTATACATATATCCTTTTTGTGCAAATATATGTATTGAAAGTATATTGAAGCAATGAAACTAGACCGTTTGAAATTAGGAAATTAGTTTGAAAGACGCAAACACAAAAAAAAATAATTTTGCCCAAAAATACGGTCGTTCTGTTCCTTTAAGTTTCCTTAGTTTAAGTTTAAAAAAGATATATTTTCGATCCAACTTTGTTAATATTGATGTCCTTACAAGAACAAATCTGATTTCTCACGGGATCCATCAAAATAAAGTTGAACTTTTCTACTGCTTCTTATAGCGAATTACACCCATGAAAACATACAAAATAAAAATTTTATAACAATTCATATAAAGGACTTAAATATACATTTAAACAGCGGTCATTTCATCCTTAAAATTATGTATAAAAATGTACTCGTGTGTTATTGTAGAAATGAGATGAGTTTTTCTCTTAATAATAATGTCCTTTTTTCATTACCCCTCTTGGGAGCATATGGCTTCCACAAAACATCTCCATCTTACACGATTTGCTGCAGTTGTTTTCGCATCTTCCCATGTAAATAAGACTGCACTGTCCTAGTTCTTGAAGTACCATGCGTCTGTACGTATTCTTTGGCTTCATGAGCCTTGAGGGTTCCACATCCTTGTTATGCAATCAGGATTTTTTCTGATTGTATGGCCGATCTACCACCATTTCCTTCATTTTATTTCTGTTAGTATGGCTTCCTTGTTGGTAAGGTTGCAGAGGTCCGTGTTGCTGATGTTGTTAGGCCAGAATATTCTGCATATTATTCTGAGGCACTTTTTGATGAATATCTCTAGCTTTTTTGTGATGGTGTTCGATACTAACCAGATTTCACTTCCGTACAGCAGAGTAGACTTCAAACATGCGTTGAATATTCTAAGCATGGTTCGTCTGGAAAGTTGTGAGTTTCTCCATACTGGTTGCAGTCTTCCGAATGCCGCTCTCGCTTTATTGAGCCTTTTATTTACGTCTGTTTCAGCGCCACCATTCGTTGATACTGTACTGTCTAGATAGCAGAAGGTTTCGACGTTTTTAACTGGTTGGTCTTGTAGCATGATGTTATCGGTGCTAACGTTGTTGATTCTCATAGCTTTGGTTTTCTTGATATTTATCTCAAGTCCAACATTGCATACTAATCTTTCCAAATATTCTACTTTTGATTGTGCCAGAGTAAACAGATATCATCCGCATAATCCAAATCTTCGAGTTGTCGTAAGGGGCTCCATGTGATTCCGCTTCTTTCTGAACAGTCTTTGCTCATGATGTCATTCAACACTACAGTGAATAGAAGGGGCGATAGGGGGCATCTTGCTTTTACTCCAGCGTTTGTGTGAAATAGTTGGCTTATATTCCCGTTGTGAATAACTGATAGTTCTGAATCCTCGTACACAGCCCTGATGACTCGAGTTATTTAGTATCCTAGACTACGTATGATATCCAAGAGACAAATTTCTTATTTATATAATTTTTGCGCGCTCCACCAAACTTTTAAAAATTTTTGATAAACAAAAATATAGCATCACGATTTAAAATGATTTTTATTAATATTTCAGCGACACAGATAACAACAATTTTAATTTGATATAAACGTCCTGTATACTCGGTTGCTAAAAGCAAAAATAATTTTGTTAATTCCTCAATATATCTAATTTTCAGCAATTAATTTATCTGAACAAACAATCAAATTCTTTCCATATGAAAATTATGGGGAAAAATTAATTTAAGCGACCTCTGGTGACAACAAACTTAAATTATTTATCTCTTTATGTTTGGGTATGATTCCAAGGTACTTGTCTCTTTCAACATCGGATAAATAATTTTTTATTGATTTTTTTTTGTGCAACAGCGAAATATTTCTACTCGCGTGTCTATCGTGAACAACTATTGATAGCTCCTAGCCATTTTCTAGGCCTTAGGGAATAGTTAGAGCCTGTCTGCCAATTTTCTAAGCCTTAGAGAATATTTAAATCCCTTCAACAGTGGTGATTTTTTGTAGACAGCGAATGAGGAACCATCAATCTTTTTGTTTTTTTTTTTTGCTGTCGGTCTGCAGTCACGACGACAATAAGTGTTACAATAGGGAAGAATATATTATACTTTAGACATGATCTATGTATATACAAATAGGCAAAGTTAAAACAACTCGGAATCACTTTCTCCTCTATTCACCAACCGCTTTTTATTTTTTCTTTTTTGTTTATAATTGTTTGACAAGCTTTGAGGTAGAATATAGAAGATTTTATTTTCGTGTACGGTCGAATTTCGGCTTCTAGGCCAATAACTAGTTAAAATAAAAACACAAAATAAATATTTTTCCATTTCGTGTCGAAATCTTACGTTACGCACTGTACGTACTCTACACATTTAGAGAATCTTAAAAACGAACAAGATTTTACAAAATATAAACTCTACATCCGTCCCTTCATTCAACGAACTCTCATTGTTGGGAAAGCAATGAAAAAAAAGGAAAGAAGCAATCAGAAGGATTTTGTGGAGAAGTAAATGACATGAGAAATTTTTAAACATTTCAGCAGACAAAAGTATGCAAACAAATATTTAAGAAATAATTGCTGCAAATGAGAAACTTTTAAATATTTCAAGTATTTAAAGTGAAACATGACCCACCGCAAGCAGAAAAAGAAAATTATATGGAAACGATAATTATTGCAAAATTAAACTGGCAGCTTAGAATATCTATACTCGTACTCCTTTAAAATATAAACAAATCTTTCACATTCTCCAGATAGCAAATACAATTTCGAAAATAGGAGCACTCTGGACCTGGAGCATCCTCGACGTACATATGTATGCGAAGTATCATATCCCATCCCTAAACTTTCTTTTCTGCGAGAAAAAATAATCTTTTGTAATTTAGTTTCAGTTCAAGTGCGAACAATGCTGTGAGTTCGAGCCATTCAATATTAAATGATTCTTGGATCCAAATTGTTCGACCTCAAAGACCATCGAACAGATCTTATTCTGAGGAGTTATACCATAGAAAATAAAATTGCATGTCAAAGTTATCAACAAGCTTAAATTTGAGGAAAATTTGTGCGAGGACATGCCTACCTTTCATATGTCCTTAATTTTAATATTTGAATAAGAGCTGCAATAAAGGTTGGAAAGCAGTGATATATTTTTTTTAATTTGATAAATATTGTTACTATAAATTTTGTTTTTCATTTTGCCCTATAAATACTTTTATTATCACCTAAAGGGCGATTAATTGTATAAAGGCGTAAAAAGAAAAATAAAAAGACGCAAGTCGATTGTAATTATTTGATGTGTTGTGTTGTAGAAAAATATGATTGAGTTCTGTTTGGATTCTCATATAGTATTTGTAGTCCTTCGTATAAGTAAACGAACTGTAATGCTTTTCAATCATGATTTGGCTAAAAGGGTACTGATAATTTTGTTAGCGCCAATGAAATGCAGGCATATACCCAGCTAAGCCAACAACAAACAAGAAAATATTAAATAGTTATTTTGGAAAATAACTCGAATAACAAATTTGATAAATATAAAGTTATCCTCAATATCCTTTTTATTATATCTGAAGCTAAACTGAAGTTCGACCAAAAACTTTAAGAATCTTAATCGCATTTAGCCAAATCCGTTGTTTTTTTTTAGATACGCCTTTGTTGCACTTAAGGAACGATTGAATGAAGTTCCTTGCAAAATTCCGTTTCATGCCGAGCAAAGACATCTGCACTTTCCAAATATTCTTGGTTTTGAAAGCTGAATTGCAGCTACGATTAGCATCTGAATGCTGTCAAAACTTGCAACTGTTTCTGGAATCCCATATATCCTTAATTTTACAAAATGAACTTAAGCTACAATAAAGATAAGAATGCAAATATTTATGAAGTATTAAATGTAGGCATATCCTTGCACAATAAGACTCAGGCAATTAATTCCTACTAATTAAAATTTTACTTCTTTGGGAAAGGGATATTGTAGAGAGCACATGTAGTGAAATGGGAAGAGAGAGAGAGAGAGAGAGAGAGCTAAATTCTTTTCCTTTTGCAGCTGTAGTATTTTATAGAAAAGTTGGTATTAAGTGGACCCATTAACTTTCTTAGCTGTATGTGCAGCCATTTAATTAATTATTTTACTGCTAACATTATCGACGAAGGAGGACGCTGTGATATACATTAGCTTAGAAGAGTATCAATCGCTACCGGTACTGTTCAGTGATCAGTGCTATGCCTTCATCACTTAAGCATTCGAAGAAGAGCTAACAAAAATGTCACACTAACGTGCTACATCCGATAAATTCATGACGTTGATGGCTTGTCCTGAACAAGGACCGAAAAATCACGTTCTCTGTCATAATTTGCTTTCTTTGTAGTCAACGCGATAACTACTTCAGTCAATAGCACCAACTTAACATCTATATGTGATTTCCATGTTAAACGATGATCAAAGTGTATACCAAGGTATTTGACCTCCCTGTGTTGCGAAATAATTCAGTTTCTTGTTTCATATTTTATGTTTCATTTCTCAATGTAAAAGTCATACATACGCATCCCTACTCGCTTTTATCCTTCATATGCTTAACCATTTTTTTCAACTCCGAAAGGTACTCTTGCAATGTATTATGCTTAGGAAAACTATATTATCAGCAATTGCTTATGACAATGTCAAATATAATCTAGGACCTAAAATCCTATCTTGACGAACTTCTGCTTCTATTTTCTAATAACAAATTTGCGACCCGTTAAGTAGCTAGAGAGTATTAAGGGTAAATTTCACTTTAAGTTATGAATTAATCCATCATGCCATATTTTATCAAAAGCCTGGAGAACATCCACGAGGAGAGCAGTAAATAATTTTTGTGCAATAGCTTGCTTGACTTTTACGATCTTTCTATCTTCTTCTCTCTTGTCGACAAGAAACGATAAATAAAAAACAAATTCTCAGCTTTAAGGAAAAACGTACGCGATTCGTGCCGATTAATATTTCTGCATCAGCCTTCCTTCGACTTCTGAGAACGTCCAATTAGGACATGTAGCATAATCAAAAAGAAAAATTCGCTCGTGATTTGTAGCAAAATTTTATAAAATATTTGCAGTAACTGACATTTGATTTTTCAAAAATTAAGTTCATATTTATTTATTCATTTCTCCTCCACAAAAAAAAACCTTGTTTATACCACCCCTTTAAATATGCTTATTAATTTATAGCATCATGTCATAAACTTTAATTTTCTTTCTTAAAAAAAGGAATCTTTAAATTTAATTTAAAGTTTGCTGAAATATTCTCCAATTAAATGTGAAACCAAATTGAATTAAACTCCTTTCAGCAGGTGAAAACAGAGACTTGCCAAAATTTTTTTTTTCTTTTTTTTTATTTGTGTGAAAAGAAATACACATTTATTTTAATATTTTAAATTTCATGCTTGTTTTTTTCGTTGCTCTCACAAAAAAAGAAACAAACAAAAAAGTCATCTACAATATTAAAACTCTACCCTTAAGCATTGCAAACAGTCAGCGCCTGCAAAAATGCTAGACAAGCGAATGAATATTGCGCTTACGGCAGGGGAGGAATAGAGTGTGATGATTATCTATTGAATTGATAAAATAAATTATAAGACTTATAATTGTTTATAGATATTGTGATTTATTGATATTTTCACTTTTTTGTTTGTTGTGAGTTAAATCGTTTATATGCCAGTCAAAGGACCTTGACGCTTGTTTCTTCAGAAATTATGATAACAGAAAGGATTCTTTTTTTTCAAAAATTAAGAATTGTAAAGGATTTCCAACTTCTTTGAGGGAATGCCCCAGTATCAATAATATATTTTTTTTATTTTTTAGATATTATAATAAGAACAGGGTTTCGCATGATTTTTCGAAAATGTCAGAGAAGTACAATTTCAGTTCTTTTTTCAAATGTTTTAACAGAAAGATTTTTATCGTTTTTTATGATGAATTTTCAAAAGTCAATAGTCTTCAAAGATTGCTTTGTTAAGAACTATAATAACTAAAAGGATTTTGCTACTTTTTTGAAAAATGATAGGTAAAAAGGATTTTTTTGTCCTTTTTTCCAATATGCTAACAGAAATCGAAGGATTTCTATAGTTTTTTTATATTTGTTGATGAATTTTTAAGAGCCAGTAGTCTTTAAAGATTGCTTTTTTTGGAACTACAATAACAAAAAGGATTTTGCAGCTTGTTTTAATGATAGGTAAGAAGGATTTTAATCCAATTTTTTTAAAAATGATAAATTATTGCAAAAATAAATATAGAGAGGACTTCTAACGTTTTTTTTTATAAATTTCCGAAAGAAAATGGCCTTTACGAGTTGTTGTTTATTATAGTTTTGTTTTTTTTTTAATATTGTAAGAAAAGAGGATCTTAGTCGTTTTTCTATAAATTAAAATTTTTTTTTAATTAAATCATTACATTCTTTTACTTGTTCTTATTAATGCTGCACAATAGCAACTTTGCAACAAAAAAACATGAAAAAAATTTAAGTATTAAAAACATCTTCATAATCGTCAGCAACATAATGATGTTGATGGAGAAGTACGTGAAGAATCAACAGCAATGAAACGAGTCAATGGTGAAAGTTAGACTTTGAAGTCTATCCCAAATATAAGGGTTGTTGTTCATGTTGTTATTGCATTGTTGTTTTTCTTTTTGTTATTATTTTTATTGCTGCTATAGGTTTTGTTATTCTGCTGTTGTTGTTTTATTATTATTATTTGTTACGCAGACTGGTTAAAGATTATCAACCACTTTGCAACCCAAACAAGGAGTAAAAAGTTTTGAATCCAAGAGAAGAGTAAAAATAGAAATTCTTGCGCGCATACAGCCAAACCAAACCACCCTCCTACAAAAAGTATGCACGTGGCCATGGGTTTGTTTAAACTATTGCCCAGCCGGGAGTGTATTGTGAATGGGCAAGTATTTCTTTTCAAATAGAATCGTTTATTATGTCAAACTACGTGACTGTATGCAACGTGTGCACCATCATCTGTAACATCAGAATTCAATATCGCAAGGAAAATTCTATTGAACCTTTAAAATATATGTATGTCCCTAATACTGAACACTTAGTAATGGTTACGCGACCGGCGTCTCGCTCTCTATAGTCGGCTATTGGTTTATGTATCACTGATGAAGAATTCACGGTCATTACAATTATCTGATCAGATCTGTAGGGTACTCTAAGACCACTTGTATAGACTGGTCCCAATTGCAGTCATATTATGATTTCGTTGCCACAGTAACAATAGGCTTGTGTATGCGAGAGTTTGCCAGACGAAAAGCAGCTGCCCTCAAGCCTTCAATTAAATAAGTGAGCCGGCTGTATTTGGCTGTATTGAGTCCTTTACATATGAAGCCATAAATATTAACTCTAAATGAAATCCTTGGAATGTTTGCAGAGAATAAAATGTGTATTTAAAGAACTTTTTTATGTAGTCATCATCATCAAACTTTGTGCTTTTCATTGATTTAATCCAGTTCGATTTTTATATGCAACTTTGTTTTTAAATTAATTTTTCTTTTCTTTTGTAAAGTAATCAGTTTTTTTGGCATTTGAATGGCGGGTGGTACAAAAACAAGTACCAACGCTAATAATAAGTTATTTTGAAAGTGATAGATTTCTCCTGTCCGAAATATTGACTAACAGAAATGAATCGCTTTACGCTTGAATCGAAAATCGGATTTGGCTGAAAAATTATGTGTTCTGACGAGGCGAATTTTTATCTTGGCGACTTTGTCAACAAACGAAAGTGCCACATTTGGGGATCAGATAGCTCGCACGTGGCATCATTGGTGCATTTTTTCGAAAATGCTGGAAAGAGTAAGTACTACAAAGCCATAATTTCGAATTATTTACAGCCTGAAATGGAAGATGTGGACTTGGATAATCTTTTGGTTTCAGTAGAATGGCGTGCCATGTAAACACAGCTCATTTAAACTTTAAAAAGATACCTGTGATTGTATCACTCTGTACATATGGGTTTTTTTTTTGATAATTCGAAGTTTTTTAGATATTGCAAAGTTTTTATATATTTCTTTTAATTTTTTTTTTGAAATTTTGATATTTTCCGTGAATTTAATATTTTTTCCTACAAGATTTTGAATTTTCACTGATTTAAGTTTTTTCTCTTTGTCAGAATATTTCGTTTTTTCGTGGTATTCCAATTTTATCTAATTTTTTGATTTTTTTTTTTTTTTTTGGCGAAAGTATAAATTTTTCGGTACCCCAAAATTTTTCTATATAATATCGATTAATGCGAAAAATTCCAACTTCGTATACATTGTTTTTTGCGAAATTCAGTTTTTGGTGATATCTCCAATTTTTTTTTTGACTTTTTGCCAAGTTTATTAGATAAAATCTAGATTTTCTTTATGAATAATTTTTTTTTTAATTCGGGGTTTTAGTGAAATTAAAGTTTTTGTAAAACTACTATTTTGATAATTTTTTTTTAATTATACACCCCATCAAAAGTCCCGTAAAACTGGCGATTATCACGACATATTCCATTGAAAGTTGACAATTTCATGCGGTGTAAGATTTCCAGCTTGGGGTCGCAAATCTCTTTGGCAAATTTTAAATTTTTGGTAACAGGTATTCAAATTTTCTTTATCGATTTTGTTGCAAAATTTTATTCGCAACAATGTTTTTTTATAATTTTTTTATAAAAACTTCTTTCTTTGCTTGGTGAAATTCCAATATCTCTATAACTTTATAGATTTTTATTTTTCCTTTTGGTTAAGATTTTCGAAAAAAATCTGTATTTTTCGATATTGTAGTTTTTTTAATAATTTCGAATTCTTTTGGTGTGTTTGGATTTGGATTGGGGAATATAGAATTTGTCATGGTGCTACGATGGAATGTAATTTCAAAATCCTTGGGTGAGATTTCGATCCAATTCCTTGTGACGTTAGAATTTTTTTCAACATCTTCAGCACTTTTTCAAACTAAATTCTCAAAACATTTGTTGAATTTTTTTTAATTCTGACTTCCTGCTGAATCCATTTTTGTTTTTAGGCAGATATTTAATATAATTTTTGCTGTTTGTTGAGTTATTTCATTTTTGTTTTGTTTTTGTTTATTTTTTTAGTTTTCGCGAAATTTTTAATTTTTCGTAGAATTATAAATTCTGTCGGCAAAAATTTCATATCTCAGTATAATCGAATTGTTTCTTAATTAATTTATTTTTAATTTCTCTTTTTTCCTGATTCCGAGAAATTAAAGCTCCAATTGTACATCACTTTTGTTAGGCATTTTGTTATCTGAATGAGAATTGTAGTTATTCTTAACAAAAAAAACTAAAAACCGATTTATATTAAACTCAAGCAACGCTTCAGATGGGTGAAATGCAAAATTGATCCCTACATTTTTATTGCAAATTTTGTGAAGTTTCCTTTGTTTTTGAAAATTCCGGATTTTAAAGATTTTTTTTTTTTTTGGTAAATCAAGTTTTTCCTTTTTTGTGGAAAAAAGTGTTTAAATTCCTTATTTATTTAATTTTTTCGTCCGACATACATATACACAGACATATATTGCTGTTTTGTGTTATTTGGATTTTTTCAAATATTTTGGGACTTTTTCATATTTTTCAAGTATATAATTGACTTTTTTTTTTTTTTTTGATATTGTGACTGTTTTTTTTTTTGCAATTATTGAACTCTTGTCAACATCTTGAGTTTTTTAATCGGCTTTGAATTTTCTGTTGAATTTTTGATTTTTTTTTTAACTGCTTTTTCATGAAAAATTTTCATGCCTATTAAAAGAAAACATCACACAAGAAATTGGAAGTTGCAAGTAAAGAAAAGCAGACCGCATCACATGATTTACTTTCGATCAGGAGTATTCGCTTAATATGAACAAAATTATGTGAATTTAGTTAAGAAGAGAAAAGTCCTGGTTTAAAGGATGTGAATGTTAGACAACAATTTTTATTAAACATTAAAAAGGGTAAAAAGAGAGCATTACGCAGGCTTAGCTAATACAGACACGTATATTTTTGTCATGCATCAAAGTGAATGATATAAAATCATTAAAAATAAAGTAAATCTACTTTAACAATATATTGAATTAATTAATAATTATTTAAATCTCAGTAGTTTCATGAAATAATTTAATCAGATTCACTGACAATGTCATTCTGCCTATTAAGTGATTAGTGATTAATTAAAGCACACAATTCTTTGTTATTAAACCTTAAATCAAATTAGCAGGAGAGAAGATATACACAAAGAAATTAAGAGAAGTGCTAGAGTATAAGTGTTCATAAGAGCAGAGTGTGTGCTTACGTGCTGGTGTTAGTGTTGGTGTTATTTTAAGGGTAGTAGTTCGTTTACAGAATAGAAAATACAAGCATACAATTAGGCAAAGTGACATTAACTCACTTATTCAACTATTTAGACAATCACTCAATCACCAGTTCATCATCATGCAGATACACACATTGTTAACCCTAATGTTGTGACACATGTCATGTAATAGTGTTAACCTTAAAAAAATATTCGTAAGACCATAAAAAAATCTTGGTGAAATGGGTAAATAAAATTTTTTTAAAATCAATAAACTTAAGGATTTTTCTACTGCCGGAAAAAGCTTAAAGGAGTATCAAAAATTTTTAAATTTTTAACCAAATTGCCACACAAAAAATGTTTTCATTTATTTGATGTTTTTCTTTTATTCGGTTATTTATGAACGCCAAAAAAAGTCCTTGAAATAATTTGGTATGTGCTTTGAACTAAATACAACCACTTTATATCCTGTCTTCTGTCAGTGTTAGAAACGTGGCTTGTGTTTGTTCAAAATAATTTTAAAAAAACTTTGACGAACATTTTTTTCTTTTTGTAACATGATGTCATGTTGTTTGTGATGTTTTGTATTGTAGGTATTACCCTGTCTTTAGTTTGATTATTATTTTTGTTGTTAAACAAATTGAAGCCACTGCTCTTGAGAAGTTCAACAATTTTTTAATGACGTATAATTTACACGACGCTCAAGAGGAGGGTGTTTTTCTCGTAGTTTAATTCGCAAGTGGTGAAATTTATAACACCAATTCAATATCATTTATAAGATTTTATACACAGTTCATTTATACTATATATATATATATATATATATATATATATATATATATATATATATATATATATATATATATATATATATATATATATATATATATATATATATATATATATATATATATATATATATATGTTTATATTCATTAATAAATGTGACTGTAATATCATGTTCTTTGATTACTTTTGTGCATATATAATAACTAAAGGATTAGACATTTACTAATACATGGGAAGGTTTGAATTAACTTGGATTTTAATAAAGACTCTTTAAAAAAGTTTACTTGATTAAATTGAAATAAATTGATAAATAACATTAAAAAATTAATTAATATTTTTCGATGAGTTAATTAAATAATTAAAAAAAACATAGAACATACGAAACATGCCTCAACAGCCAAAAAAGGACAAACATAAAATTGTACAGTGTGTTGGAAGTGCTTTTATTAATTGTTTTTGCACTAATTTGTATGTCTATTGCAAAATTAATTTTTTTATTGATTTGTGACGCCACTTCTAAGAATTGTAAAATTTTAATATTTGATTTTACTGAGTGAATCCATTACGATAAAAAAGCGAAAAATAAAAAATTATGCTACTAAGCTTTTTTTGCGGTAGGGGAAGCATATGAAATATGTATTACAAAAAAACATTGCCTCAAGCATCTAAAAGAAACTTTCTGGAATAGCGAAAATACATATAAATTACCGTGGCTATTTCTGAGGAAGCGTTAAATATATCCTTTACATTTAAGACAATATTAATTAATTAAATTATATTATAGTAATTTCAAGATCCTTTTATTTTTTCAAAACTCAATATTTCTATACCCAGTGGGTATTGGTATAAACACAACTGACACTAACGACGAATTTCGTACCGCAGGACGAATTCGACGGTAAACATTTATTAAGTAAATCCGTCGACTAAATGACAATTTGGATGAAAAAAGCTTCTTCAATTTTAAACTATTTAAATTTGAATTTTGTTCATAATTTTATAAATATTTATGAAGGATATAAGCCTTAAATCATTTAGTTTTCCATAAGATTTATTCGGCATATTTAATGGCAAAAAATAAGGTTTAATTCTTTAATGCAGCGAGAATGGTGGCGCATAGTGAACCTTTTCGAAAAAAGGACTGACCCAATATTGGGAGAAATTTTCCAGCTCGTTTATTTTGATTCAAGGACTCTCTTCAATATTTTTTGCATAACCTAAATTTCTTGCATGAACTAATTTTTTTGGATGTTTTATTGAACCAATATTGAATTTTCTTAGCTTCTTCGATTATTAATTCATCGGTGACTTTGGGCTTAAATCATAGACAAATCGCATAAATTTGCATTAACAACTCCCCTTAAAATTCGTTTACAAGCAGTATGAAATGTATTGTGGACATATATATGAATTCAAAGTATGAAAAGAACCTTTAAAAAAAGTAACTTATAAAAGTACCTTTGCAAAGTACATTTAAAAAAGTACATTTAAAAAAGTACCTATGAAAAAATACCTTTCAAAAAAGTACCTTTTAAAGAATAGTGGTTGTTGAAGTGTTCCTATTAAAAAGTAGCTTTTAAAAAAGTCCTTTCAAAAAGTACCTTTAAAAAATCACCTTTTCAAAAGTACCCTTTAAAAAAGTACCTTTAAAAAATTATCTTTAAAGAAGTACCTTTAAAAAAAAGTACCTTTTACACATATACCTTCTAAAAATATAACCTTTACAAAAAGCTTTTAAGAAGTTCCTGTTAAAAAAATGCCTTAAAAGACACTTCGAACAAAATACGTTTCATGAAATATTTCTTGAAAACATAAGTGTTATAATATTTAAAAACTAAAATGTTTACAAAACATAAATGTTTAGTTCACAAATATCGATATTAATGTCAGTGCTCTGATAGATGCTACATCGACGACAACTCGGCAGAAGGTATTAAATATTCACGTTTAACGTGCAAAATAAAAACGTATACTTTTTTGTATGAATGTGGGCTTATATAATTTTGGACAAATAGAGACAAATAAATCATCTGCTACAGGTGCAACAGGAAATTTCACTGAAGCGGAAGTACCAATTAGTCTGCCATCTCCGGGCAAATTCGGGAGGGACTTGAAGTCTTGCAAGAATTGCAAAGATATTTTCCTCTCGTTACCATATCCATGCCAAATGACCATTTGTCCTTGGAAGCCATCACTCATGAAAGAAATAAACTTTTGGGAACTATATTATCTAAGCTTCTTTTCCTAAGTTTCATTTCAAAATTATTGTATTCAAAAACCAAATCCCATATTTGGGGTCGCAGTTTGGATTCTTGCCGTAGACTCTGTGTGTTTCTGCAGACAATCCAAATATGTAACTTCGCAATTTATGTTTGTTAAAAAAAAAACAAAAGTTTGTTTTAAATCATCATAATTATGTACATGTGAATTTATTTCGTTTGTGTTTATTAAAATGTCAGCGAGAATCAAAACATCGGAAAACAGCGACGTATCGAGCACCCATGTTTTTTAACAGTGATGTTTTTAAGTATCGATTTCGTTTTTCGTCCAAAAACAATATCATTTAAACATTTCTTTTTAATTTTTTAATATTAAAACTATTATTTGTTTAACTTAAATTTTTATAGAATTACTACTCAGCGCAGAGTTAAATAAACTTATCCAAAGATATCCATCCATTGAGATTAAGAAACAAAAGAAAAAGTTGCAAGTTTTTATATTAAATGTAACAACAGCGCTAAACGGGGAAACTTACCGACTCGGTCTTTATTTTCATTTTATAACACAATATATTTCCTTTTTTTTTTTTTTGTTTTTGCTTTTAATAAACAAACAAAAAGTAATAATTATCCCAAGAATCCCCATGTAGAAAAGGCTCCTCCAATTGTTTAAGTGTGTCTGCATAAATACTAAACAACAACAAAAACAGCAATAGCAATGGCAAAAGCAGTAACAAGAAAAAAACAACAACAACAACAGCAACATGGACAAACCAGAACAAAAACAAAATACATGAATGCATACATAGAAAATCTCATACAATCATCCATAAAAATCAGAATAGACAAACACCCATCGTCAAATCATCATTTCTATTCATACATTCTTGTGTATGAAATAAGTGTTTGTATGTGAATACATTCTGCATACATACATACATCGTGTACAAAAGCGGTGATTGTATCCAGGGAGTCGTATATGGATACTTGTGGTGTTGTTGGCAAGCAGATGCCGTAGATGCCGCGGCATCTACTTGTATAATTATTGAAAGCAGTATTGCCAAGTTTATTTCTAAAATGTAGTTTAATAATTTTTCTTGCCTTTTAATAGTTTTATACTCATTACTATAAGATGTAATTTATTTAAAGATTCTTAATTTAGAAATCGAAATTGTGTAATTTGTTAAATTTAATTTATTGCTGGCAACACTGTTGTTACTGCTTCACCACTTACTTGGGTCGTAAAATTTTATAGGATTTTCCTAATGATTTTTTGTTTTGTATACCTAAGAATGATTGTCGATGTTGCATAGAAGTATTTCTCACATCGAGCTCCCATTATTGTTCAGGAGTTTGTTTGTGTTGCTAAGCGAAAACTTTGCTTAATAGAGGGTATTTTCATACAATTTGTTTTTTACGTTTTTTGCAATTGAAGAATTGAGTGGCACACATCGCCCACAGCAAAATGGTCACCAGGTGGGGGCCTACTCTATAAGTCGATTTGAAAACGAAATCTTTGAATACATATGTATGTTATTTGCGTTGTTATTCGAAAACATTCACTTGATTCGGAATTCAGAGTACCTTTTGAAAAAGTAGCTTTAATAAATAATACATTTTATAGAAATTATCTTTCATAAATAGTATCTTTCATAAAAAGTACCTTTTATAGAAAGCACTTTAAATAAAAAGTAACTTTTATAAAAAGTACCTTTTTAAAAGTCCTTTTTAAAAGAGAACTTTTCATAAAATGTACCTTTTATGAAAAGTAATTTTCATAAAATGTACCCCTTATAGTAAGTACTTTTCATAAAAAGCACCTTTTGTAAGAATTACACTTGAAAAGTGTACATTTTATAAAAAGGACTTTTCATAAAAAGTGCCTTTTACAAAAAAAAAAACTTTTCATAGGAAGTGCCCTTTATAATAAATACATTTCATAAAAAGTACCAAAAGTACCTTTTATAATTAGTACTTTTTATTAAAAATACTTTTTACAATAAATACTTCATATGAACGTACTTTCTATAAGATGTACCTTATATCAAAAGTACCTTTTATAAAACATACCTATTTTAAATAGTGGTTCTTGTAAAAAGTACACTTTCTAAATAGTACCTTTCAAAATAAGTACCCTTTATAAAAGGTACTATTTATAAAAAGTTCCTTTTAAGAAAGTACCTATTAAAAAAGTTTCTTTCAAAAAAGTACCTTTTAAAAAAGTACCTTTCAAAAAAGTATATCTTAAAAAACTATTGTTTACAAATAGTGCCTTTTATGAAATGTGCCTTTTATAAAAAGTACCTTTTATAAAACGTGCGTATTAAAAAGTAGTTTTTATAAAATGTATACATACTTTAAAAAAGTACACTTTATATAATACCTTTTAAAAAAGTATACTTTAAAGAAGTACACTTTATATATAATATTTTTTATAAAAAGTAACTTTTATAAAAAGTACCTTTCATAAAAAGTACCTTTTATAAAAAGTACCTTCTATAAAAATTATCTTTTTTAAAAGGTACGTTTTATAAAAAGTAACTTTTATGAAAAGCAATGTACATATAGTAGTACATATTTAATTACATACTCGTACACTTGTATTTTTACAGTTGTTAACAAAATTGATTGTTGGGTTCTTAGATTCCTTCTTACAAAACACCATCCGCTTTTAAACTAAAACTTTCTAATAATACAGCCAGCTATTTATGTAGAAAATGATCCAAATTATTGAATGAAAATTTTGTATCTCTTTCATTCAACAAACTGAATAGCAGGAGCATAATCGACAACAAAGTACTATTTAAAATTCTTAAAAACAAAAAGGAAGGATATGTGTGCATGTGTATGTGTGTACATACTTGCATACATACATACCTAAATATACACAATAGTACATATTGTATGTAATTCTAAATTTTTTTTCTTATTTTTGTTTTTATGAGTTTATTTTACAGCTTGATTTCGTTTAGCATTTAATGGCCAAAACAACAATGACAGCATTTTAATGTCGAACAGAGTTGGAAATTAGAAACTTAATAGAAATTTAATTGGGACCACAGCTGTATAACGAAAAAAGAATTAAACTAAAAGGATCGATCGTTAATAAAATTCTTCAAAACAAAATAAGAAGAAATTGTGATGATTAATATAAGAAAATATTAGACAAAATTAAATTTTATTATTATAATTTAAAAAATATATTTAGCTGAAAAAATATCAATATGTATGTGTATGGTATGTACAGTGAACTAAATGGTTATGTCCATGTGTCCATAACGATTGGCACATAGATGGCGCAATTTAAATGTCCAATTTTCATGCAATACTTAGTCTTGTGTCTTAGTGTTCCACTGGCTTATCGGCATAGACAAATGACCTTAGATATCATCCAAGAAAAGAAAAATAATTGGTTGAATCGCGCGATCTTGGTGGCCAATTATTATCATCATTATGTAAAATTGCTCGTGTACACGACTCCTCCTATGCCGAACATAAGCAGCGTCATTTATTTAATGCAAAATTGTCATTTGCAAAATGCAATTAAAGTTGCTGGTATATCTCCGGCTTAACTACTTCAAATATGATTCCTAATTATTATTTTATATATAAAAAGGATATTAAGGAATACTTGAAAATTTTGATATTGCGATATGGAAAGTTTTAGACAGAAGCGGTAGCAAGCTATATGAAACTGGTCCTTGTGTATAACTGCCCAAAATTTAGGCATGGAAACGATAAAAACCTTATTAAATGGTTAAAGGCCGACTTATGAAGCAAAGACTATCAAATTAAGTTTTGAATAAGAAATAGTTTCATTAGATTTGTAATTTTTTTACGATATGGCTTCCCTTCCTTATGCTGGCAGAACAAATTTCACTTTTGCTATAATCTTACATGTTTTATTATTCACCCCCTAAGTTGACGCATAATTGGGCTCGGTTTACAGCATTTTAAATTGCTGCTCGGAAAATTTCAGGTTCCGAATTCGCGACATCTGCTTCAATGTTATCTTTGAAGGTTCGTGGTTTATGGTTTGTTGTGGTAAACGCGAGACTTTAAAAAGCACCAAAGAAAAAGACTGGTGCTGTTAGATCTAGCGATTTGGGCGGCCAGTTTAAATCTTCAAAACTTTTGGATGTTTGAAACCAACAAAGAGCGGGACCCAATGCAGCAATTTACGAAAAAATAACTCCTTTAGTATCTACCTATAACGCTCACCATTTACGGTTACGGCGATGGTATGGCATCTTCAGTAAAAATAACGTCCAATCACTTTTCCACTGCAAATGCTGCACCAAACAGTCACTTTGAGGGGTTGTCATGGCTCTTCATGCGTTTCATGTGGATTCAAGCGACATCTGCAGTGGAGCCAGTTTGCACGAGGCGCTCAAACAAACGCTTAATTTTTCGATCACATGGAAGACGACGACGAAATTCTCTCTGAGTTAAAACAACAAACACAAAATTTTTTAAATAGGCAGTGATAATAATTCCACGTACGTGTTAAGCGTCATAAATGTCAAAGCATTTGACGCCATCTGCAAAAATGGCAGCCATTTAAAATTATTACATTACTTTTGCGCCACCTTATACATAGAGTGGGCTGTTCCGGAGATCTTATTAATAGGACTTGGTACTAACTTTTCTATGAAAATTAAAATACACTCTAAACACTTAAAATCCAAAAGTAGTTTGAAATACAGCAAAAGAAATTAAATGAAAACTTTCTAAAAAATCAGTATTTTGTACTAATTCATACCTCGCTCAAGAGTTCTATGGAAAATTCATAGTTCATACTTGAAAAAAATTATAGCTTTTGTCCAACAAATAATAAAAAAATAGCTGCAGAAATTGGACGAAAAGATCTTCACTTCATTTGGATTCGCCGAAAAAATCGTTTAAGATAAAATAAAATCAGTTTGCAGTATTTGTCCATTACAAAAATATTAATTATAATTGGCATCCTTTTTAAACGAATTCAAAAAAGGAGGAGGATATCAATTCATGTGTATTTTTTAACTTTTTTTTAATGCTTGTGAACCGATTTTCGACATTTTTTTTAATCAGACGGGCAATTTCCCACTTCACGAAATATTGATTATCGCATAAGTTTCCAATGTATGGACCGAAATTATTTCTTCGAAATAATTTTTTTGTTTGAAAGGGTTTGTTTTCAGGATTGTCTCATAATAGAAAATCGGACGGGGAATTTTACCCCCTGAAATATTGATTATTGAATAACTTTCCTATTCAGGTACTGATTTTGAAAACTTTTTTGATTTGTTCCTTCGGTTTTGTAATCTGTTTGATTGGCTCTTCCTATTGAAATTGTTTTTTTGCCAGAATTATTTTTAATGAAAATATCTTTTTACTTAAATACTGATTATTTGCCACTGAAGAACTGTGCCGATGCGTCATGTTTATACTAAAGATCTTAGCAAAATAAAATATTGTTCAAAGGAATGTTAATTTTATAACTTTAAATTTTAAATCCTTGGGGAAATTTCTCCTTCTCCCTCAATCAGTTTATAAATACCATGATTATTTTAATTCATAAAGTCTAGATAGGAATAATCATGGAACATCATAACAACCACAGCAAACTGCAGCCAGCAAACAATATTTTATGTTTTATATAATTATTTATATACTTTTATATATACATATTTGTGTATATATGTATACATATTTGTGTATATATATATGCATATATGTACATATATTTACATTTATAACTATATGCAAGTTGTATACAAGATTGAAGTGGTTTTTAAGCATGCATTTTGCATTCAATTTGCATAAATCCTTAAGGATAATAAATGCCATTACATACACACACAAATGCATTCACATATACAAAGTAAAAATATGTACATGTAACAAGAAAATGTTGTACCAATAAACTCAAGTACATAAAAAGATAAATACATACAAACGCAAATGTTCGTACCTTTAATAAATAAGGATGTCCCTTACTAATAGTATTTTTAATTTCGGTTACAAATTATATTCAACTAGAAAAAATTTTTAAGAAAAAAAATTAAAACGTTTTTTATGTGATGACAAAATTTGTGTCATAGATTTTGAGATTTTTCAAAAGAATTGTTTTTTACTTAAATTTTATTCTACCGCCTTCATTTGAAGAAAATGTCTAAGAATTTCTTAGCATAAAAAAATTTAAAATAAAGTTTGTAATATCCCCGAATTCTTATCAGAACCGCGCTCATTCGTACAAGCGATAGCGTTGGTCGAAATTTTTTGAAATCAGTGTTTCTTTTTAAACTTCAAAAATTTTGGCGAAATTTTCTAAATTCATTCACTTTCTTGAACATTTAAAACCGGTTGGAAAGCCGCAATTTTTATCTAGATCGGTTAATTGGCTCGAAAAGTATCATTGTGGTAAAAATTTTCTTATTACTTGTACTACGTAATTTCTATGATGGGCCTGGTAGTGCAACCATGTTAATATTTCTTAAAAAAAAACTTATTTATAAGTTTGGCTTATGAAAATCTTACAGGGATTTAAATTATGTCACGTGCATTTTGGGTTAAAAATATAAATCTTGGCAATTTTTCCATTATCCTCAGCAATTTTTATTTTGTTACACTAAGTTTTGTCTTATAAGTTTTCTCTGCTTGAACAAATAAAAAGGAAACTCTTAAAGTCTACATAAAGAAAGAACTAAAGAAGATGGAATACATTCTTTGCTTACAAGTAACTATAAATTTATTTACTAAAAAGAAATTTTGAAAAAAAAATACTTACATATGATGCTTAAACGTGCTTGTGGTGATGCCTGACGTGCACCACTTGCCACATTTGTGGCAATGCAAACATAATCCCCAGCATCACTATCCCGACTAACGGATTGTATATGTAAATCAGAACCATTTTGATAGACCCGTGAGGTGTTGGTTATTAAGTGGCCTAGAAATGAAAGAAAAGGAAATAAAAATATTTTAGCATGACTTTTTTGCAGTATTTTTTTTATTTTTTTTTTAGCTCTGCTCAGAACGTGATATTTCAATGGACTTAGGTTAGGTTAGGTTAGGTTGATTGGAGGGGTGTGATAGCCCATGTCATACGACATACACTTAAAAGCCAGTGAAGGCTTTGCTGCGCGCTGCCTTTAATTATCAGACACAAACTGCCAGAGTTCTGCGGCAGGATTTGAACCTGGGACCTTCGCACTACGAGTCTAGTACACTACCTACTAGTCTACGAAGGTCAGTTCAATGGACTTACTATAGATTAATTTATAATCGAGGTAATGTAGACTTTTACAGTCAATTTCAATAGGCTAAAACTGATAAGTCGGGAACTATCTACTTGAAGATTTTCCAACCAGTCAGTAGCGACCATGTTCTTACAACAGCCAATTTGTCTAGATTAATAGAATAGTTAACACCGTAGATTAACAAAACATATTAGATGGTTTTTAATAGTGTTTTCGATGTTGACAGGATGGTTCATGGAGACTATGTTTTTTTGCGGATCACTGTGATAAATTGTTTGATGTAGTATCTAGCACCCCTGCCCTGTGGATCGAAAATGATTTTAGTTCCGTAAATTGCATTTTTTTAACGAAAAAATATTTCCAATAAAACCACTATAGTTTTTATAGTAAGATTTGGCAGTCATATTTTCCAGCAGATTAATTGCTGGTAGGAGTAGCAAAGGCCTTCACGGTCATCTACGTACATATGTAAAAATGTCACTTGCTCAACTTGAGTCATAAGCGCACAACGGGCCAACTGGCTGGAGACAGTTACCAAACCAACACTACTACGCAGTAAAATAGTCTTGGGGAATCAATGAAACAATCAACGGAAACTCTATTCGCTTCACTTTATTGACATCCAATACTGCAAACGGCGATCAGGTTTAGCACAACATTCGTATGGATATGCGACTAACATCCACGATCTCGATTCCCGTCTTAGAAATGAGGATCAATTTTACTTGCCATGGGGAAGACCAGATCTAGTGTTGCTCTTCTTATTTATACGGATGGCCGAAAAGGAGGTATGGTGTCTACATTAAGGAGTTCTGAATCAATATATTCTTCAAACTTCCGCGTGAATGTACCATCCTAGATTCAGAAATTACTGCTATCCAACGAGCTGCTTACGGATTAACGAAAAAGGATATCCATGGGCCCAAAGCTGACATCAGGTCCCTCATACCACATCACAACTGATCGCAGAATTCCGTGCATCGTTAAATTTAATGGAGTTTCATTCGAATAGAATGCTAATATGGCTACTTGAACATGAGACCATTCAAGGTAATATAATCATCATCATCTGGTGGTAAAAGTTATACCGCTTCAAGACGTGGACGTGGCCATTCTATGTGGGTTTTTTCTTTCTTGCTCCTGGAAACCTATCGAAGAAGCTATGCTGCCGAGTACGGAAATAAGCATGCACGATAATGACAATTCTTTTTCTTTGAATCGACAAGAACAGAACAATGACCCAAATGAAAATGGTATTGCGGAACCTCGCGACCACAGTCACAGGACACTGCAGATTCTATATTTACGCGAAGATGCCTTTGTCCTCCACTGCAAAAACACCATTTTACCTGCTTGGCAATGGATACTTCAGTATCCTGTCCGAAGTATTAATGTAAGAGTTGGACAAAAAGAACTCATACATTAAGAGCAGCGTATGGTACCTAAGATGTGTAAGGTGCCAGAAGCCAGCCCCAAATCTCTAACTACTTCTTCACCATCAACTTTTTTTAGCATTACTTTTCCTCTTTCGTTTCTTCTCTCCTCTTTACACTTTGTTCCTCTTTTCACAGAATGCAATTCTTTGCAATATTGGAAACGGCAATGCATTTATCTTCCCTGAAAAATAAAGAATCTTTCAACAAATTCCAGTCCAATATAGAAAAATGGAAATCATACATTGAAAGTATCCAAACATATAATGAAAATTATGTTCTGCACACTTTTAGGAAAAGCAAATATATATTTCCTTTGTTTTCTTTGTGCGTTAAAAGAAATTCTAGGTGAAAGCTGAAGAAGCGAAACACTTACGTTTCGAATTGAAAATGTTTTAAATTTTCACTTTCGCCCAACTGAGTATTAAAAAAAGTTTTAATCAAAAAAAAAAACTTTTCTCACTCTTTCATTTCACTTTAATATTCTTTCCCTGCTTTCCTTAGAGCAACGTTGTTGTTTTCTGGTTCACACTCTGATATTCTACTTAAGTTATTAATATAAATCTACCACTTACCATTTAAACTCCATGAATAAATTAACCCTCTTGTGGGCGTGGCATGACAGTTGAAGTCAACAAAGTCTCCCTCCACTATTGTTTGACTTTGTGGCAAGGTCAAGAATCTAGAGGATGATTCAGCCAAGCAAAACGCTAAAAGAATATAAAACAAAAGAAGAAAAAAATTTAACAACTGTTTAATGAAAGTACAAATAAAAACATAAAAGAAAAAGATGGTGTAAAAACCATTTTTGCTTTAACTAAAAATGCTGGGCAAATAATTATTTTATGGCAATCACACATTACGTTACGCTGCTTTAAGGTGGGCTGTAATCAATGTCGGCAACATCTACACAACATCTATCTGCACAGCATCTACACAACATTTCCACAGCATGGAGATGGTCATCATTATTATCTTTAGTAAAATCTCTTTCGTATAAATGTTTGTAGATGCTAGTGATGTTCAACTTATTGATATAGTTCACTGAGGCTCAATATTGCAGCTATTTAACGAGGGCAGGATAAAAATTGCTTTCATTTTTTTTTTACTTCTTGGAAATGATATTTTGGAATTTCCAATACCGTAAAACTTGCGACTTTTCAATATGAGAAAAAGAATAATATATGAATTATGGCGAACATGTCCGACATTTCGTGGGTTTTACCCAACTCAAGAGGAAGAATATCTGGGATAATTTTAATAAATAGAATGTGTGTCTTTATTTAGACGAGGTTTGAGTGAATTTGGAATGATTTTCCGTAATTCCAGGTCTAATTTGGAATGCATTCAAGGGTAGCATGTCTGCCTAACGTCCAGTAATCGGTCCCATTTGAGATGAAACTGGAGATATCGTTAGCGTTACTGTTGGTCAGTTTAATTTAGCACATGTCGTTGTAGCCAGACTACATTTTCTTTGCGACTCTGCAAGCATTCAGTTTGTACCATTTGATGTTACAAGCGACACTGCATCAGACGGAACAAATGTGGCTGGTGGGTTGCCAGGAAAATTACTGTGCGAAAAGATCCATATAAGAGTAACTTTGGTTTGACGTCCTGGAGAGCACATTCTTACATTGGCTAACTAGAATTGAAGATACGCACTAAGATCTGAGAGATAAAATAAACAAAAATGCCGCAATATTTTCAGTCTATCCGTATCCTAACTGCCTCTATAATAGCCAATATTTATACAGCCCAATTATGAATATCCGCACGGAATTTTTCCCTTTCACAATTAGTTGTTCCCGAGAAAAAATACTCCTATTATAAACACCAGGGAAATAAGTAAATTAGAGAAAGGGAATATCAGGCACAGCTGTTTTGGTTTTGACATTTTAATTTACAATTGTGACTTAATTTGTAATTGTGATTGAATTTTTAAAGTGATTTTCGTTAACACATACATACCTGTATTTATTTTGTTTTAAATTGTGTGCTTTTTAAATATTAAATAAGTTGATAAAATTAAACTAAAATGAACAGTTTAGCCTTACAAGTGCTTGCGGAAGAAATTCATTCAGAGGAGGAAAGGGAAAAAATTAGCCAGAGGGTTGCAAGGAGGCAGATGCGCGATGCATCAAATCCGCTTGAGTTGGACCCTTTATTGTAAGTACAAAATGAATTGGTTTGCTTTAAAATATAAAACTGTTCCTGTTATAGGTTTCAAAAATATTTTAGAGTCAACAAAAGTGGCTTTAAATATTTATTAAAAGTGCTCACATCGCACTCTCAGCCAAATAAGAAGCAATCTGCTGTTAGCCCTATGGTAAAACTGAGTGGTTGTCTGCGTTTTTTCGCTGAAGGCGGATACCAGACTGGCGTGGGAAAAGATTTCGAAGTTTCTCTGGCTCAACCAACTTTCAGTAAAGTGCTGGCAGAAGTGCTAGATATCTTTGAAACGCATCTTTGCCCAAAGTGGATAAAAATGCCTACAGCAGAGGAGAAAAGACAAATAGCTCTGGCATTTTATAAGAAATATAAAATCCCGGGAGTAACCGGATGCGTTGATGGAACGCACATACAAATTATTGCTCCTGCTGAAAACAAGCATTTGTTTTATAATAGAAAAGGGAAATACAGTTTGAATGCTATGCTGGTAAATATGCTTGAACATTAGATATGACAAGGAAATAATTTTTTAATATTTTAGATTTGCGATGATGAACTAAGGATCCGGTATGTGGATGCATCTCACCCTGGTGCTTGTCACGATTCTTTTATATGGGGTACCAGCGATGTTAGAGCTCATTTAGAAGAAAAATATTTGGAAGGTGTTCGGAATTTTTGGCTTTTGGGTAAAACACATCACAAGATTGAAAATAAATACCGAAATTAAAATTTTCACTTTTTATTAGGTGACGCCGGCTATCCTTTGGAACCGTGGCTATTAACCCCCCATCGTGTTCCCGAAAATGGTTCCCAAGAAATGAAGTTCAATGACGTGCATTCAAAGTGTCGCAATGTTATTGAACGAACCAACGGAGTGTTGAAAAACAGGTGGAGATGTCTCCTCGGTGCAAGAGAGCTTCATTACTCTCCAGAAAAGGCGGTGAAAATTATAAATGTATGCTGTGCGCTACACAACATATGTATTCATTTTAAGGTAAGGGAAAACACAAATGATTCTGTGATTGAACCTGACACCGTAGATGATAATATTAGTTTACCATCTTCGGAGAGGTACCTAACCGTAGCTCAAGCAATTAGAAATAGTATAGGAAGTACATTGTAATAATTTTCTACTATTGAAAATTCATTTATTTAAAAACATAAAAAAAATGAAATAAAAACTTACTTGCTACTTAATAGTAACGTAAAAATAGAGCATTTTGAATTTATTTTGATGTATAGGTGAGATCATTGAACTGAAGCTGTAATTTGTTCTTATCCAATTTATATTCAACCTCCCTAGCCCTCATTTCTTCCATGGCGGAGTGGTGACGACGCATTTCCTGAAGTTTTTCGGCTTCTATTTTTTCCACTTGTTGAAAATGTCTTTTTTGCAGGTCGTACATTTTATCAAGGGATCTATATATCTTTTTAACATTCTGCTGCTGCTCCTTAACATCTACCACCACCTCTTTCAATGTATCTACTAATTCCCTTTGTATGGCAAGTTCTGCTAGCAGCACATCACAAGGTTTCACATTTTCTTTGGGTATATTTGCCTTCATCTTGGGAGTAGAGTCTGATGTTCGGGAACTTTTCGATGTCGTCGCGCCTTCAACACTCTCGCTTTGGTTTATTTCCACCATCAAAACGTCTGGGCATATTGATTCATGCGTCGCATTTAGAGGATCTTCGAAATTTTTTGGTGACCCCAAGCCAAAAATGTTCGCAGGCACTCCTTCAACGGAAGTTTTCATTGCAATTAAATTGTATATGCCCTCTTCAGCTGCTGAAAACTTATATTCCCTATTTGGGCCTCCACCGGTGCCTCTTTGTTGCTGCAGATTTTGCGCTGCCTTCTGTCGCACGTATTTTTTTTGGTCAGACCATACCTGAATAAAAAGAATTTTATGTATGTATGTAAATACATAAATTGAATTTTAAAATGGACAAACAACATACCTTTTTCCACTCAGTAATATTCTTACTCGGCGGGCCAAGGGAATTTAGTTCCACTTCTACTCTTTGCCAAAAACTTTGGACCTCTTGGCGATCTCCCTTAAAAAAGCCGCGAGCTATTTCGGGCTTCTCCTGCATAAGCGTCAGCAAATGTTGTATTTGCTGCTTATTTGAGCTTTTGGACCTAAAAAAAGGTATTAACCAATATTTTATTTAATCCTTAATTTTTTTTTTTATTAATCGTTTTTTGTTAATATTTACTTACATTTTTATTTTATCTCCCTTTAAAATTGTAAGTGAAAAAACTCGAATGAAACAACAACCGTTTTTCCGCTTTTTATCAATTTAAGAATGCCTACTTTTTTCCCTGAGTACAAAAGAGGGAAAAAATTCTAGGGAAATTATAATTCACAATAAGAGGAATGAGAAAAGGGAAAAAATTCTCACGGAATTTGTATTCATAATTGGGCTGATACACTTTATTTATTGAAAAGCCCACGAGGGAGTATCTAACATCAAGATCGTCTGAGTAAACATCAGAATTGACTCCGTGGATGATTCTTGATACGTGAGTATAAGCCTTGCTGTCATAATTCCTTTCTATATTTCTCCCAATCGGAACCCGACTGGTATGTATTTGAATTGCTATCAAAGTCAAGCTCTGGGGTACCACATAGTGGGAGGGGCTTCTCAGGTAAGGAGAAAGCCCGTTGTCGTTTAATAACACAGCCACATATTTCAATGACGGGCTATTTTCTGGAGATCAAAGACATTTTTAAGAAATTGAGATAAATATTCATTCCCATGGAAAATTAATGAATGAGTCCATTTCTCTGAAAAACTTCTGTAAATACTTCCAAATCATATTTAAAAGAGAATTTCTTAAAAATCGTCCTCTTCTCATTTTTAATGTAAGATAAATGCGTAATTCCAAAATTCGTCATAAATCTGTGAAAAATGTTGTTTTATTCCAAAAAAAAGGCCTAAATGAGACCTGAAAGTAGATTTTTGAGTTCTAAAATTGCACATTAATATATAGAATTCTTTAGAAAGCAATTAGTCGGTCCCCAAAATCATAAAAAATTTAATTTTTCGCTTTGCTTGAAATTTAGAAATAAACGGCTAAAGATCCTTAAGTTGTGGTCACCTCAGTCCATTTTTTGGCGCTTGGACTTCACAAAATTTGTTACAAGTTCTGTTTTAAAAAGCCAAAAGCGAGGAGTTTGATAAAACCGACAATTATAACAACAAAATATGTATGAACGAAATTTTTTGAGCTCAAATTCTTTTAAGTCAGCCTCCGTTTGTCATATTTAAACGTACACACTTGTACATTAAGCATAACAATTTATCATGGCCATTGATTAAAACTCCACACATTTAGGCATTTATGGAACATTTTTTAAACAAATTCCAAATTTAACAACAACAACAACAACAAAAAAGAAAATGAATACTAACTCACTAAAAAACGACAAAAGAAAAGAAAGGAAAATAAGGAAATGATGGAGAGAAAAAATACTCATGTGTACATATTGAATTGTTCAGGCATAAAGAATCGATTTAACTTCTTACAGTCCTTTGGAGGAGGCATATCAACTCAATAAATAACTAACTGCCTGACTGACCGGCTGACTGGCTGGCTGGTAAGCAAACTAATCCAGCATTTATAACCGAGCTCTTGGCAAAAAATAAAATCTGAGCCTGGCAGACTCTCACACGTACAATAACGAAAGGGAAAAAATTTACAAACTTTAAGGCACATCAAAAGCAAAAGCAAAAAAAAAACAACAGCAAGACAAATATTTTGCAAAAAATATTAAAAAAACAAACAGAAAGATAGAAATATAGACAGACAGAGATGGTTGGTGCGACATCTAAACAGTCAGTCTGACTGTCAGGCAAACCGAAAAGGAATTCAACAACTAACCAAACAGACAACTTTTCTGCTGTCATAAAAACACAACAACACAACGTTCACATGCAATGTTGCCTCAGCCCCAGCACCAGTCAGAGTCAGAGCCAGTTTAGTAGTCTATACGTTTAAGACGCGACAACCAACCAACCCGAACTCTTTAAAGGAATTTACTAATTCATCGAAATTCCCTGCGACCCCTTCATCATGCCATTGTTATCTCACTGTATTTGCTGTTACTCCACTGCCGTTGATGTTTCGTTTTCCGTTTTTTTTTTTCTTTTTGTTGCGTTCATTCCTTTCGTAACCCCAAAGAAAACTTTAAAAAAGAAGAAACTACTTTGAAAATAAGCGAATGTGCGAAGAAAAAAAGCACATCCAGATATTTCTTAAAGTACCAAATGAGGAGTACTCGTACATTTGTGTGTAGGGAGAAATAATAATAGGGTTTATTATGCTGACACGTCAAGTTTTTGACGTCAAAAAAAAACGCGCAGAAAGATCCATAAACGATAAGGAAAAGATATGAATATTATTTTAAATCAAAATGGTTTTAAAATGCCGTGTTAAGAAATCGTGTGTACATACTTATGTACATCCAATTTGACTCATTCCATGTGATAGACCTGACTAGATACTACCTACAAATTGAGCCGCAAGTAATTATTACTTGCGAACAACAAAAACTTTCTCATGCATAAGCTGGATTCTTTAGTTGTACAAGTCCACATGGGTATAAATGCAATATGCAAAAAACGAAACTTGACAAAATGGAGCCATGCAATTGAAAACTTAGCGATAAATTGCTCTACTCCATAACAATATATTTTCTGGCACAATCGTATCAGGGCCTCATTTTTCGAACTGTGTTGGTTAAACTAACAAATTTTGTTAATCTGATAAAATTAAATAATTAAATTAAGCTGCATTATGTAATTCAGGACTCAAACATGACTCAGATTAATTAAATGTTCATAAGTCTAGTACATATCGCACACTGAATACAAAACAGTCACAACTCAAAATTTTGCAAAATCGTGTTTTTCCATAAAACAGTTCTCATAATAAATATTTATTGACCTCAAAAATTTTGTTTCTCTATGTGGAAAAATATTATGAATAATGTTATGCCTGTTTTATTTTACTTGTGACGCTTGTATAGCATCAACAGTTTGTAGCTTCTCTAAAACATTTTGAATTTTTTGAGTTGTGACTATTTTGTATTAAGTGTGCGATATGTATACTATACCCATACACTTTTTTCAAATCAAATATTCACCAGTAGAGCTTTTGTGTTCTCCAAGCTTGCCATTTCCGGAGATCATGTAAGATATAAGGTACCTTTTTTTAGACATTTTTAAAGGTGTTTTTTTACAACATACTTTTTTTTAAGTAATTTTTTGAAAGAAACATTTTTAAAGGGTACCTTTCTGAAAGAAACTTTTTTAAACGTGTCTTAAAATGTACTATTTTAAATTGTACGTTTAAAAAGGTACTTTTTAAAAGATACTCTTTGAAAGGGTAACTTTTCACAAGGTACTTATTCTTATTTGTCTAATTACTTTTTTAAATTTTCTTTTTTTAAAAGCTACTTTTTAACAGATACTTTTTTAAAAAGTACTTTTTTTAAAAGCTACTTTTTAAGAGGTACTGTTATTAAAAGGTACTTTTCTTTAAATACTTTTTTAAAGGTACTTTTTTTAAAAGGTATTTTTTAAGAGGTCCTTTTTTAAGTACTTTTTTATATGTACTTTTTAAAGGACACCTTTTTAAGAGGTACTTTTTTCAAGTACTTTTTTATATGTACTTTTTAAAAGGTACCTTTTAAGTGGTATTTTTTAAAAGGTACTTTTCTTTTAATACATTCTTTAAAGGTACCTTTTTAAAAGGTACTTTTTGAGAGGTACTTTTTTAAGTACTTTTTAATATGTACCTTTTAAAAAGCGTTTTTTAGAAATGTACGTTTTTAAAAGGTACTTTTCTAAAAAGTACTTTTCTAAAATGAAGAAGAAGAATTTAAGAAGTACCTTTTTAAAAACATTTTAAAATATTTTAAAAGCTATTTTTTAATAGAATCTTTTTTTTATGTAGTTTTTCACAGCGTGCATTTTGAATAAAAACTGCTCAAAAAAAAATTCAATCTTCAAGTATAACTTCTAAAATATTGGGAATACATATACTCGCAGTATTGTTGTACACGTATGCGTTATCTACTGAAATATTTAAAACTGGTGCCAACACGACTGAAAATACGTAATTTTGCATTTAATTGGCAAATTTTCTTGGCAACAAATACAAAAGTCTCAGTAAGTAACGCTCATATGAATATTTTTAATATGTACTTAGAGGCTATATTTGAAGTCGATTGAATTTTCTGTCAAAAAGTTCTTAGTTTCAACTTTTTAGAGACTATTTGGAATGATAGTATGTGAGGTACCCTTCCCCTGCTTTCACATTGTTGGTCAAAACGTGACATCTTCTAGAGCATACGAACTTTGAGGACTCTCACTCTTTTTATCAAACACGTATGTATACAATAAATGGACATTAATTTGTATGGGAGGTCTATTATATTCAGCGAGATATGAAATTATTAAATTTTACTTTACCTTTCTCCTGGTACTAACACATATTGCCTAAAGTACGTTTCGGTTGGTTCTTTTGGACCACCCTATTGCGTATTTTAAAGAAAGATTCTGGCTATATCACACTAAAAATTAATGCAATGATTTTTAAAATTTCGAAGACTATCTAAAAGCCACTCAGTGAAATTTTAATAGCAAAAACTTTATCATTCTAATACAACTTAACGAAATTGTACAGACTTAAATGTGACTCTGTTCATTTCTATTATTTTTCCCTAATTGCTAAGATGATAGTTTCTGAGTAGTTGACAACTTTTGATACTTTTGATATTTGATATTTGATATTTTTTGTAATTTTCTTTTTCCTAATATACTAAACTTCTTTGCAGATAAATTTTCTTTCAAAAGTTTCTTGTTCAAGTCCTTATAAAATTTTAAGTAATTCGCTATTTGTCTGCCATTTCATTTATCTCTTACGAGTAGATATAAAAGAATGCCGAGAAGAAGCTTGAAAAAATCAAACAACTTTGCTTAGCAAAAAAAATTACTTTAATTACAAGCAAAAAGTAGTATTTTAGAATATAGAGATCCTTACTTAATATCCTTTTGAAATTATTAAAAGATTTTTTTCCTTTCCTCTCTCTTCTTTTTTACAAATATATATATATATATATATATATATATATATATATATATATATATATATATATATATATATATATATATATATATATATATATATATATATATATATATATATATACATATATATATATATATATATATATATATATATATATATATATATATATATATATATTTTTTTTTTTTTTTTTTTTTTGGAGTTCCTTTGGTAGCAAACAAATGTTTGCTCATCCCTGCATTAAAAGACCATGGCCATTTACTTATTAACTTTTTTGTAAAATATTTGTTTGGCAAAAAAGCAAAAAATTGAAGAGCAAAATGTAGCAAAACAATCCTGTCTAATAAAAATTTATAATAAAAAAAATAAGGAAATGAATACGTACACATAATGGAATCGGCCTAATTAAAATGTTAAAAAATTATAGTTTATGTTCCATGGTTGAGATACACACACACGCACACACACATACATACAAAGTCTTCTTTGAAAATCTGCCGCTTCACTACACTTTAGTTTCATGCATAATAAATACGACTATAAAATGTGTTTTCCCATTTCTTTGTGTTTGCGTGCGTGCATGCAAGAGTATGTATTTTCTCCTAGGTGTCCTTTGTTTTCGTAGAAATTCTGTCAGTCGGTCCTTTGTAGCAATTGCAACAATTCAATTTTCATGGTCTACAGGAACTCTACAGTGCAAATTATCTTTTCATATTTTTTCGTCATAATGAGCTATTTTTTTCGAATTTGTTTGAAGTAGTTCACAAGTATTGTGAATTGTAATTCAATTGTGTGCCATTCAAAATACAGCTCATTATGGTTTCAAGTACCTGCAAACACACAGGAGATTATTATTTCTATTATTTCCAGTAGCAGAGTGGTGCATTATTTGCGGAGAGTGGTAAGAGGGTTTTAGACATGAGTTTCGAAATTAATTCATAACTCAAAATATTAACGTAAATACTTAAGGGGCACATTTTGTAAAAAGAAACGTTAGAAATTTGTATGAATAAAAATCCAGTATCAAAAGAACTTTTTATATTTTTTATAAGAATTTCAAACGTTTAGAAATAGTTCATTTTCTTAAATGTGCTCTTTATTATTCATTTAAGGCATTGGATATCGATTGGAATTTCTCTTTAAATTCTTTTCAACGTCATCAAATGATATAATTTCGCCTCTGGCCTAATTTATAAAAATCCAAATTATTCTCTAAATATACAAAAGTTTGTAAGGTTTTATAATCAATAAAGGATTAAATATTATTCAGTGTTCTAAAGTGAACAACAAACATTTAATTTAAATTCAATCGTACACAGCAGAATACGACGACGTTATTTTAGGAGGCCTTTACACCCCCTCATAATTTTTCATGTATATTTGGTGGGCAGTCGAAATCGCTGAAGCGCAAGAGGAAATTACAAGAAGTTTTTCGCTTATGCAGAATTTTCAATTAAACGGATTTCGAAAACTTAAAACAATTAAAAAATTATTCTCTTAACCGAAAATAAAACAAAAATAGGCATGTCAAAAATGGAACATATGGTTGCTGATTTTACATTTAAAATCACTATTGTAAAACGTTTGAAATTAGCCGTCACTTCGTGATGTTTCATCGGCGGTAAAATGAAACATACCTCTTACGAGGTTTCATTTCCTTTACAAGCAAAATGCGTTTGCGTATCGCATAAACGAATTGTCGCTAATGCAAAATCAGAACCAATAGTTTAGAATATTTAACTGCAATTAAGAGACTTCAATTATACGGTGAGAGCTTATCCGAATTCGACTAAATATCAACACTTTTTTAAGAGTCGATGGTTATATGGAAATAAAATCTCTCGGCTCCAAGTTGGCGATGTACGAGCATGTATATCATTTGCTTTTTTTAAGAGACTTCAAAGAAAAGTTAAAAGCAAATTTATGTAACTGGTTTTTCATTAAGCATTTTCTATATTTAAATTTAAACAACATTAAGCTTTTGCATTTATTTGAAACTCCTATTGATCCCATTAAGTATGAAAAATAATATCGTGCAAATGTCTGTCACGACTTCGCTGAATGGCACGTATTGAAAATATTTAATTTGACATTACCTTGGCATTTTGAGGGCCGCTGTTGTTTGCGGCTTATTCGTATAGACCTATGACTTAAGGAGAAAAAGTGTAACAGGGTCAAATCGCACGATCTTGTTAGCCAGTTCACATCACCTCCATGTCAAGGCCTGGCCAACGTCTTTCTCAAATAAATATGGACCAATAGTGAATTTTTCAGAATGCATTGAACTCTTTTGGATCTTATATGCATTGGTATCGTCCAAAATTCGACAAATTTTGTTTTTTGGCATACCCTTTCATCTAAAAATGATCCTCATAGCTAAAGATAATTTTCTTAAGAAAATTAGGATGAGTATCCAATTGCTTCAGACCCCGTTCAGCGAGCACACGTCGTTGTCTATAGTCGCTTACCTTCAGCTCCTGGGCCATTTGAATTTGTACGGACGCAGGCCCAAGCCACATTTAGGTCTGCGAAAGATGAATGTCTTGTGAACGACGCGAAATCCATTGCCCCGTATTCTCCTGCACACTTGCAAGGACAATGGCGATGTTTTCGCCACATCTTGCGTGTCGTCATGATAGGGCAAATAGTCCTCTCGGTAGGACGATTATGGCGGAACGTTGTCCGAACAGAACAGGCATTTTGATTAAACAAACAGGTACTTTTTAAAAGATACTCTTTGAAAGGGTAACTTTTCACAAGGTACTTATTCTTATTTTTTAAGAATTTGTTTAATTACTTTTTTTAAATGTTCTTTTTTAAAAGCTACTTTTTAAGAGATACTTCTTTAAAAGGTACTTTTTTTAAAAATACTTTTTTTAAAGGTACCTTTTTAATGGTAATTTTTTAAAAGACAAAGGAACAGTAAAAGCAGTGGACTGGAGTGATAAAATCGTGTCCATGGAACTTACATCTGCAGATGAGTTCATGGCGTCTGTTTTTAGGATGTGCGTGGCATAATTTTTATTTATAAGGATAATAAATTAAAAAAAAATAGAAGGAAAACAATCAACAGCGATTATTATGCCAACTTATTGCAGCGTTTATGTGAAGAAATTAAGGATAAGAAACCACATTTGGTGAAAAAGAAAGTGTTGTTTCATCAGCACCATCCAATATTGCAGCACCATCCACTATTGCATTCGCCAAAATCAGTGAATAAAGTTCGAATTGCTTTATCACATCCCTTATTCAGCAGATTTAGCTTCTACGAACTATTTTCCATTTCCAAACTTGAAAAAATTACTCGCTGGTGAAAGATTTGCCAACAGTGAAGAGGTAGAGTATGCGGTTTATGGATATTTAAAGAAGATTCTCTGTGTTTGTAACAGAAATGACTTTAACACACTTCCATACCTTTGGTAACGTACTTGTCGTTAAAATAGTGTTACATAAATGCATAATAAAGCGAATTGCCTTTCCATATGTGGAATTAAGATTGTGCAAGCCTACTTAGCATTAGACTGAACTAAATGAAATCCTTCTTCAATTTCTGATACAAAAATACATTTGAAACTAAATTTGTCAATCAATCGTATGCAATTTATATTTTTTTTGTCCCGATCCGTATACCATTGCCATATGGCTGGAGAATTAAATCAAGCAGGAAAGTTACCTGCTCATTTGCCGAAGATAAGTTTTATTGGCAGAGCATCTTGAAAGTCTTTTAGGGTTAAAACGAAATATATATATATATATATATATATATATATATATATATATATATATATATATATATATATATATATATATATATATATATATATATATATATATATTATATGCATTAACCAGGCTTTCAAAACGTTTTTGGTCTTATTATTTATTGAATTAAAATTATTTTTACTATAGTACTTACTTTGTAAACTGAAAGTCATCATCTGCCAACAAAAGGCCATTACGAACATGATGTTGACGTGCATATTTCTGTGGAAAATCCCTTAAAATTCCTGTATAGAGTTGGCGATTTTCAATTAAAATCCTTTTGTGTTTTTTTTTCTTTTTAAATATAGATTTTCAGTATTGATCAGAATAATCCTTTAGCATATTCGTAGATATTTGACTTTTGTACTCGTATGTGTTAATATTTTAAGCAAATACTTTGTGTATGAAAGTATGTGTGTACATATGTGAAGCAGCCAGCAGGTAGAGAGTGTTTCTTTTTAATAATTTTAATGATGATTTGAAAATCTCAGTATGTATGCATGTTTGTTATGCGCAGCTTATAGCAGGATTTTAATGATGCATTTTTCTATGGAGTTGCCGGGCTTGAAGAGTTTCTGCATTAGCGACTGACAGTGTGACGGACTGAGTGCTTAATGCATGTGTGTGCATGCATATGTGAATTCATAACATTTACACTTTGTTATACTTATGTGCAGCCATACATACATATAAATATGTATTAATTCATGTCTGGCAGACAGACCCTTTTTTCTTCAAATTTTTTTACTCCTCTCTTAAAGCTGTTTGGGGTTCCTTTTGACTTTGTTTTGAATTAAAGTATCCAGACATAGATAGTCTAGGCTTTTCGTTTATTATGGGGATATTACTTCTCATGCTTATGTGCAGGTAAACATTTATGGATACATAGTTGTTTTTGTTTGTTTTATAAGGTTGTAATATTTATTTTCACTTAATATTAATTGATATTTGGATAGTTACTCATATATAAAAAAACCACACTCTTGTACTATTTCTACATATTTAGACCCATGGGTTTGAGAAAAACGTACATGTTTTATCTTTTAACACTGTGCACATGCACTGGCAACTTGCACAAGACCTACCGTTAATGCATGCAATCATACACACACGCACACATTTAAACACATTAACTTTGTGTCCGTGTACGTCTGGAACCGATTGAATATGACTGTCTGTTTATTTTATAGATGTTTTACGTTGTGGATGTTTTTTTTTTCAGTTGCCTTTTTATGTTGGTGTTAAAAACTTCAAAGGCAGAAATTGGAAAAAAAATATTAAGTAAATACCAATATTACTTTAATGCACATTTTATCTTTATAGATTTCCGTACCCACCAAAAAAGCAACTGTTCATTAATGTACTTTTTATTAGTTTTTTTTTAATTTATTCTGGAAAAAACGAAAACAAATTTATGACCTTTCAACAAAATTTTATTATTTCACACATTTTTCGCCCCGATGAAAAAAAAAAAATACAAAATGATTAATATTATTTTAAAGCATCCTTTTTTGCAAACAATTTTATACAATTCTTTAACAAAATTATTAAAGTCCGTCTTAATAAAATTCTTTTTATATGTACATATATTAAATTTTATTACTCCTTTCTTTTTAAAACAACAACACTTTCTTTATCGAAATCCAGGCTTCTTTTCGTATTTAATTTTTTTTTTTTTTGAATTCTTATATCCATTTACTAAATGTGATTTCTCTTCTTTATTGTACGAGTATTTGTGTTTCACTTATTTTTACCTACACAACCAAATATGTATTGAAAAAAGCCGAACGCAACAAATTATCCGTTAGTAGCAACCGTTTACTAAGAACCATTAACGAGAACTAATGAAGGAATCAAATTGCATCATTTCAAACCCTCTCAACTTGCTTTAACATACACTAATCAATGTTGCCAAATGGGGAGAAATTGTATCAATTGCATTTGGGTTTTATACTCGAATACCTGCACACGAATTGATGGTACATGATATTTTTAGTATGGATTAGTATCAATGCACTGCTAATATATAGTGATCATTTTACAGAAATTGTATCTACTAGAGAAGATATGCGAATATATACTATAATGACATTATTCAATATTTTTTAGTTTTATGTTTTATTATTTGTTTTTATTATCCCTCGAATTTCATTTTGAAGTGGTATCTAATTTTATTGCAAAATTTTATTCAAATCAGGTCCAATTTTGAAATTTATTGCGGCAACACTGGCATACACTCACATAAAGTCACAAACTCTGTTGAATACACATGCTGTTGTAAACATATCAAACTCCCGGTGTCTAACAGGAAAAAAGCCGGTTCCTTATAAAATGAAGGCTACATGAATAACAAAAGCAATGAGATGCCAGACGTAATGTCTAAGGATTATATCTATTTTTAATGAAAGTTTGAACTTCTCAACTATGATATTGAATTTCGAAAATTTATACAAAAAAAGTTAGTAACAAGAAAACAGTTTTACTCAGTGAGTAGCAAAAAATTAAGAATTTATAAAATTAGAGTTTAAATATTTTAAAAATTCATGATAAATAATGGTAAATAAACACAAAATTTATAAATAAAAGTTTAGAAAAATCCCTCGCGTCAGAAGCAGTAGGAAGATTAAAAATTTTATAAGTCTAGAAAATCCAAAATTGCAAGAATAGTCCCAAAATTTAAATTTATTTTATTTAATAATAAATTAGAAAAAATACATTAAATAAATTCATAATTTTTATAATCAAGCGTTAGGTCTTTTTTTTTTTTTAAATAATAATTTTATTCAATATTTCGACGCCTCTTTGGGCGTCTTCTTCAGGAAATTTTTTTATTAATAAAAAAAATTTCCTGAAGAAGGCGGCCAAAGAGGCGTCGAAATATTGAATAAAATTATTATTTTTTAAAACAAGACCTAACGCTTGATTATAAAAATTATATATATTAAAACAAAAAAGGTCGAAAAATAGTGTTAAATAATTAAATAAATTCAGTTAAAAAAACTGCCTTCGAAATCGGAGTATATCTTAAGAGCTGAAACAAATTATTCAAATGAACGAAAGCGTTAAAATGCACAAATATGACAAAATCATTTCAAAATAATTTGAGGATTTCTAATATAAATAACAAAATATTGACAAATTTTTTACATTTCAAAAATAAGAGATTTTATCCCATCTCTTTCTTGTGCAAAATCGATTTTTTCGTTTTGTTATACTTTTCATTTTCTAGCGATGTAAAACGTCAATGTATCTTAAGAGCATAAAGCATAACAAATTGATATATTTATCTCTTTCTGCACGACATCGAGAAAAATCTGGGTTTTAATTTTTTAAACGTCAAAATCTTCAGCTCTGGCGTACTTTGTCAAATAAAATTTTAATTAAATTTTAATTAAGGGAAATTTTATTAAATAATGTTTATAAAAAATTAAGTTTTTAAAAATAAATTTTTTTTCAAAATTTACGAAAGGGAATAATTAACATAAAGTATAGAAAACAAAAAAGGAAATGGAAAATCAACTCGAAAGAAAATGGGAAAATAAAAATTCACAAAAAAGTATTTCGATCAGTAAAAATCACAAAATAATTAATTTTAACAAATAATTTTTTTTGGGGGAAGGGTAGGGAAAAATGCGTCAGGCATCTAACGAGAATCGTAAATCATCGTCGTATGCCGGGTTCCTAAAAAGTTTACGAGCTAAAAACCCCCCTTAATTATTATAATAATAATTTTGATATTTGGTCAAACGTGTCTAATTAATTCCAACAAGACCGCAAGACGTTACCTGATTTGTTTTACCATTTAAATGTGTATTTTAAATTCGTTTTTCCTTTTTTTATCATAGCCAGTCATTTATTTTGTATTGAAACTATTTTTGATTCAATTATTTTACGGGTACAAGCCCTTGTTGGTTTCTTTTTTGTCTTGAATTAGGTATTTATACCTCATTACACTCAAAATATAATAAGTGCTTTGGAACTATATATTTTAACTGTCAACGGCACGATATTAATAATTTTCGATACGAAAATGCTTAAGGGATCTTTTTGAAAAATATAGAAAATATATTACCAAGCATCTCCATTAAATAGCTTAATAAAAAATACCAAATTTACTTCAAAGGTTTTCTTTTATAAAAATCGCTTTAAAGTGTTTGTATATCTGGCCACATATGCTCTCTTCGTAAAACTCTCTAAATTACCATTAAACTGCTCTCATCCCCGTTATATTCCTGTTATTCCCAATAAATATTATTTCTCTCACAGAAGGAAACGTTTATAGGTGTAAAAACGGCCCCTGTTAAATTCAAGCAAAACCTTTTTATTAATGAGTTTTCGTATTCAAACTTAAACTGAAAAAAATTTATTTCTTTTCAATAAATTCTGTGAATTAATTTGTTTAAAATGAATACCATCTTAATATCTCTCATTTAAAAAAAATTGTTTATTTAGCTGTTTTTCTTTTGTTTATAAATAAAAAATTTACTTCTCATAAACAAAATCGGGATCATATTTTTTACTTTATTTTTATAACTAAGAGTCGTTCTGTACGGAATTTGTGCTGTAGCAAGTATCTTTCAGTTCATGTTCGCTTAAATTCTTTTATTGTATTTCACTTCCGAAATTTACAACCGCATTTAGAATAAATATACAATGAAACATGAAACACGGCAAAATGAAAATCTATTTAAAATCAGTAACGTATTCATAAGAAGATTATAAAAGGAGAAAAGTGAATTGAAAGCTGCAAGGGTAGCAATATATATTCTATCTCTCTTTCCCTTCCGCACGCGCTCCTGTCTACTTACGTAAATATGAGCAAAAGATTTACTTTCAATTTAAACAATTCTCATTCATTTTATTTCGTTTTTATTGCGGGTGGTAAAAACGTTGTTGCTACTGCCGCTGTATCCAATCTACCAACAATGTTGATAATGATGATGATGATCATCATCATTAGCAGCGGGCGCATGATCATTTATTTGATCTTACATCGAGAAGAAGTGTGCGTTCAATTACTCCAACTAATTAAATGCATACGTTCATTTTATTTACTTCAATCAATCTTTGATCTCTGGATGCAGCAAGCGGTGGAGAAGAATATGGGTTCTGAAAAATATGCATGCCTCATGTTGCTGATGGAACATTTGAATGGTAATTTGTATTTGGTTTATTCTTCTTTTTTCGTTTCTTGTTATTGTTGTTGTTGCTGTGTAATTTTTTTTTATTTTTTATTGCACTTTTATTGAAGTTCAGGAGTCAATGATCGTCTGCTGTTGCTGTTTCTGTTCTTTCTTCTTCATATTTGTTTGTTTTACTTCCATTTATCAAAGGCACTACCATTGGCCATGGATGCAATGAAATTGTGGATGAAACAAATAAAAACTTGAGTCTCATAAAACTAGCAACTAATTTAATTTTACTTTTGATTCATATAAAGATTTAGTTTCGTTTTTTTTTTCGCTTTGTTTAGTCTATTGTGGTTACTGTTCATCAAGTTTTGCACTTTAATAAATTCAATCTTTTATATTATTTCACTTCAAGAGATCTGTTTTTATTTTTTCTTTCTTCTAAATACAAATGAGAATCATGTTTCTCTATAAGAATCATGTGCTTTTAAGGGGGTTGCAAGTAATTGTTGGAATTAATCAGAATTATTTATTAGCAATTGCATTTGATAGAATTTATTTAATAATTTTTTTAATTCGCAGAATCGTATGGTGTCCAATATTAAATGGGTTCCATTTATAGTGTAAAGGCAATGCAGGGAAAAATATGGTTAAAGTAACCATTACCGCAGAGCAATAAATTTCTTTGTTCTAAAAATGCGAAACCGTTCACAGCACTTCACGAGGAAAATTAGTTAATCCAGACGTGCTTTGCAATTAATTTGAATAAAAAAATATAAAAGAACTGGGAAAAACTGCACAAAAAAACTTTAAAATTTACGCCATCCTCTGTCAAAAGTGAGCCAATCTGCTTAGCTTGTGGCCAACTATAATTTTCCATTAAAACATTAAAAAATTAAAATCATTCTCAGTGTACCCTCGTAGACTAGTGGCTAGTGTACTATATTAGTTGTCAGAACGTTGCAGGTTCGATTCCCGCCGTAGACTTAAGGGTCTCTCTGCTTTATGTCTTCTTAAATCTTCTGTTTCCATTCTCTATCTATCTATCTGAGGGTGCTGTTGGCTGAAGTAGTTAGCGCGTTGACTACAAAGCAATTTATGACCGACAAACCGGGTTCGTATCCTGTTCAAGACAAGTCATAAAAAAAAAAATTAACATAAGTTTTTCTGATCTATTTGGTGTGGAGTTGTGTTAAATGTTGTTGGACTGTTTAAGTGATGAAGGCATAACACTGGTCACTTTAACAGTAACAGCAATTTCATACTCTGCTAATGTTTACTGTATCAAGCGCGCGCCCTCCTTCGTCGGTATTGTCCGTCGGCGAAGTAAAACAATTAATAAAATGGCAATATTAAAAAAATGCGTCTACTTTTAACATCAGAGACGCTACAACTCGGCTATAAAAAAAAAAGTATAATAATAATAAATAAATCAACGCGGAATAGCTGAGTTGTAACACAGAAATTAAAAAAAACCTCTCTCTCTCTCTCTCTCTCTCTGTATTCTAATTTCACCACCTGTCCTCTCTACCCTATCCCTTTCACAAAAGAAGTAACACCTTAATCTAAGTAGTAGGTATTAATTACCTGAGTGTAACTTCTCTTAAAAAAAAAAAAAAAAAAAAAAAAAAAAAATATCACAGAGGGACTAATTTACGGATCCAAGTGGTCGAAAGTTGCCTGGTAAACATAACCTAACCTAAAGAGCATTATCTAATGAAGTCGTTTCAGCAAATTCCATTGGAACGATAGCGTTTTTTTAAACAAGAAACGACAGCTGAAGTTTTCTATTTTCACTCTAACAAGTCCGACTGTATTCAAAATTGTGTCGTTCATTATTTACGGACATTTCCTTCTCGATTTGGTAACGTATTTAAAATTTTTAATGCTTTTGTTCTCGGTTTGACAAAATTTCGTTCTTAACTTAGCAGCAATATTCTTTATTTGACAACATTTCGTTCTAGATACCCAGTGACAAAAATGCAACGTGTTCTCAAGGAACGACATTTTTATTGCTTCCAAAGAATCCGTTAGTGCATTTTTTCGGCTTCACCAATTGACAAAATTTTAGTTTAAAATACAAATTTGTGAAAATCACTGTCAAAAATGATTCTTTTTAATAAATAAATAAATATATACGAAATCGTAGCTACTGACGAAATTGTACTCGTTACAGATGTAAAGTTTATGGCTGGTGAATATAGAATTAATTAGTTTCTATGCAAAGAAAATCGTAAAAAGTCTAATTTTCTCAATATAAGGAAGACAACTTCCAAATGTGTGAATACGTGTCAAAATGAGAGAACATTGAACAATGAATGAGAATGATGCAACTTTTCAATCTCAACATTTGCATGACTTTTTTGGAAGCTTTTTTCATTTTATTAGGTATGAGAACGAATGTTGTCAAAAAATTAAAACGCTTCGTTGTCAAATTGACACCAACTGCTTATAGTGTTAGAATGTCCTTTCATTGGAATTTCGATCTAGGCTTATTTTAGAATACTTATTTATAAAATGTTTAAAAATATTCAAAATTTATTTCCCACAGCGCACAACACCGAAAACACGTTTTTCTTGAACATGTATTTATACCGATCCTAAAACTACATATAAAGTACTTTCAGCGTAGCGAAAAAGATTTTTCAAGAGCTGCAGAGCCGATCTTTGGATAAAATATTTTTTTTTAAATCCTTTCGGAAGATGATTGAAAACGATCTCCTCATTCCGCCGATACATTTCTTTAGATTAGGCAGCAGACTAAATTTGCTGAGAGGGAAATCTGAATTGATACGATAACAATTGTTAAATTTCTTTATTTTTTTTTTTAAAGTTAATTCAAGTTGCGTTTTCACATGATGCAAATATGAAAGTGTGCATTGCTAGAAAAATTAAATTTATGGTGCAGGTACTTTAACACATTTAGTCATGGAGCAATACACAAACGAACGTATTCTGAAATTGGAAATACATGAATATTTTGCTATACATACGTTTATATAATTGACCTCCTGTCAATTTGGAGTTTGGTTGACAAGTTCCAATAAACTGGTTCTGTGTTTACCATGACAACACCGCTGTTTGTGGAGTTCGTGAAATTGTGGTCGGCAAACCAGGTACATCGATCCACCGTTGATCGCAGCAACTGGAAATTTTCGTATTAGAATATTGGCAAAGGATTTTATTTACACTTTAAGATTGAAGTTATTCTTAATACTTCAAAGTGGAAACTCCAATTGATCTAAACAAAGTATTATTATTTCAAAGCAAATTATTATTTCATTGCCACGACAATACATTGTTGCTGAAATCATAATATATAGTTGTTGTCACTATTGTGCATTTTCCCTGTGATTATAGGAACGTATAAACATGTTCTTGCATCTGTAGTTATTTTTTACAAGGATAATAGCACTTATGTATGTATATGGTATGCTGTCATGTCATTTTCTAAGATTTTCCTTTTAATGTCTACACAAATATCTAGATCTCTTCAAACAACTGGCCCTTCTGATATGATAATAAACCATAATTTATGACTTTTTTTTATATTCCATCAAATTTATTTGCCGATTTGAAAAGTTATTACTTTTTCAAACTTTTTTGCTTCTTCAGTTCACTCGCACAGTTGTTGCTGTTATTGTTTTCACTTTTCCTGTTAATGTTTGGAGAAGAACAAAATCAACACCAACATTTACATCAAGGAGAGTAAGAACAAGAACGATTTATGCTTATTATTCAAAAGTTTTTGTTCGCCATTTCTTCAAGCAAGTTTACGACTGTTTTTATGGCCACATTTCATGACAGACAGCAACAAGAATTAAACTCTGGAAACACTCACTGTCACTGTCACCGCTGCCGCAACCGCAATAAAAACCATTTTTATATTTTCATACACGTTACAGCAGCGCCTCTTTTCGCTGCTGCCGCTCTGCTGTGTGGTGTAATGTTTGTTTTAGTTTGGTTCGGTTTGTGCCGTTAAAGATAACAAAAGCGACAGGACTCTCGCCTTTACGTAAAAGTCTTTAGCATAAATATCACTTTATGACACGAAATAGTAAAAATAATATTTCGGAAAAAAAAACAACAAAATAAATTTTTTGGGAGCAGGAGAAACAGGATTTGGCTTATGAACTGAAATAAAGGATATTAAATGTTTTCATACACTTTTCTCGTTTTAACATTTTTCTTTGAAAACACATGCGTAAAGGACCTCACGAAATTTTACATTTCGTTAGCAAGCGGCAAAAGTTCGAAAATACTTACTTGTAGAGTGGGATTTTATTTTTACGACAAACACGAGTCTAACATAAAAATGTCTTAAAATTTGTTTTAATAACACACACGCACACATTCATCTGGCTTTGTATTTAAATATTATATGGAAGGAAATGTATAAAATGTATTAATACTTTGTAAAAGATTTTTTATTATTTTTATTTTTGCTTTCGCTAAAGTGATTTTATCGATTCACAGTGCACGCTGGTGGTAAAAATTAAAATTATATAATTCAATTCACATGTCTGCAAAAAATTAGTATTTGCATCTCTTATCTGAAAGCTAGTAATTAAAGTTCACTAAAATTCCCGTAAGCAGTTTTAGTTGATTTGCTGGTCTGAAAATTTGTATCAAATTTCAACGAAGAAATTTAATCCTTTAGACTTCAGTTATATAAAGAAGAAATGTAACTTCAAAAAAAAAAATTATATTATTGGAAATGAGCAAAAACGTTAAAAACACAAGACATGCGATAGAAATCAAACGATTCCGAAACGATCGGTTTGAAGTGGTGTGATGAATTTCGATCGATTTTGACATTTTTTTTCATTTTAGGCTGCTGTCTTCCGAAATATGTCCCAGCGGTTCAAATTATATTACAGTTTTCTGTTTAATCTTTGGTTTCTATTTTGAATGAGAATAATTTTAAAATTGATGAAAAACTATTATCCAAATCGGTCGCAATTCATCACACCACTTAAAAACGACCGTTTTGAAATCGATGGAGTTTGATTTGTGCAGAAATTGAATTTTTTTAATATTTAAAATCTGAAAATTTACACTAAAAAAAGCGGAAATTTGCCATGAAAAAATCTAGATATTTAGCAAAAATTTTAGTTATAAAATTAAAAAATCATCGAAAGTTCAACACGATGTTTAAATTTGGGGCCAAAATATGACCCGAAACGAAACTAAAATTCTTTAGGATTATTTGCTTAGGTTTTTAATTTTTGATTTTTCGTTTGACTTACAAAATCAGCAATTTATTTTAAAAAATTTATAAACTTAAAGCATTCGAAATGAACATAAATTTAAGTTTTTTATTGTGGCTTTCAATATAAATTTTCGCACGAAATTTTCTTTCAAATTTATAAAACCCGGTAGTAAATTGTGAACCACAAAAAAATTTTAATTCGCAGACGAAAATTCCGACTTCAGCAAAAATCCACAGCAAAATGATACAGTTGGCGAAAAGCAATATATATATTTTTTTTTTAATTGGGCAAAAATTACATAATAAAACTCAGAAAAAAATTTCCTCATTTCAATCTCAATTCACTAAGGAACTCCCCCAAGAAATCCAAATAACCGAAAAAATCGAACATTAAAAAAAATCAACAAAAACTCAAAATTTTCGACACAATTAAATTTGGACATGAGATGACTCACAGTAAATCAAAAATTCGCCACTATGAGAAATATAAAAAACCTATTTTAAAAAATTCACTAAAAATAAAAATTCGCAATAAATTTGAGAAATTGTTAAAATTAAGATTTGCAAGAAAAAAGTTTCAATACGCAAAAAGTTATTTGTTTTCAATTCACTGAAAAAAAAATTAAAACATATAGAGAAAATATATATTCACGAAAATTTTTTGCCATGATTATCGTTTACAACAGTTGTTAGTTTAATGTTGTATGTTGTTTAAATGCGATTATGGTTTACAACTGTTGTCAGTGCTGTTGTACATTGAGTTGCCTGTGTTCTTTAACATCGATTACGTTTACAACATGTGTATTTATGTGTTGTTTACACTGTTAATAATCTACAACAGCTCATTAGGTGTTGTTTCATTAACATTACAAGTTGAAAATCGAAAATAGATTTAAAGAAATGAAGTATGCATATAGAATTTGTTTTGCAAAACATACATACTTGTAAAAAATAATTGATTATAAATATTTCTTAGCAAAATTACAAATAAAAAACAAAATTAATCCAGATATTGGCCGAGGCAAGCTGCCATTTGGATATAACAAAATACAGCTCAAGGACAAATGGGATAACTTTACTGAACAATTAAATGGCTTCGCTCATGATTGGGGTGTGAAGCAAGAATAGAGAGCGAAGCAGGTGCCGTTTAAACAAGCTATAACCACAAAACAAGACCTCAAGCTTGAGTAATATATTAACCAACTTGTTATAAAAAAGGTCAAAAAATGTAGATATATTATTATAAAAAAAAAACAAAATACATTATACAATTTACAATATTGAAGTTTATTATTTGGCACATTCTCAATAATCAATCGTTTAAACAATTAGAGTTTGTTTAAATGATTAGTTGGGGAGAATACCCCAAAATAATAAATTTCAGTATTAAGTATTTAAAGTAAATATGTTATTTTTCGTTTTTGCCTGATATATACAAATATTAACACCCAAAGGACGTTTAGTTGTATACATGTTGCAAGGAAAATAAAATAGACTCATGTTGAGTATACAATTAAATTGTTTTTTGTGCTCTTTGTATAAAAGCATTCTAAGCCTATGGTTATATACTTTGTAATGATCGTATACTATAGAGAATTCTCATATAGTATTTGATTTGTTTGACATAAACATATGAGGTTGAAATGTCGCCATATGAATATCTAAGGCCACAATAAACCATAAATTTTTTTTTTTAAATCACGCCAACACTTCAATTAAAAAAAACAAATCTCAATTAGAATTGATTCCAATTTGAATGAAATAAATCGCACACCACCAGCAATATGAATAAAAGTAAACCAGTACCAGTAATCCGTGCATACCTGGTACTCTAGACCACTGTCATCGAAGCCACTCACCAACAACAATATATGAGAGCGATTCAAGTTGAGAGAGGGGCGACAGGAAGGCAGTAAGGCTTTTAAAGTTCGTTTTTGGTTTTTAATCCTGACAATGATACTCACTAATGGCGATTATGAGAAGGTTGGTTAAAAATCAAGAAAAATAAGTTGATGAAACAAACCAACATAAAAATAATGTTAGAAGACCAAAACAACAACAAAAAACAGAAATAATAATAAGGACTGCTTGCTGTTTTACTACCGCACTTCCTAGCACTAATTCCCAGTTTTATAGTTGATTTTTTTCTTCCATTTTCCTCTTCAACCCCTCCACCAAATGAAATGCAATGAAGAGTTTGTTGTTTCGTATTTAACATTTTAATAGTTGAATGTACGAGAGTCTACAGATATACAAAATTTTAAATTGTAGTGGTAGAAGCAGGAGTAGTAAAATAAGGAATCGTGATCCTTTTTTCACAAGAGTAATAGAGCTTGTGTTGGCGTTGTTTTGGTGCAGCATTATTATAACAAAAATACTATAAAAGTCCTTTATTTTGTTTAGTTTCATTTCATATCGTGGCATTACAACGTTAAGTTTTTATGTATCTAAATATATGGGGTAACGAATAAAATAGTGGAGTGAATTTGAACAGGACAAAGGGGTGGAATTTGAATTTTGCACACACGCACACACAGCGAACCATAAATGAAACTCACTTTACAGCAAAACAATGAAGATGACGATGAATGTAGTCGTCGACGAAATCATTTCATTCTTTGACATTTATTGATGTCATAAACTAGAGAATTTATGTGTGCGTTTCATGGCGTCTGCTGTTAATGCCACAGCACAACTGCTGGTAAATATTCGTAAGCTAAAGTTTGCTCTGGTAGAGCTGCTAATTCTACTACTTGCTGCCATTATCGTTAATTTTACTTTTCAAAGAAATAGCTGTACGAGTAGCATTTCTTCCCCTTTTTCTGACTTTATCAAGCCAACTAGTGGATTGCTTTTCGTTTATAATGCTCATGCCACACCACCCATCCATCCATCTTTAATCAATTTAAAATGCCCGATAAAAATATATTTAGCATGGAAAACAATTTCCTTCTAATGTTCAACGAAAGATGTTAAAGAAAGATGGGAATAGTTTAGCATTCCTGGGATCGAAGACAACAAATTCCAAATAGAAATGGGAGTGAGAACAACTTTTCACTCGTGCTTACTCCTACGATTGGAAATAAACTCTATATATAAATGCAATCGTTAAATGCAACCAAAACTTTGGTGTATACGGAGTAGAATTTTATGATAAATATTTTTTTTTTTTTTTTCAATAATATCACTATATATTTTGAGCTTTTTATAACAATTTTGATTAAAATATTATTTAAGCTCAAGGTCTTACTTAAACAGTTTTATTTGTAATTATCGATATTTCGCTACTCATTGAGTATCATCTTCAGAAAAATTATGTTTGTTTATTATTAATTACAAATAAAATTGTTTAACCATTAAATAAGACCTTGAGCTTAAATATTATTTTATTCAAAATTTATTTTTGTAGAACATTTTAGACCGCCATATCAGCGTTTAAGGAGAGCTTTTTTTGCCTTTTCATGAATGGGGACAAGCACCATAGATTGCGAGGATTGAAAATTAGAGCTATAGGGTTAAAATGTTCCACAAACCTATTACTCATAGTGTTATAATTATGAATAAGTACGAAATTAATCTTTAAGCACATTTTAAGTTTTGAATGGAGTTTCTGGCGTTCAACTTGATCGATGGCCTGAAGTAAAATTATATGACAAACATTATTTTCGAACATTTCAGCCTACTACCGCGCTGCTTAAGGGGAGATTTTATCCTCTTTTTAAATAAATCGACAAAAACGACCCATTCTGCGGGGTTAGTTAGAGTGTTAATACGTTCTACAAAAATATTCTCCGCAGTGTTTTATATAAAACGGCTAAGGATACCTTATATCTAAAAGATAAGAGTTGCAAGATTTTCTATATGTATACCATATACAAAGATTTGCAAAATAGGAGCGATTTAAACTCTCCCACAAAAGACAACTCACTTTCTGTCATTAGAACCTTGTTACTTTAAAAAAAGTTTGATTTTGTTGTTTTGTTCTGCTTTGTTTAACCAGAGCAGCACCTAGGAGATGGCCTCTACTCGTACAACACATTGTGCTGGAGGAATTGGGAATATGGGTTACGAAAAGGAGAATAAAGGGAATAGCAACTCTCGGTATTCGATTTGAGCTTCTCTACGCAAGGAGATTATTCCACATACGAATAGTTCAACTAAAGCACGAATTTTGTCACATATCGTTATTATAAAGTATCGGGTTTCCTGACATAATAAAGAATTCCATCACATAATATTTCGAAATATAGTAAAGTACGGATTGTTATCAGCTTTAAGTTCCGGAGATCTATTTTTTTACAATAAATAAAACCATTTACATTGTAATTTTTTTTTAAATTGTTTCAATAACTGACTGCAAACATAATCGTACTTGACTTTTTCATATTTGGAAATAAAATTCTTTTTCATTAACGTAAGTTGTTGTTTGATACTCATGGACTAACTTCTGTGGCCAATACTTGCAATTTTGCGTTGATGTTTTCCCTACAAACAGCTCTCAGTAGATGTTTAATTATTAAACCTACAAAAGAGTGGAAAATTGTATATGTATTATGTACGCAAGTATATACATATATATATGCAAATAAGTACATACTTATGCACACAATATGTTTGTATGATATACATATGTATATATATGGTTGTTAGAGACATATATCACCTACAAACTTGTGTACGACACAGAGTATATGTACATGCATATACATACATAAGTATACATATATGAACATCCTTATGCCTATATATGCAAATTTATTTTTTTCTTCCCTCTCAAAATAATAAAAAATCCATTATATTTCATTAAGTTCACTTAATACACATACTCACATGCATATGTATATACTTATATTTATACACCTACTTATGTGTGTTTTGTATATAAGGATGCATCTGAACTAAATATACAATACACAAATAATTGTACATTCCTACTATGAATCTCATTAAAATAAATTCTCTAATAACAATTGTTTATAAATACATACATATTTACATAAAAACCCCCATTGGAAAATGTGTTAATTTTATTTTGCCAATAAAAAAAATCAACCAAAATAAAATGAACCATAAATGAACAACAGCTAATTTTCTTTGATCAATGGATGGTAATGCCACACACACACACACAAATTCATACTTTGTCAATATACAGACATACATACATACACATTTTTATATGTAAGTTGGGTGAAAGAGCACACGCCATACAGTGCTTTGACGTCGAACAAAATTGTACAAAAATACAAGGAGACGATCGGTACTTTGTTTCATCAAACTACGAAAAATTTCGAGCTTTGAAGAAAGTCCGCTTAAAGACGCGGATAAATTCCATATATCCTTTCTGGAAAAATATTTATTTAAGTTAAAACAAGCAACCAAGACTAGCAAAAATTTACCAAAAGTGGCAAATTGCAACATAAAATGTCTGCTAAGATACTTTTTGGAATCTCAGCAAGGATATAGGTATCTCCCATGTATCCTTTTTAAGTAAGTCACAATCTAATGTTTAATATGTCACCAAGGAAAGAAAATAATTACCAAACGGACAAAAACAACAACAACTTTCTAAAAGTCGTAAAATATAGTTTTAAATTTGTGAACAACCATTCGTTGAAAACACAGCAAGGATATGCTTACGTCCCATATATCCTTCTTAGAAAAATTACAATTTATGTTTTTACATGATATCAAGAAAAATCAAATTTATTTAAGCTGCAAAATATAGTGTGTGGAGAAGCATTCATTGAAATTGAAGCAAGAATTCGTGTGTCTCCCATTTATCCTTTTTAGAATAATTGCAGTTTAAAACTTTAATATACTGACATCATATCATAACATCTCTGTTAAGCTAATTCTTGCAATCACATTCTAAAAGTCGCAAAATAGTTTTTAATTTGTGGACAGCGATTCAATGAAATCGCAGCAAAGCTACGGATATCCTCCATATGTGTTTTTTAGAAAAATCACGATCTAAACTTTGATATGCAACCTATCCCATATATTCATTTAAAAAATTAAAATTGAAGGACAAAAAATGCGAAAATGGAACATACAGTTTGCCCTCCCAGAATATTTAATATTATATAATGCCCCCATTTATGGAACGATTTTGAAAATATTTTTCTTATTTTGAAAATGTATGGCTGATAGAAATTTAAGTGGAATTCAGACCCATTGAATTCAGACCTATTGACTATCACATAGCTCTGTCGTTTATGGACTGATTTTTGTATTTGTGCCAGTTTTACAATCCCTCTCGGCTCTTTGTATTGAAGTTAGAGTTTTTATTTATTTATTTTTTTTATTATCTCATTGAATTATTCATTAAGCTCCGACATAGAAAAATCTCGAGCTTAATAAATAATTCAATAAGTTGTTTAATCAAACAGAATTATTTAAATGTTTAATCAAACTTTGGTATTATTGATGCCTTTATAAAATAAATCAAATTTCTCAAAGCGTCTATCAAAATATTGTTATGAAATGAGCTCTAATATTTTTTACTGCTTATTCAATCGCTATTTCTTAATAATATCAAAACATCCAATGTAAAATTGGATTAATTCTCGTACAAAATTAAAAAGAAAAACTTTTATTGATATATTTTTTATGCTCTCTCTCTCTCTTTTTAACAATACTTTTGGGACATCCACTACAAAAATTATATCTTGTGATCAGTAATGTAAAGAAAAAATAATTGTGCCAATTTCTAAAAAAAAGTTAATTTTCAGCTGTTACAGGTTTTATTCGAGCAGAAAAATCACATTCTTTCCATACGAAATTTATGAAAAAATGTTTGATAGCAGCGACCTCTTGCGACAGTAAAATGATTTTATTATAAAAACGGTTTATGTTTTTTTTTTTTTTTTGTTAATTATTTGGGTGCGTGTTTTTTATTTTATAAATTTATTTAAGACTTTTTTAACATCAGATGAAATATTTTTCATTAAATTTTGTCTATAAGGCAGGTCACTGTGAGGAATCTTTCCAAAAAAAATACATATGTAAATAAAAACAACTAAAGGATAACTTTTTGTTATTCTTTGAGCAAGTCTGAGAGAAGGAAATCAATTGGTATGAAGGAAATTTATCCGTTAACAAGTGGCACT